>OZ026617.1:23508364-23655864 GCA_964020975.1 Hermodice carunculata | reverse complement strand
CAAAATGTTGTGAATGACTTTGAGGTGTGTGACACAAAACGTATTGGAGCATGCAGTATGTCTGTGTATATATCGGGTACAGAAGTGACTAAGGGCTGAGTGACTGCTGGATACCCTATCCCAGTAACCTTTCACACCAACTGCCAATGTTTTCAGGCGGATGCCCATACGGAAGCGAAAAGGCAGTGAAATATACACGCTGCAACAGACTGTTCCACATACCAATAAAATGTACCAAGAGGTTTGAAATGTGTCGTATTAGGGAGATTTGGCATAATATGGAGTTAGCGGTGCCCCTCTAGCAGGAGGCCATGGCCCCACTGTATCATGGCACTGGGTCCTCCCATTTCTCTGACTCTATATATTTCAAATTAGACATGTTTTGCAAGTAATTATGGGAAGTACACTGTAGTTGATGGATGCAGTCTCACCTAATGTTTCTGGTTTATAAATAAGCTGCACATGACTATGAAGCAGGCAACCAAGGGAAAACCACAGCAACTTAGCCAAGCAATAACGAGCTCCACAGATTGCATTACCAGTCAGTTCCAGCGGCAGAAAAATGTTCTAGTACCAGACATAGAATGTAGCGAGTAGTTCTAAGCAGCACTCCCAAACATCGGGACCCTGGTCTCGGCCACAGCTGGCTATTCAATTGTGGATCTGATCTATTTACCACATCGGGTTTTAGTAATTTAGGGTTTTTTAGTCATGCTTCAGGGGTCATGCCTCTGATATAAATATAATAATGAGTTTGTCAAACTGGGACTGTAGCCCAGAGAATCCTCGGCCTGCAGAGCAGGAAAGTCTGCAACTGTGCTGAGGCCTGATTTCAATGTGCTCTGAGCTTTCTGACCAGGCAGTCAGCGGGAGGCTGCAGAACATGGCAGCCGTGGAGGCAGTACCCCTGCCGAAAGTTTGTCAGTTCCCCGTGCCAACCGAGTGATTCTACGGCAAGATTAATGAGGCTACAGAATTGTGGGCCATGTTAAAAAGTTCTGGGGAGATGGCTTGATTAACAGTGGCAGATGCTAGCCTTGCCATCCCACTGGCTACCTGGGGCCAATCAGAAATGTCACTCTCTGAAATACACATACTGCTACAACAACAGCAGGTTGCAAGCCTCAGCCCACGAGTCTATACTTTATACATACAGACCCAGATTTATTTAGACATTGGACAAAACTTACAATATACATCTTCATTGTGCACAAAATATGTTCTCATAGAGAAGTCCTATGTAGTGGCTCTGTGGTAACAACTGTGTAAAATTTACATTTTTGCGAGATAATACTGTACAAAATAATTTACGAATATTTACCCTTATTTTTTTCTTCATTTATAAAGTAGTTTTAACCCTGGTTCTGCTGATCATGGAAGTGACTGCCCCTAAAGTGTCATTTTCCTACAATTTTCCATGATAATTTTTAACTCATTCCATACCAATGGCACATTCTCCTGTGTACTTAATAGGAATAAAATGGGAGTTATATACAGGCCTTCAAATTCCTAATAAAAAAATTTAATTCAAATACTAACCTGCCTGGTCTGTAGTCGGTGGTTTTTTGCATTGTCCTGAAACAAGTCATGCTCCAGCTTCCTTTACAGCTGTACTTAATACGACTTGTCAAGCAATGTAAAACCACTGATCAAGGCCTTCCCAAACATAGTACGGAATGAGTTTAATTTTTTTGTTTTATACCTTGAAATATGTTTTACAGCAGTCCATTTCATCCTAAGCCGACTCAACAACTTCCCCATTATATTGTTAGCCATGTAAAGTGGTTAAAAACACCATGAAGAAGGATGCTGACTCAGACCTTCCAGCAGAACTAGGGTTAACTTGATTGAAAATATACCTCTTTGTGTCAATGTACTGTCGCCATGAGTGTCCGTATCACTAAGACCAACAGTAAAAGAAGCCAACTTGGCTGTATCCGTGGCGACCAGTCCGCGACATGTTCTAGTTTTGTGCCCTTGGAAGAGTTTTCTTTAATGCCCTTATAGGGTTTTTTGTCATGTTTTGAATGTCCCTTCAGGTGAACTCTGGTGTGATTATGGTGATGTCTATGGCGGTGTCGCCCAAAGCATAATAATTCTGTATTTTCCTGTAATCTTTGGCAAGCAAAGCTCTCTGTCCCGTCACACAGGCAGGTGCGCAGTTTTCGTGCCTTGGCCTGTCGGTACAGGATGGCAATGCTGTTATTACAGCGAGGGGTACACTTTTCCCCACGCCAGAGTTTGCTACAATGCCTCTGGTAATAATCCAAAGCAGTGTAGCATGACGTATCAGCAGAACAAATCAAATGTGCCAGTGAGCAGCTGATGTCCGTACTGTCATCATAAATGCTTTTCATTGCCACCAGCACATCGGTGGAACATACCTTCATACGATGTTTCTGATCCAGACAGAATCGGTTGTCTTGGCAATCACAGGTCATGAACGTCTCCCCTTCTTTTTCTCCCGTGGTCATCAGTGAGATTAGTGCCTTTTTGCACTCTGACGTGCAGTGCTGTGTGTTGCCACGAATTAAGTGGTCACAGTTCAGATAATAATTATGAAGGGCCATGCCACAGCCGATGCTCAAGATACACTTATTTCTGGCTGCATTACATTTCTCAGGTTTGCCTTTATCCCGGTCTCTGGCCCCAGTGACCACGATGACCAGCACACCGATACATAGCACTGCCCAGTCCCAGCAATGCGGCACATTCATTCTACAGCCACAACATCGGTTGCTAAGTTGTGTCCCAAACTCTTCTTCGCGAACACGAGGAGCAGATGTACACACTGCGGCTTGTATGTTGTATACCGCCTGAAGCTAGCAATGATAAACTAGCACAGTACTCAACACGCTTAATAGAGATATATACACAACTTACGTGACACGCACGAGATCCAGCTTTATCACAGTCTTGAGCCCTACTGTCTGTAAATGATCACTGTACACTGTCCTGGCAGGCCAGTAGAGTCAACGGCAAGTTTTGCAAGCAGTATAGGCAGGATGTTGGACTTGCGGTAACACAAAGTTAGTCCATAATTGTTAGGTGTATATGAAGAAAGTAGAACATCATGCTGGGATTCTCATGGCAGACTTGTTGGTACAGTAGATAGCCTTGCCAGGCTGTGAACGGCTTGTTTCACTTCACCATCTGTATCATGGAGTAACCCAGTCTTGTATCAGTATATATACTACTGACAGCTTGCTGCTACATGTCCCTGACCTTGTGTAATACCGGCCTCAACAAACTCTGAAAGTGGTAAGCACAGCACTGTTTCCTTTATACTCCGCCATGGTGCTCTCTTAGTTGTAAACTGTCCAGTCTTTCAGCTCGGCTCATTATGCAGCTAGGCCGCCTCACAAACTGCCTGGTGCACAGACTCAGTGCAATTACCTTGCACACAAAGGCACTACTCTGGCATGGGTGAGTGATAGTGCGGTGAAAGGGAATGCCTTCACTATACCCCAGGCCAATTAAACCCACCAATCACATGGCGAAATAGAACCATTAGCAACGCACCATTTTTTTGTGTAAATCTGCCCTAGCCCATGAAAAGAAAGTTGAGTATAGACATGGTGTAGGAATACACAGGCCCCTTCTCACACTCTGCCAATTGAAATCTGAGAAATTGCCTCAAATCACTTAAGCTTTGATTGACAGGCCTAAACATCTGTACCTCTCCCTTGGCCCCATGTTAATTATGTTGATACCATCAGCTGGTAAGAACAACCAATCATCACTCACTATGTATGGGGCCAATCTTCAACTGTCTGACAAAAACCTCATTAAATAAGACTTGTTACTTCTCACAAATGCCACCCCCTCCATTTGGTTACCATGGCAACCAAGAAAGCTACTCCCATCCCTGTGAAGGCATCTCTTGACAAAACTGGCAGCTCTTGGCGTTGAAAGAACGACTTTTGGATGTATCACACTGATTTCTAAACTTACAACCTTGTGAACTTGATCCCGGCAAGGAAACAAACCCACCACTTCTTTTTGGTCGATCAATTCCCACCAGCATGCACACCATACACTGAGTGAAAAGAGACACCTAGCAGTCAACTCAAGCACCTGAACACTTTTTCTTCGTTTTTGCCAAAATATGTTCTCTAACTATCCTTGTCCCAAGAACCATCATCAACAATAAGCAAAGTCTACTTGATAACTACCAACCACAATACATTGACAATATACGGTATATACTCAAAAGTCCAACTGACAGACTTTAAAAAAAAAAAAAAAAAGAAAAGAAAATTATTGCCGCAGAAGGGCTAGAGGGTCCATTTGGCTTGGAGGGCTGCCTGACACAACTGCCATGTAACACCACCATGTAGCTATCAATAAGCAGTTAATGTACATGTTTTGACAAGGTGTTTACCTTGGCACATATTTACTAAGACTTTTACTATCAGGCATACATGCAATAAGCCTTCACAGCAGCCAGTAACCAAACTCAAACACAAGCTTACATCCTACACTCAGGAACATGGACAGGTACAACTATGTAAATATTGTCGGACAGTATAACTTGACAGTCAAACATCAATCTCATCTGAAAGAATACAGATGTACTCATGTTTTGCTGTGTTTTTTCCCTTTTTTTTTTGTTTCTAAGATGAAAATTTACATGTGATTTAATATATCCTTATATCTTCATTTCGTCATTCTTTATCTGTTTTTTCCTTCAACTATACTGTACATATTTTCTCTCATGCACAGAGTTCGAGAAACACTTGAATCTGGATGACAAACTGACGTAAGCTTTCATACATTTCAATTATACATGTCATTTGAGTTAATGTTGTAAAAAGGAAGGTATGTGAAGGCAGAAAATCAGAAAATATAACTTCCTTATGAAGTACCGTACCAAAAAGAAACTGCGCATACACTTTGATACACAACAAAGGTCACTGAGCTATGTTTGTAGTAAGTAGATGTTTTGTTTCAATAAAGAAATTAACAGAAACAAAATTCCCACCCAAACGTTTCTGCATTCCCTGTCTCCTGAATATGCTTTTTTTTGTCATAATTTGTGACCATTCTGAAGACTCAGCCAGCACAGCTATTACAGGCTCCTGGGCAACATGGATTACTGGTGTTCAACAAAGTGAACAGCAAACAGATAGTTCCATTATGCAATGACAATTTGTTTCCATTTCACACCTGAATAATTCTGCGGTCATTCTACCATCGTTACTTTTAAGCAAACAATTCAGGTCCATGCAGCTCCAGACAGTGATCTCGTAAATTATACCTTTTCCTGGGCTGGGCTTAAAACTGAATGCAACAGACTTTGTAAGCTCTTAGGGGAAAAACTTAAAACCAATTTATAGAATACTTGACCATCAATGGAAAGGATCAAGTGATTTTGCTACCAAAAGCTGGCAGGGATAATTGACCACAGCATTCTGTCACATAAACGACAAAGCTTTGCGTCAGTCGCAGGTATACATGCTCTTGTACAGTTGGGGGTGGGGGTGGGTGGTTTTCCGTACTAGTGTACTGGGCATTTTTATTTGCTATAATGAAATCCCTTTTAATTTCAGTACTTTGTACCAACCATTATTTGTACATTTCCTATTTTCCATACCTTGTACTAGGGGAAAATTATTATTCATACCAGGACCCCCCCCCCCCCCCCCCCCGTGTTAAAGGCCATTGGTCAGTGGTTTTTCCACAGTCTTGCAAGTCATGCTGCTGACACTAAACTATATAAATGTTAGTACATGCTTGAAAGCTCTATTTGAGAAGACACTGAAGGTAAAATTTCCATGATAATCCCGTTTGAATATATGGGGAAATGATCTCTAAACTGGAATGTTTTACATGCAGAAATTGGCTTACTTGTTTAAAACACACCCAATTTATTAATACGTAAATGTAACAGTGCAACTGAACTAGTTTACTGATTCCTTAATTTGATGCTCAAATTTTAGATGAGACAATTCTGGGAGAT
Source organism: Hermodice carunculata (assembly GCA_964020975.1). Taxonomy (NCBI): domain Eukaryota; kingdom Metazoa; phylum Annelida; class Polychaeta; order Eunicida; family Amphinomidae; genus Hermodice; species Hermodice carunculata. The sequence continues at coordinate 23,649,902 of OZ026617.1, read as the reverse complement.
ACTTTAGAATTAGTCCCGGGTTGTTTCATTATCTTGTGGGGGTCTCTGCCTCCCAAATCTTCCTTTTTTATTTTCTTTTATCTAGTTTTTTTAAATCTTGTGGTGCCCCCCCCCCCCAATTTCAATTTCTTTCTTTTCTTCTTTTATCTTTTAGAGGTCTCTGTCACTCTGTCATTAATAAATATCCCTGTGAACATGGTGGTAAAATGACAGTGGCGTATCGACAAGAGATTTTTGGCAGGATAGTTGACAACATTTAATTCCAAAATAACAAGAAATATTTACCATTATGAATATGTCACTAATTAAGTAATTTGGGACAGTTTTATATAGTAGTATTTAATATACATGTATATTGTAAGAAAACAACCGGGACTAATTCTAAAGTTTGGTCCAATTCTGCCCTCACCCATGAACCTGTCACTGCAGCTCTCTCCAGCTAAATCCCCGAAAGCTTGAAAAGGGGGCTGTTGTGAGGGCAGAATTCGTCTTCAGGAAATACTCAAAGGCATAAAGTCATTTTCGGGATTACACTTGCACCCTAAAAGTTTTTGTCTGATGGGCAGCCATTTCAAAATGACTTATAAAGACATTTTTTCCTTTAGTTTTATGCCTTTGAGTATTTCCTGAACCAGAAAATTATGCTGAGTTTTTAGGCATGGTCCACAACAGAATGACACTTCCTGTCATGCAGCACAAAAGAGAAGCAAAGTACAAACATTACTCTTCTGTAATGCACCATCCACATTATATACGTGAGCCACTGTCTCTAGAGCTGCAGACCTTTGGAACCCGTTTTTACCACTCCTATGGACACATGAGCTGATGCATGGTTTGCTTCTATAGGCAAGGGCCAGAACAGAAGGTTCAAGAACTGCCTAAAAGAGGGCACTGAAGTCAGTGGAGAGCTAGGGTTGTGTATTCCCATCACTTTACATTGTAATTTGAAACTTAATAACTTGAAAGCTATTGCAAACACCAAATTTCAGACAGTAAAATTTAAATCTAAAACTAAATACATCACAAAAATCATATAACCACTGCTGCAAAAGTGACTGGTTTATTCAAGGTTGCTTCAACATACAAATTAATGGGAATATCCCCACTATAGCCCTCCAAATGTTTGTGTATTCAGTTGTGTATTGTAGCGAATACACACCTTAGAGTTAATTCTGACATTTCCTATTGACACATAAGCTGATGCATGGTTTGTTCCTATGGATACATAGGTTGATGCATGGGTTTGCTCCTATGGACACACAAGCTGATGCTTGGGTTTGTTCCTATGCATCCAAGGTTTCCTGTGGCACACCATTAACAAAAATTCCCTAGTATTAGAATAATTAAGTAGAAACAAAGAAATTGCAAGAGGGCTTCAAATAGGGCTTCACCCTGTTTCCCAATTATTTCCTTACAGAAATAAAAATATGTTTACACCAAAGAAATGCTCAACACAAAAAATAGTAAGCTGTCTTTTAAAAAAACAAAACTCTATGCCCCCGTGCATGATGTGCTTCTGTGTTGAGTCATTCTAACATCGATCATGTCACTACTGTAACCTTCACTATCATTTTCAATTGCGCATCTTTCAACAACTCTTTCGGTGATGCTGCACCAGATATCAATGTTAAAAAAGTCAATGTGATCAAATCCATGTACTTTTTTCTATATCTGTCACACAGTATTTCTGCACCAGTGCATTCTTAACATTGATTCTCCTGTTTAACAACATATTTTCACCATCTTTCACCATAAAACTTCCTGAGTGTTCTGCCTGGACACCAAAGGGTCAACTTAGAGATTCCTTTGCCTGGGTGTCTGTCTGTACAATCCTGACCATGTCTTTATCATGCTGTATGTCTGTACCTCAGAAAAGTAAAGGGCAGCGTGCAGCTGGTTATTTGACGATGTATCCAATAGAGCTTTTTTCTCCCCACTACTATTCCCGACTGCTCCATAACTCACTTGACGACAGGCAAGAGGTGAAGTACATCGAACATTACCAAACTCAGCTTCACAATTTATCTGGAGCGCAACAACCATCAACACAGCTGTATTTTAAAAAAAAGTACAGTATAATAAAATGGAATCAAGATATGTGTAACAGTCACTCCATTAAAAAAGGGGAAAAGAGTATGATTTGTGGGCCTAGTGAGCTGTTCTTACAACCGTTACCTGTTGTTGATGTATAGGAAGGTAAATCCTTTGACATAGTAATCTTCGTTCTCATCTGAATCAATAAAGAACCACTCTTGTCTGGTTTTCGGCCAGTATGAGGGATAATTATAGGGCTCTGGAAGATCTAACATGACAAGAATAATATCTACATAAAACTTCTCAAGTATTTTGACTTTACCGATTATGGGAGATTGTATCTTATGCACATTTCAGTGTATGTTCTCCATACAGATGGACTCTAATTACAGAGCATACACACATTTGAGGGCTCAGGACAATTAAATCTTCATGAATATATGGCTCTGAAATATCTTTATTTTGCTGATTTCAATGCAACTTATCAAAAGATACATGGCATTCCTTTAATATGGCGATACAGTAATTATAGAGGAGCTTAATGAGTATCATAGCTGTACCTATGTCATTATGGATTTATTTTGACCTTGGTCATTCCCCTCTTATGATTTTTATCACCTTTCCAGAAGTTTGGATCACTTTCTCCACGTTCTTTCAACATGACCACCCACCCACCCCAAAAGTGTCGGTTATGTAGTTGAACACACATGGATGACTAATTTCAGGAGAAATCGAAATTATCCTCATACTTTAAGTTCATAAACTAAAAAAAGAAGAAAAAAAATCCTGGTCTCTGTGAAGGTCATACCAGCAAAGCCATGTTCAGTGTAAAAGACTACAATTAATCCATCAAAGAAAAAAAACCCACTAGTGTACATGTATATTTATAACGGTGAGATTTCCGCAAGCAACAGTGTGAAAATATGATAGAGCACATCAATCCAGATAATGTCAGCAGACCCTTCAATTGAGAAATCAAACCACCACTGAATTCGGAAAACTCTGTCACCTGACAAAGAGTACGTTCAGGGGGGAAAGGTTACACATATACAGGGTAGAGGGCGACTCACCAACAGAAAACCCTCCCTTGCCATCTATTATTGTGTGTATAAATCAAGTGAACCCCTCAGACAGTTACACCCAAGTGTGCATTACCGCCACCAGATCAAGCCGTGAACACATCAACATGTTGTCAAGAGTACACACCGTAGCCCATCCTGCTGACTCTTGAGTATTTGTCTAAACAGTCTCAACTGGCCCATAATAGATGATAGTAAATATCCCCGCCAATTGCCCGTAATCTGAGCGTTATCTGGGTAAGCTCATAGCAAGTAGTATCCTATTCCTAACCACATTAAAGTGGTCATAAAGACCTGCCGTACATCATTTGGTGAGTGTCACCAGGTTGTTACATAGTGTTGACAGGCTCCTGCCAGGGAAGGACTTCAGACTTCTGGCCCTGTGGGCTGTGAAGCAATGCTCAGTTACCTCATCTCCGTGTTGTGTTTGCTTTCATTTCTTTGGACAAAGCTGATGTAGGGCTCTGCAATGCTCCTCAAGCCACTCTCTTGGGAATAGCACCCCCCCCCCCCCTTATGAAGTTTGTTACTTTTGTCAGCAAAACAGCTTGTTTTCTTTTCTTCTTGTTGTGTCTTTACTTTTCAAAAATTACTACCAGTGGCCTCTGTTTTTCCACTAATGCAATCCATTTTACCTTGAACACTCATGATGCGCATTAATTAAATTAAGCTCCAGCATTAACATTTCTTTCAGTTTTTCTGATTTAGTTTTTCCCTCACTTTTTTTTTGCTTGGTAAGAGATCTAAATGCAACATTCCAATCCTGAGTAAGCAACTAACAATTGAGGTTTAAGCCGCAATCAACTTTCTTTCAGCAGACAGTATGTAACTGCCTAAAATTATGTTGTCCATGTCTCCAACCTGAACAAAACCAAAAAGGGAGACAGCTATTTGCACCTGGGATGACCTGTTCTTATCTGTAAAAATGCTGGTCTTTCTGACTTATGTAACTTAGAGCTCAAGGGTAAAAATCATTAAGAAGTCACCTTTTACGTAAAACCCGCATGGGATCGTGTTTATGTAGTGCGAGATTAGCTCTACTTTGTGACAGTGTTGAATGGATGACAAGTCCAATGCACATTGTCAATGTGACACGTGTCCTCTTTTGCGTCCATCCAGTGAAAGGACAGCATTTATACAACACTATTCTGCCAGACTTGACAATCAACAGTTATCTCAGAAAACACATGAATGAGGTGCTAATTCTTAACCACATACAACCTGTTCAAACGGAAGACTACAATTGACATTCCAGAATTTAAGAACATTAGTGTGCCCTGCCAATTGTGAACATACATAATCCTCTGCAAACTTTAACCCTCCCCCCCCCTTGAATTAAGGCTGAGTTAACAGCTTTCCTTGGCATGGGTTGGGCATTAAAGCTGTTGACATGGGGCATGTCATCTTAATTGGTCTCACTTACAATTCACAGTCAAAACTGTTTTTCATCATATTGAAATGAGTTAAGACTACAGAAGAGGACAATTGACCACCAGCCAGTTTTGGTCGGTATCCGGCAAAGGGATAAAAACCATGCAGATTACTTTGCCAGTCAGCAGATCCAACATGGGAACTCTTCTCACTTTATTCCCTGTGCATTGACCTCATAGTTTCATGCCAGAAAAATATTCAGGTATCTTCAGAAGTACAGTACATGTACAGTTAATATCATTGACATAAGTGTGTAATGTATGTATATATGCACATAGATACATATTGCTACAACATCTTTAAGAGCTCTTAATGCACTGATAAAGAAAAAAACATAGAGTGTAATCCCCTGATTCTTGGCAAGGGCACAGAGTTGAGGTATGAAATTAAAGTTTTGATATTATGCCCACATGTTATTTCACTGCAGGAGAACATTGCACACTAAAACGTCACAACAGTGACTGAATTTTAAAAAAATAAGAGAAAATTGACAAGAAGCACAATGAATTTGAATGATATTCTAGTTTACTTTGTATCCAAAAAGTTTCAACCATCATGATGTGATGCTTTAGGAACCAACTATATTTGAAGATGAATTATTCAAAGACTGCATATAAATCAAGCGATACCTTCAAAAATTTTATCCTGTACATGTATCACTTAAAATCATTTTGAAATCTGATTAAAACTTGAGAGTTTCTCATTTTTGCTGACATGCATGGAGACAAATTTTGTTGTCATGAAGATATTCAGGACATACTCAAGAAAACCCACAGGCTCACCTTACAGAAAACCCACAGGCTCACCTTACAGAAAACCCACAGGCTCACCTTACCAAAGTAAAGTGTTCGTTGACAAATGCATACATTTGATGTGGATTCTGAAGCAGTACACAAAGTCTGTCCATCAATCCTGTGCTGTCCAACTGGAGCATTGTAGCAAAATTTTGCTACAAATCTCTTCAAAATTGCTACATATTTTCTCAAAATAAGTATTTCTTATGTAGAGAACTGGAAAAAATGCTATAAGTAAAGCAAATTTTGCTACTGAGAGTTTCAGCTGGACAGCACTGCTGAATCCACACCAGAAGGGTTCATTGCGTGTCAAGTCATGCTACAGTTTCCCTTGTAGCAGCTGCAGCTTGACTTGCAAGGCAGTGCAGAGAAAAACTGGTTTTCCATATACAACGGTGCCTGTATAGGCAGACCACCTGTCTTGAAAATGCACGCCTTCTAGACATTTTGCTCAATAGTTTTCATGTAGTCCATGTGAGAAGTCTGTGAAGATAGGCTTCATTGTTCATATATATGTCAGTACATGTACTTCGATAAAAGCTCTTTGTCAGGGGAATTTGAATACCTGATTCCATAATTGCAGCTGAAAATGCAAGCAATAATGTTGAAAGAATAAAAGTTATATATCCCTCACATTAAACTAGTCAATGTTCTGTCATGCCTTACATCAAAAGTTTTATGCTGCCACCAATATATCCTGAACTCAGTGACTATGGTAGCTAACTACTTTTAACATTATCATGTCTGGACTTTTTTTTCCTCTTTCAAAAATCTCATCACAAAGCCTTGTTCATGTCCACAAAATCTCCTGACAGTATTATAATGTTGCCAATCTCTTTGCCCTGAAAGTGAAAACACGCTGTGTAGGTTTTGACATTTCAGGTGTCTTCGTGTGGAGTCTTCATATGCAGTGACAAACACAAAATCAATTGCCCTGGTATACAGACAGTGAGTATTATGGAATGTGAGACTTTAATACATACATGCATAATAGTCTTAAGCTTTTTCTCATTTACCACCCACCGGGATAGCAAATTCCAGGTGTTTGTAACATTGCAGCCTGTTGGTTTTCATTGTGATTTGTAATATGGCCTTCCTGCCTTATCAGCCTTCTCCCAGCCGTAACACAAATGACAAAGATAATGTTAGACAGGTCTTCAGTAAACAGGAAAAAAAAAAAAAAAAACATGAATGATGAAATCAGTAAAGGATTTATGAACATGTCAATGATAAAATTTAGAGAGCGAGAGTGCCTGGAATTAAAAGATAACTTTGGATAGTTCTTCAGCAAACAGAAAAAAATAGTACATGCATCATGGAGACGGTATGGGATTTGTGTACATGTTCATAATTATATACTGTAAATATATCTATTTGTATGCATTTTTTTTTAAGATTTAAAGCTTTAACTGCACTATTTTGGACATAATTCTTCTTAGAACTTCTGCTAAAAAAAACAGTTCAATTTCATCGTCCTTTTATTTTCATGATTTTGTGCTATCAGCAAAATAAGTTAAAATAAATATACCATGAATTACAGTGAATTTATAGTAGATAGACAGCTGACACACCATGAACTCTTTACAGTAGATAGACAGCTGACACATCATGAACACTTTTTCACTTCACATATACAGCCTAACATGAAACGCAGGTGTCCATGTTCATGTACAAACAACGAAGATATTATCATTTGACTGGACTCCATTTGAATTATTGAAAGCCAAAGACCCTGTATAATCCTGTACACATGTATTCTGTTAGGAAATCAGTTCTGATGCCATTTTCCCTGCAGGGTATGTATGTATGTATGTATGTATGTATGTATGTATGTATGTATGTAGTTATGTATGTATGTATGTATGTATGTATGTACGTATGTATGTATGTATGTATGTATGTATGTATGTATGTATGTACGTACATACGTATGTATGTATGCATGCATGTACTTATGTACATATAAACACACACACATGTGTTGGCTACTGACTGTATATTCTTAATCCCAAAGGGGGTATCAAGACATTGTTCGGCCCATTTTATGTGCTCATTGTTACAGGGTGGGGTAAATAAGCCTTCCCCTATTGTTACTGTCCCCACTGATAGATTTTTCATGTGTACTGATAACCTTGTGGAGCTCCTTCCAGTGGGTTCTCATAAGAGGGCTCTGTAGGCAGGTGGGCTAGGTATGTGTATTTCCATTAGTTTCCACTGTAATTTGCACATTGGTAGCTTCCAAAACCACTCTACCTAGAAACACCAATTTTTTTTGGTGGTAAATGGTTGTATATAGTTTAAAATCTCCTGTAAATTTGGTAACTTTTGCTGCAAAACTATACAAAGAATTGAATGTTACTTTAACATAGAATCTAATGGGAATACACACCTCTAGCAAACAAGAACATTGTGTATTGGGTTGTATATTCAGCCAAATACACATACAACTGTTAATTGCGACCTCTCCTATTGTGGATGTGAGTAGGTGGATGTGTTCTATTGCCTGTCAGTGTTGCTAACATTTCTGTTTAAAATGTTGCAAAATTCTTTGTTACAATTTTCAATGCTTTTGCTACATTTTGTCTACAAGTTGGTGGTTTGCTACCATTTAGGATGTGTGCAGACCCTCTCTTTATTTATTTATTTATTTATTTATTTATTTATTTATTTATTTATTTATTTTTTTTTTTTTTTTATTTCATTGACACCCCCCCCCCCCCCCACAATCTGGGGAAAATATATACATCATAGTACAATAAAACCATATCAGGATACTGATATATAGAGAGAACTTAGTAATACGTAACAAACATAATCACAAAATACTCCACAATAGTACAAAATCATACAGACAAATAAAAGGAAGTGAAATGAGTCAAAAAACAAAAACAAACAAACACACACACACAGTTTAAAATTTAAAAATTAAAATTGAGTCAATAGTCGAGCCATTTTGTGTTTTCCCTCGATTCATTTAGAGTGTAACTGGGGGACACATGTATATCTTTAAATATATACATGTACCATGCAGTGAAGATGCCTGTGGTACAGTAAGGGTTAACCTTGACTGCATGTCCTGTCATGCCCTGTAATTAGAGTAGTCGTAACACAGGGCCTGCATTTCTCCCATTATAATTGGCACACTGGGAGCTCTTGCATCACCTTACGTGTTTTCAGAATAATTTCTTCCAACACAGATTCTTTCCCTTAGTTACTATGCTCATTTATTGGCACACTTTGTGTCAGCACTAAGTGGACATTGTGTTAAGACCAACACAGCTGCACCTGTGCTCAATTTGCAAGGTAAACTATCTCTGTAAAGGAAGTAATGATACATTCATTGGGTCTTTAAAATGTCATCAGTTGATGCTAGTTGACCTTTAACCTTCTTGAATCATACAAAAGTCACCCCATACTGAGCTTTCATTTGGCATATGATTACACCTGTACCTGAAGAGTGAGACTGGCTGCAGCTATTGCTGCTCCCTCTTGTGACAGCCTTCTGAACCACCTCTCCCATAGCTGGCCTTGCTGATGTTAGTCAACAATATTGGCCCATAAATGTGCTTATTTTCACATGTATAAATTATCACAGTTTTTGCACTTCATGTATTGGACTGAAGTTATATAATAAAATTTTGAATTTACAATAATCTCACAGAAACAAACTTAAACTCTCCTGTTTTGTGTGTGTGACATCTCTCTTTCCCACGGGGAAAAGTTGTTCTTGTTCTCCCTCTTGAAAAGAACCTACCCAGGTTATAATAAAAAAGTGCAGGGACAAAATTTGCTTATTTCAATGTTTTAGCTATCAAGTACTATTATACTGTCTTTTAATCTAAAATTTGTAAAAAATTTCCTGACTGGGCAGGGTACACACCCTCCATACAGCCCAGTTACACTGCAACTATACATAAACCTCTTACATACACACAAAGAATATCTCCCTCTTTGGATGTGTGCAAGGTTAGAGTGTCTGCAGAAACTCAGTTACAAGGAGTAGGTGAGGGTACCTTATTTCAAAACAAGTAGACTGACAGTCCTGTGCTCAGCTGACCTTGCATGCACAAAATAAAGTGGTCCTGTTACCTCTGGAATTAGGTCAAGATCATCTTTCTTGAAAACCATCATGCACAAACAAATATCAAGTTACTGGCTCAATAGTCAAAGTATTAGTTGAAATAGGTCCTAACTCAATTATGTTTTCAAGTTATCAGACAACCTGTAAAACTCATAAAAAAAGGCCCTGTGACCTTGACAACGATATGTAAGTCTTTCATGTACTGTGTAGTTTAACTGTTGTCACACACAGAGGATCACTGGCCCATGTAGGAAGTCCTATCTCAACTAGTTCTCAAGTCATGACTCAGACTCAGACCAAATTTATTTGACATATAATCAGCTAAGTACCACAGTATGTAACAATATATATCAATCAGTTAGAGACAAAACATTTAACATATTGTTCAGAGATGCATCAGGATGACCCCAACTAAGGATTATATGTAAATCTGCTATTTGCTGGGGCCACCTATGGAAAGTTGCTCATTTACAACACATTGCATGATTACCTTGAATATTTACACTGTGAGAGATAATATATACATGATATATGTATGAGAAAATGGTAGAAAGTAGTAATTTTATTAGTTGCTACATACAAAACAGTGAGGCACAGTACAAACTTCTTGATACTTAATTGTTTATAAAGAAAATTCTGGCGTAATTAGATAAAATAGCGTTCAGAGAACGGATTACCCTGGGCGCCCACATACCCTTTTTCCTCAATTCTGCAATTTTTTCTTTTTCTTTGAGACTTGGCAGGTGCCATAATGCAGTGTAACAGCCCCAAAAATTTAATGAAGCTGTGATAAATGATTCTTGAGATATTATGGTAACATTGTCCACTTGTGCGCCACTCAGATGACCTTCAAATAAATACTTCTTAAGTTTCATGATAAGTATAAAAATAAGAGGAAGCTGGTTTTCAGTAGGAACCTGGTTCATGATAAGGTTCCTCTGTGACAAAAATTTGGTAAAGCTATGATGAATATGTTTTGAGATATTATGGTAACATCATCCCCTTGTTTCATAAAAAGTTTATAGATATAATGTGGAAGCTGGTCTTAAATAGGAACCCGGGTCCATCATAAGATGCATCCCTGACCAAAACTTGGTAAAGCTGCGATCAATATTTTTTGAGATACCATAGTACCATCGTTAAGGTTTACGCCACTAAGATGGCCTTCAAATACATACATTAAAATTGTCTTAAAAAGTTTAGAAATAATCAGAGGATGCTGATTTTCCATAGGAATCTGGTTCATAATAAGGTTCATCTGTGAAAAAAATTTTGTAAAGCTACGGTGAATATTTTTTGAGATATTATGGTAACGTCATCCCCTTGTGCTCCACTCAGACAGCTTTGAAATAAAAACTTTAAAAGTTTTACAAAAAGCAAAAAAAAAAAACAAAAAACAAAAAACAAAAAAAAAAAAAAAACAATAAGAGGAAGCTGGTTTTAAGGAAGAACCTGGTCCATTATAAGGTGCATCTCTGATAAAAATTTGGCACAGCTATGGTGAATATTTTTTGAGATACGTCGACAAGACGGAGGGCCGGACGGACAGACAGATGTCTGTAGTATGTTACACTTATGTACTAACAGTGATCGTGAAGTGAGTGTTTAAGGTAAAAACGGACGGACAATGTCAGGAAAGCAGATGAAAATGTGAATTACAATTGCAATCCTCACTGGTTTACATGGTAATTAATAGGACTGCATGCATTAATTGATAAGTGCTTTAACCATGGGAAAATTTTTTAAAAATCAAGGATTGACAGTAGCACCACCTCGTTCAGAATTTTGTTTGACCCGTCTATAAGGCACATGTCTATCATGTTTCAGCATAATTTGATTGGAATTTTGGAGAAGAAACCAAATATCAATTATAGCAAAATCACATATAAGTAATAAAACTGAAAAAATAAATTGCAGCACCACCTGTTCAATAAATTAAGTTTTAGGGGTCCTTTGAAAAACACTGGAGCATGATCATTTGAACAAACTCAGTAAAGACCCAACCAATGTACGTCCTCACCATGCTTGAAGTAAATTTGCATGGCCCATGATGTTTGGGAAGAAGTTGAAAATGTGAATTTACATTGCAATCTCCACTGACTTATATGGTACTCAATAGGAATATATCCATTTACTGATAAGTACCCATATTGAAAAATCAGGGATCCCAAGCATTATCACCAAGTGGAAAAGTTTGTTTGACCCTTCCACAAAGTACATATTTCCATCAAGTTCCAGCATGATCTGAGAGACTGTTTTGCAGAAGTGAAAAATACCAAACCGCACAGAAATTCATTAAAACAAATCAACAAAAAACAAACAACAACCATAAAAAGTAGCGTTCAGAGAATGGATTACCCTCGGCGGCCACACTCTTTTTTCTTCAATTCTGCCATTTTTTTAGACTTCGCAGTAGAATACTTTACATACAATTTCCATATTGTTGTATTTGAAATGAAACAGCACATTTGGATGTGTTCTTGGGGCAAGTTCTGGTGACAGAGACCACTGCACTGTGCATCACTCAGATGGCCATCAAATAAATACTTTAAATGTTTCAAACCAAGTTTAAAAATAATAACAGGAAACTGTATTTCGATGGAAATGTGGTCCACTATAATGTCCATCTCTGATAAAAATTTGGTAAAACTGTGTTGGATCCTTGTACTGATCCAAATATCATGGTACTGTCCTCCCCTCGTGCACCACTCAGACAGCCTTGAAGATAAATACGTTTAAGTTTAATAAAAAGTTTTTAAATACAGACAGGAAGCTGGTTTTAAATAGGAACCTGGTCCATCATAAGATGCATATTTGACAAAAAACAAAACAAAAAACAAAAAAACCAAGAGGGCTGTGTGAACAGCCCATGCTCAGCTGACCTAGACATTCATCATACTTGCAACTCTGTGAACTCAGAATAGGATCAAGGTCACCAATGTACTGAGTAAGTCTGACCTTTCCAGAAGAACACTAACATGTGCAACATCAAGGTCCCAGTTCAAGTAGTTCTCAAGTTATAGTGAAGAGTAAAATTCATGTATGTTGCACTGTGACCCCAGAAATGAGGTCAAGGTCACTTATGTACTGTCTGAGTATGACCTTCATAAAGAAACATTAACATGTGCAACATCAAGGTCCTAACTCAGAACAGATCTCAAGTTATCAAGTAAACAGTAAATTTCGTGTCAGTTGTCCTGTGACCTTGGGAATGAGGTCAATGTCCAAACATCACTGGAGCCTCACCATTTGCACAAAATAGGTAGCCAGTAGCCACTTATAAGAGGTACATCCCTACCAAGTTTGGCACAAATCTGGCCAAAAATTATTTAAGTTATAACCATTACAAGGAAATCCCATGTTAAACTTTCCTGTCAAAACTTTTTAACATATTTTTGAAAAAAAAAATCATTTAAAAAAAAAAATCACTGGTGTGTGATCATTTGAACAAACTTGGTAGAGACCCACCCAAGGTACATTGCTACCAAGATTGAAGTGAATCTGCCAGACAGTTTCTTCAGAGAAGTCCAAAATGTGAATTACCATTAAAATGCATTAGAATTGCTATTGATTTGCATAATAAGCAATAGAAAAAGGTGCATCAACCGAATAGTACCTGAATTGAAAAAAAAAAAAATCATTAAAAATCAGGAATCCACAGTAGTGCTACCTAGTGAACATCTTTGCTTGACCCTTTCACAAGGAACATATCCCCAAAGTTTCAACTTAATCTGAGAGAAGCTTCTTCAGAAAAAATGACAAGTAACTAAAACAGACAAAAATTCATTAAAAAAAAATGAAAAAAATTGCAGCTCCACCTGGTGAACAAATTAAGAACCAGGAGTCCCTAGAAGTGTTCTAATGTAATATCAAAGCAATTGGGTCAGTTTTGGAGAAGATTTTTTAAGATTTGCCCCCAAAAAGAACAAAAAAGTCATTAAAAAATCACTGGAGCGTAGCCATTTGGGCAAACCTGGTAGAAACCCACCCAAGGTACACTGCCACCAAGTTTGAAGTCAATCTGGATGATGGTTTGGGAGAAGAAGTCGAAAATGTGAATTAGCATTAGAATGCCCATTGACTTGCATTGTAATCAATAGGAAGGGTGCATTGACCGATAAATACCAGAATTGAAAAAAATCGTTAAAAATCATGAATCCATAGCAGTGTCACCTAGTGAAGAACTTTGACCCTTTCGTGTGTAACATATCCGCCAGGTTTCAGCTTAATCTGAGTGACGGTTCTGGAGAAGTCAAAAATAGCAATAGCACACAAAAAAATCATTAAAAAATTGCAGTGCCACCTGGTGAACAAATTCAAAACTAGAAGTCCCCAGGAGTGTCCCTGTATGATATCAAAGCAATTGGGTGAGTGGTTTCGGAGAATAAGATTTTTTAAGATTTGCCCCTCCCCCCCCAAAAAAAAAAAATCATAAAAAATCCAAAAATAATTGGAGTACACTATAACCATTTGAACAACTTGGTAGAGGCCCACCCAAGGCACATCCCCAACACGTTTGAAGTGAATCTTGCAGACGGTTTTGGAGAAGAAGTCAATAGTGTGAATTCTTGACGTTGGATGACCGACAACAGACGAGGGACGAGGGACGACGGATGGAGGACCATAAGATAAGCTCAGCTGACTGACAAATCAGCTGAGCTAAAAACCCTCAAAGGTTGTTGTCCTGTCTATTTGAGGACCCCATGTCTCATCAATAGACCCAATTGACATTAACAGCATGTGGCCTGCACATAGTCAGGTATGGTAAGGTATGGGCACAGCCTATATGCAAGACAAAAAAGCTGAATCATCATTGTCTGGATGATTTCAAGAAGATCAAAGGGGGCTAGACAATCCAATGGATGCATGACATTTGGCTGATTTATTCTCTAATGGTCAAATATTAGATATACTGGTGATCCAGGTGATCTTTTAAGAGGACCCTAGCATAACTTCAGCTTTTTCTTGGGTCCATGCATATATTTTGGGCAGGAGAGAGACAGTGTGTAAGTAGCCTGCCGTTCGTTGTGTATGCTCACCGGTACCACAGACATGGCAGCCTTCAGGAGATTACCCAAAACTGGATAAAGGTTTGTAAACAAAAGGCTGCACTTCCAATTCAAAACACACCCACAGAAGGTCCATATGTTTAAGGCTAGTCAATGGTCTTGTGGCTGATTTGGTTGTGTTAATAGCATGTGCAAAATTTAGTTCCTTGAACAGCTGAAGTCAAAACAGTTTGACACTCTGTTCACTGTGTATAGTGGCATGATCAAAAAACACCAGGACACTGCTTTGTTGAGATCTTAACTGCAGACTTTGATGCACTGGCCTGAATTTGATTGGTCAATGCACCAAGTTGTAACATTTGCATCATGCTATATGATCATTTCTAAAGAAATCATGCTTCAGTTAAGCTTGGACACAGATAGTGTCATTGTCTGCAAAGTTGAAAGAGTTTCATCTGTAATAGTCATTCATGAAAACATTGAAAATTATAGGCCCAAGAATAAACCCCAGAGCCACATTGAGTCTGTCATTCCTTGAACTGGTTACATTACAATCTTTGATGCACTGTTTGAGATTTGAGAGGCAATCAGCTTGAAGATTTACACTGGATAGTGTTGCACCACAAGCAATTGACTATGAGTGAATGTGGCCATCAGTCAAATCCCCAGGACAGATTGAGCAGTATATATAGCTAATGAGCTACATTATGACTATCTAGGGCACTCTGTTAGGGGTCTAAAAAAATAATGCACTACAACATACCTGTAGCCAGTTCTTAAAGCAGACAGCTGTTGACAACTAGAACTGTTTGAAAAGCAAACAGGCAGGTGATATACTGTACAATCATAAATTTTAGAGTGGGATAAATATTCCAAAATTTTCCCAAGTAGACCCTACTCGGGAATATCAAACTTGCAAAAACTTTAGCAGATTAAATCTAATTAAGTCACAACACAAAAACACCTTTTACATAGTACATTAATTAAAATTTTAAAAAAATTAAGGGGGTTTCATGTAATTAATCCTTTTTTGTGATGGCGATTTGCGAAAATAAAACTCGTGAAAATCTCTTGTGAGGCTAATTCGTGAAATTTTATGCTCGGCAATACAAATGATTATACAGTATATACGGAAAACAAATCAAGGCATTTGTCAATTGGGTCTCTATGATTTCCCTCAAAATATGGATGAACTAAGGGCAGTAAGAATTATCACATGCTAGCAGTTCTTCCCCTGCCCCCCTTCCTGAAGTCATCATTTTGAGTTTTTTGTCTCACCAGCATAATTCAAGCCACTTCAAAGTTTTTCTACAATGCTCACTCAAGCATGATGTAACCAATGAAGTGTGACAGTGATGGTACAAGTCTGCAATGACCATCACTATCAATCATTTACCCAAGTATGAAATCCCTGCCCAGCGTAGTTCATGAAATAATGCCACTCCATAGTTTTTCTACAATGCTCATTAAGCATGACGTAACCAATGAAAAGCTTGTATGACAGTGATGGTACAAATCTGTTACTCTCTTTTCAATTCATCCCAATAAATGAAATATAAACAACTATAACAACAGACATTGTGATATACTTTTTATTAATAGAGTCAATAAAATCTTTGCAAAACAAAGTTTAATCTATGATATTCCAGTCACAGTGAATCAAACAGATAGTAATGTTATAGGAAAATACATACTCATAGTTTACAAGGTTTTTCGCTGTATATTAAAAATAATTTTTTGAACAATTATCAACATAGTTGTAATATATATAACTGCTATGCTTGTCAAAATAATTAATAATTACATTTTCCCACCCACATTGTGTGTGTAAATTGTATTATATCTTAAAGTTTATTTCGACATTTACTGTTTGAGTAACTGCCATCTACATTCTTTCAATTGTTTAAGGCTTAAAGGTGGCTCCTATGAGAGTGACATGTATCTGTCTTAATAGGAGTTCCCCTAGCCACATCAGTTTATATTATTATGTACATGTGTCTTCATATTGAAACCATCATTGTATTGATTGGCTAAAATAAATAAGTTCTGAGTTCTGTAGTGACCATCACTATCGATCATTTATCCAACTATGAAAGCCCTATCCAGTGTGGTTAGTGAACATAATACTACTCTGTAGTTTTTCTACAATGCTCATTCAATCATGATGTAACCAATTAAGTATGACAGTGACGGTACAAATCTGTAGTGTCTATCACTATAAATCATTTACCCAAGTATGAAAGCCCTACCCAGTGTAGTTAGTGAAATACTGCCACTCCAAAGTTTTTTTGTTGACGGACGGATGGACCAACATAACCAATGAAGTATGACAGCATTGGTACAAATCTGTAGTGACCATCACTATCAATCATTAACCCTAGTATGAAAGCCCTACCAAGTGTAGTTAGTGAAACAATACCACTCCAAAGCTTTTTGTTGATGGAAGGAAGGACTAATGGACGGACAGACGGACAGATGTCCGGAAAGGGAGTGCTTAGTCTTGCCAACAGCTTATGCTGGCAAGACAGTAAGAAGAACCAGCACATTTGTTGTATAGGTGACATCAGTAACAATGGTTTGGATGGTGGGACGAAACTGGTCATAGGACTGCACAACACTGGTGGACTCTTGAGTACAGTGGTCCCCCTCTGGTAAGGCTCCTCTCACCAGTGGCCAACCTCTCTACAAAGGCCATCTCTTCATGCAGTAAGTACAGTATTTTCATTTTCTTCCACCCTCAAGAAAGGCCATCCCTCTGATAAGGCCACAG
This sequence comes from Hermodice carunculata, assembly GCA_964020975.1. Classification (NCBI taxonomy): domain Eukaryota; kingdom Metazoa; phylum Annelida; class Polychaeta; order Eunicida; family Amphinomidae; genus Hermodice; species Hermodice carunculata. The sequence goes on along the minus strand of OZ026617.1, from coordinate 23,632,704 downwards.
TTCCTGCACTTGGGGTGGCCTGATAAGAGGGGGCCACTGTAGTACCATAATCATGATGTGTCAAACCACAGGCAGGTTACGATTTGATTTTATTGGCAATATTTGAGTAAAACCATTCATAGACATTGGATCCACTGTTTACCATTAGAGTAGTTTCCTACTTTGTATTTTGGTTGATGGAAAGAATTTTGAAAATGTTTATTCTTTGCCCTCCCCCCCCCCGCAAAAAAAAAAAAAGAATAAATACCCCCCTGCATTGTCTTCTGATATAAGTAGTTTCACTTCTCTGTTACTGAAAACATTCCTAGATCTTGTCTTTTTCTGTTGTTGAAAAAGGCACATTTTAAGATTACCCTCTGACTCTGAGCTCTGTTCAACTATAGGGAGATTCAACTGTATGCACCTTTATTTCAATGGGTGAATGCTGATCCAATCAAGGACACAGAATGCCTTGCACTTGTTGAAGTCATTGGCAAGTAGGGGGTGTACACTGCACATTCACTGATTATGTCACTCTTGTCTGGTAAAACGGCTTTGGTGATGAATCAAACACTCTGTCAATGTAGGCCATGCTCCGGCAAGTCTCCAATGTTGAAATTATCTTTCAACCAGGTAAATTTTGCCTGAATGTGGATGCCCTGAGCAGATGATGGTATCACCCAGAAGACAATCAAATTTCTTACACACCATGAGCTGTAACCAGACATACATGTAGTTGTTCCTGTTCATGGTCTTCATGACCTTTTGGCCATATACTCAGATATTTTGCAGATGGCACAGATGCCAACACAACAAAGTCAGGAATTGACATCAATACAAAAACAACAACAAAAAATCAGGCACTCATGCCATCAAAGAAAAATCAGGCACAGATGTAAAATCAATAAATCACTACAAGGAGAAATCAGGCACAAACACCAACAGAGAAAGCTACTACAAGTGTAACCACCACTGGCAAACTTTATGAGGCCGAAAAGCTCTTGGCTTGCAAGTGGTGTAATGGCCAAAGGTGGGGCAGGACAAAATGGCTATGTGAAAATATTCTTTGTGCCACTGTCAAAAAAAAGAAAGAGAGAGAGGAGAGAGAGAGAGAGAGAGAGAGAGAGAGAGAGAGAGAGAGAGAGAGAGAGAGAGAGAGAGAGAGAGAGAGAGAGAGAGAGAGAGAGAGAGAGAGAGAGAGAGAGAGAGAGAGAGAGAGAGAGAGAGAGAGAGAGAGAGAGAGAGAGAGAGAGAGAGAGAGAGAGAGAGAGAGAGAGAGAGAGAGAGAGAGAGAGAGAGAGAGAGAGAGAGAGAGAGAGAGAAAGAAGAGAAAAAGGATGGAAGTTGTGTTGTGTAATGTGCACTGGCAATAATGATTCATATATCTTGGCATGATCATATCTGGCAGGAACTTACCTTGGGCATTTCAAGACATTGAAGGAGGTGTGTGAGTTAATGAAGGTGGAATGACTATAACAGAAATGTCATTTCATTGTGGAAAATGTATCTTTACTTGAATACATCATATCAAAGGGAGGAGTACTACCATAATCTTAACAATTCAGGAAAATGTAGAATTGTCAGACTCCTGAGAATGCTGGTGATGAAAGTTCCAGCATCTATATAGGAAATTATCACATATTCACAAAAGTTGCAACATCTATATGGGAAATTGTTGCATATTCACACAAGCTGCAACATTTATACAGAAAAATTGTTACATATTCACAAAAGACTATTTACTGACAGTGCAACCTGGTAAACAACTGGCATGGAAACAAAGCAGAGTCAAAGGCAGGTAACTATCAATCAGCTTGTAGCACAATTGAAGCTTGGTGACTGTGGCCTGGGCAAACATGCTATTTATATTTGTATGGATACATCCTCTCACAAATGCAAGGAAGAGTGTTGCCATCAGCTATATATGAAAAAGAGGAGAAAGCAGTAGAAATACATCATATACAGTAGAATCTCCAATTAAGACCACCTCCATAAAGAGACCATTTCTATATTAATGTTTTTGTTTATCTTTCAAAAAATTATATCGCCCTTAAGAGTACTCCTATTAAGACCACATTTTTCAGTCTCTTGGGTAGCCTTAATAGAGAGATTACCCTGTAGTTGTACCTCCATGAAGTAGACGCTTAGTGCAAATATGTCACCTGGTGCCAGTGAAATAGTTTTAGAAAAAAAAGAGCTTATCTGACCAAGCGAGGGTCCCAATGGTAAACAGTTAAAAAAACAGAACATGAGCTGTGTATTTTAAATGGTATTCTAACAGAGATTTAGGGTCACCTGTAGAAGAAGCATACACTGCAAATATGGAAATTGTGTTCATGGAGATGTTCCAGAACCTCCAGATGAGGCAAGGCTTACTGACATACTGGGCATTTTTATCTGCCATACTTATGTCCTGGAAGCTTTTCTTTGTACCAATCATTATTTGTACATTTTCTTATTTTCTGTGCCTTGTACTAGGGCAAAATTGTTACTTGTATGAGCATATTAGCTCCCCCCCCCCCCCCCCCCCGGCATAATTATACCTGGGAGCCTCCCTGAACTTTATGGTGAAAAGTCTTAAAAAATTGGAGATTTTTTACCATTTTTAGCCACCTCCCTGAATTTCATTCGCATTCTGAATTTCATTTGCATTTTCCTTCTATATTTCATATTAATGTATCCATATGCCTTAATTTTTACTTAGTATCTCCCAGACTCTCAGTTTGGCAGGTTGGCAACACCAGTGCTGTCTAGCTGAAAATATCAGTCGCAAAATTTTCTTTCCTTGTAACATTTCTGCCACTTCTTTAGATAAGAAACACTTATTTCTGAGAAAATCTGTGGCGTTTTTGAAGAGCTTTGTAGCAAAATTTTGTTCCAGTGCTCCAGTTGGGCAGCCCTGAACACTAAAATTTAAAAAAAAAAAAAAAAAAAAAAAGATATCCGCTGGCCACCACCTGTTCTTTCTATTAAGATATAAATCATTATATATACCTACATTCTGTATTATCAATTTGCAACACTCTAAAACATGTCATAATAATCATCTCTCATTCCCACCAATTCTTCACCACAGGCTCCTGATGGAAATTAGATGGATAATGAAAATAATAAAATGAGGCATACAGAACCACACAGTCTTTTCACCTGATTGGCACAAAGCATGATGATGGTCAAATCTGATTACGATACACAGATATGTATCATCAATTTTCTTTCAAGCTAAAAGCATAAATGTTGATCAAATCTGATTATTATATATTAGTACGGATCATTAACTTTGTCACGCTAAAAGCATAATGTTGATCAAATCTAATTATGATACACAGACATGTATCATTAACTTTCTGGCAAGCTAAAAGCATAATGTTGATCAAACATGATTACTACACATGGGTATGTATCATTAACTTTCTGTCACGCTACAAGCGTAATGTTGATCAAATCTGATAACTATACTTGGACACATGTCATTAACTTTGTGTCAAACAACCATTTCTGGTGCTGTGTATGCCTATTTGACAGTAAAATCTTATCATAGTATATTGGTTTATACATGTACTGCCTCTTATGTGCAACTAAACAGAAACTGAGAGACAGGGACTTTTTCATATTGAAAGGTGCAACTTTTTACATATTTCCTATCTCTCCCCAACTACAGTGATTGACTGTGGTATGTAAGCACCACTGCACTCAAACTATTTGAGTCATGTAACTCTTTCATGGCATTTTCCTTTGAGAGAGGGTCATATTTTGGTATCCATTCATTGGGAATGGGGATTTGGTCAAGTGGATATGTGCGTTTCCCATTTCAGCTAGGCGACTGGTGCCAAAGGTTGCAGGTTCGAGTCCCGCTCATTCCAATCATAAAATATACACCCAGACTACGTTGCTCTAAACACCAGTGACTACGTTTAAAAAGAAATTCTAAAATTTTTATCATAGATTATTTTGTTCAGGTGATTTTCTTGTGGAATAGATCTTTCCTTATTATTGCAAGTGGAGATACCCACACAAGCCAATTTTAGCCACATTTTATCGGTATGTGACAAAAACCCCAGGTTTCCCCCGTAAGGATATTAGAGATATCCTGAAAGCAAGGTGTAGAAAGTGAAGACCAGACAATGAAAGACTGGTTTGCCTATAAGGTATCAGTGCTAGGAGGCGAAAGGTAAATCCACAGTAACAAAGACACATCCTGCTGCTCAAGCTGAACAAAAAACCTGTAAGTACAACATAATATTAATCTCATCATTACCAAGGATTAAGTTATAAAAAACTATGTCCAGAACACAATGGTGTCCAGGTATTGGTGCAGATACTGTCAACACATTTTATTTTCATCAGAATGAAAGAAAAAACAGTATCTATATATATGGATAATCTTTGTCTGGTCTGCAATGCAAGTGATAACATACAACAGATTAGTATTCACTTTCAGTTCCAGTAAACACAATTTTATGTACCTCTGTCACATGGCTTGGGGCCATAAACCTGTTTGGCCAGTGACATGCAGCTTGAAGGATCCTTAAACCTTTACTCCTTAAACCAGCCAAAACTGGCTGGTGGTCAAATATAGTTTCTTACAATGTGTTTGATTAATATCAACAACAATGAAAGACTATTTAAATGAGAATTGCAGATAAGACCAAGGACCCTCTATCAAGATGACAGAGGGTCCTTGATGAGACCTATTAACCCTTTCACCAATGGAAATAGAAGGCATAACAAGATGTTTCATTGAAATTGTTTTTTGTTGTTTTTTGGTTGCCATTGCAACCATAGTTGGTTAATGATGGTTATTTCTTTTTTTTTTTTTTTTATAGAATATTTAAATTCTCCAGGAGCCTGCCTTTAATTTGATACACAACTTGTCAGGACTATAAGTGACATATTTTAAAATTTTACATTTGAAAAAAAAAAAAAACATTGCATAATATCATGGCACAGTTCCAGGAAGCCTTTGTACAGTGTGTACACTGTACTTAGTACCAGGCAGCCATTGTTCTCAGTGTCAATTAGCATTAGGGCAATTCTGGCAAAAGGGTTAAGGTACCATGCTACAGGTCTTCATCTTTCCTTGGCATGGGTTGATCACTTGGCACCCTACAGCTGTCAAGGAATGCTGTTGACTCGGTCTTAATTCAGGGGGTAAAGAGTTGACACTTCTAGGTATCTGGTGCCCAGTACTGCTGATCACTGGTCATGTAAGACGTGCCCACTGGAGGGCAGTGAGGTGTAGATGTGCTACTTCCAGGCACGACCCCTCTGTATGAACCCCTTCTTGCTTAGAACTAAGTCAACATCTTTCTAGACATCGGTGGGGAGTGACATGGCAAATGAAGCTGTTGATCGTACAATGTCCTGCTGGAGCTGAACTATAATTCTCAGTCAAAATATCTACTTATGATGCAGAAATTTAAGTTGAAACATTAACCCATTCCTGGTCAGAACATGACTCAATCAAGAGCTTTCCTTGGTGTGGGTTGGGCCCAACCCATGCCATAGAAAGCAATTGACCTAGGGTGTGCCATCATGAATGGTCTTACATACACATCTCAGCAAAAATGTTTTTGGTACCAAGAAATTTAAGTGAAAACGTTAAGGCAGACGACAATTTACATCTTGGTGCTTTCTGGCAATTTGAGCGGGAAAGGGTTACAGCAAGGGAGAATTTACATCTGAGTGCCTCTCAGCAGTTGAGCAGGAAACTTAACTGTTACCAATTAACCTATCATCTGACTAAGTTACTGTTAAATTTTCGCTGGCCAAAGTGATTGCTCTGCTGGTTTGCTGTCTCTTTATAATGGAAGTCCTTGATAGATACAATCACACTTCAAAAAATTTCTATGTCACATAATAAAAACACACAGGCTTTGTATTTCTAACACATACAATAAATGCAAAACACAAACTTTGAATGGCAGCAAATTTACCAATGTCACAGAGCACCTGCTGGTGTCCTCTGTTATGGTTACAGATTTACTTCACTTTATGTATATCGTTGAATGTGAAAATGATCATTAGGGCTTGTACAAATTCTTGAAACAAGAGTGCTGCAAGAACAACCTGTGCTCAGCTGACCTCACCATATACATCCACAATAAGTTTGAAGAGCATCTGTTTAACACTTTGCAGTTTCCACCTGAGGGTAGCGAGACTAAAAAAAAAAAAAGACAAAACAAAACAAAACAAGAGGCCCATGTGCCTAATGCTCTGCTGACCACCATATCACCAAATAATTATTTTCTGAAATGTATTCAATCTACGACCTTGAAAAATTAGTCAAGCTTAGCCATATCATGCAATAGCAAACTTCCACATGACACACATTTGTAGTACATTTAGCACCATTCGCCTTATTGTTTATCAAGATATTGAATTAAATGTCCTTTTCTTCAGTGCTTAATGACCTTGAAAAATAGGTCAAGGTCACACATTCATTGGATCATGGTGACCCCAAAAGTTTTTCTTTTTTCTTTATTGTCATTGCACATTTTCCCTTGATACTGGACCTTAGAATCTCCTTTAGTCATACACTGGTATGAGACAATGGGAATAACTAAACACTATGCCCTAGAAACTGTTTTAATAACCCTTCTAACCATTGTGGAATCACCCATATTAGGTTCCACATCACCCAACCATGCACAATGACTGATCCTACAGTCTATAGGATTCTCTTTCCATATTTGGGAGAGATGTTCAAAGGCATTTTTGAACTTCACTGATGAATGTGAATAACCAATCACAATCAGGACGTCACGCTGTTGACGTTAAAAAGAATATACGTAAAGCCCTTGGTAACAGCAAAGTTACCGTGACGTATATAAGTGGGCTGCATGGCAGTTAGTCTCCAGTTCCTGATGAGATCCACCTTGATCGAAACCAGTAAGACTATAGCTCTTTGTACCTCGAGTCATCGATGCCCTCGCCCCATCTCATTTGCTCATTTACCCCAAAAATAGCCAACCAAGTAGAGTTTTATATACAACGTTCTCTAGTGCAATTTTGATCTGGAGGTTTAACTCTCTTTGCCATTGATGTCCAAACTACCATACCATTACAAAATAACCTCTTCCAACTCAACAGGTCTGGTGATCTTATAAAAATATGTCAAGGTCGCTGATCTTACATAACATATTAGCATTGGACATGAACTATATATCCTATAAATTTGGTGTGTCTAATTACATTATTTTTAGAGATATGGAATTTTGTATCTTTCAAGATATTTCAGGTCATAATTTCCGTTAAATTATAGGCAGTGCCACTAGTATCAAAAGCAACTTAGGCTTTGACCTCTTGCACAATCCCACCAAATTTCATGAATTTCTAATAAACATTAAGGATGCTAGAGGGTTCACAAGATTTTCACATTTTGACCCATATATTACATAATACTGTAGGTGGCACCACCAATATCGAACTTGACCTAGATTTTCACACACCTGATATGTTTTCATAGGGTTAAAATGCATTTCAGAAGCCCATGTATCATTTTTTCTTGAGGAAGAAGCCCAAAACACTGACCTGTTGGGACAGTTCCTCACCATGGAAAAACGTTCTAGTGCAAACAAGAAATAAGTAAATGTACCTTGTGGAATGGTCACACTAAGTTGTTCACTTGGTGACATTACTGTGAATCCCTGACTTTAAATGAATTTTTCTATTCAGGTACTTATCAGTTAATGCTTTCCTTTCTCCTTATAATAAGTCAATGGGAATTGCAATGGTAGTTCATTAATTTATATTTTCTATTTCTTCTCCAAAACTGTCGGCCAGATTAATTTCAAACTATGTGGGATTGCACTTTAGGTGGGTCTCTACCAAGTTTGCTCACATGGTCTGGCTTAGTCCTGCTGAGCATTGGTTCAGTGGTTTAGTAATTAATTCACATTAAGTCATATTTGGTGTGCGCAAATCTGTGGAACACCTGACTTTCTGTCTGGTGGTCTTTTCATGTACCATTTATGCTGGCAATTACCAGTCTTGGATTGCAAGGTCAGCTGAGCACAGGATTGTTACTGTCCTCTTGTTTCAATTTCTCAGAGCTCTAAATTCTGTCAGCTTTAAAATCTGGTGGGAGATAATTTTCATGGCACTTGATATCAAAATGATTACCTTGTGCAATTCTTGCTGCTGCTAATTTTTTAGACATTCTAATAATGTGTGTTAATGATAAACTCTATCCGTGTGTGACACTAAGGCTCAGGTTTCATCGTTTCATGGATTCAGTTCACTGTAAGTGCCAGATAAATGAATGTGGCACTGTCATCAGACTCAGCAATTTTCCATGATGATTTCGTCCTTAGCTGCTTCAACAATGGTCTTACATTTCAACAATTCCTTGTACCCACCTGGTGCTCGACATGATCTTCAGATCAGCTTGCACGGAATATCTTTCAAGAGCACATCTCTGAAGAGAACTATCTTTAGCTCAGCTGCCTTTTCAGTCAGCTCAGCTTTTGTTGTGGTCTGTTGTCCATATCCCATACATTGTCCATCCCAATGCACATTTTCACCATCTTCACCTGTATCTGCCAAACTCTCTTCAAAGCTGACGGGGGACATACTTTGGGTGGTCTTTACCTAATTTGATCAGTCACACTCTTAATGATTTTTTAACAAATTATATTTTTTAGAGATACCAGTGCCTCCTAGGCAGAAATACAGAAAAGGGTTGAGATTTAACATATAAAGACTGTTTTAATCCATTTGTAGTATAGATCTGCATCATTTTTTTTTTTGTACAGAATGCACAACAAAAATACAAATTTCTGTACAAATACAGAAAACTGGCATCTCTGATTTTGGGTTCATTTTTGAGAAATTTTCAAACATCTGCTATTCTGCACTCACTTAGCCCGTTGCTCTGAAAATGCACCAGTTGGCCTGGACTTTCATTTTCCAAATATTTAGTGCTGCAATTTATATGATTCTGCCCATTTTGGATTGTCTGTGTGTCTGGCCATCCTTACATCAGAAACTCAATCCATCTGGCCGGTAAATGTTTGTTATTATGATATTTCAAAAATGCTTAACAGGTTTTGCTCAAATTTAGTGCACAACCACCCCATGAAGTTCAGATGAACTGATCAGAATTCTGGGACACTGTGACCTACTTTGTGACAAGCAGTTTCTGAGAAGAACACGTTTTAAGATTTGCCCCCCCCCCCCCGAAAAAAACACAAGAAAACCAAAACTAATAGAGCATGACCACTTGACCAAACTCAGCATAAACCCATTAAAGGTACATCCCTACTGCCAGCAAAGGTGGTCTTATACTGCAGGTGGTCTTAGACATGTGGTCTTATAGTGGAAGTGGTCTTTAGAGCAGGTACCACTGTATTCATCATGCAGTTTGTGCATCAACTTGGACAGAAATCCATGCAAAAGTGTAGTAGAAGTTGCACACACAAAATGTTGTCATAGATGGAAAGATATAAGGCAGCCAACAAAAACTGCATTGAAATTACAAGTTTCTAGTTGCATCTGAAATGTGTGTCTGCGACTAATGAATACAAAAGTGTGGAGTCAAAGATCACTTTGCAATTGGAACTATCTAGTGGCATCTGAGTTTCACGACTTCATGCACATTTTTTTTTTCATGCACATTTACACATCTTTTCTAGCTGCTGTGCTAAGTTTGAAAGAAATGCATGCTGCAGTGTAGGAGGAGTTATGCAGACAAGACTGCCTTGCAATCAGAGATATCTAGTCACAGCTAAAATCCCTGCCTTCAAACACATCTACACGTCATGTACACACTTATTGTGTCAACTCTGAAAGAAATCAATGCAAAAGAGTAGGAGTTGCATGCACAAGACAATGTCTATAGATGGGCCATAAAACCAACAAAAACTGCCTTGCAATCACATATCTGTAACATCTGGAATTCCTGCCTGCATGCACAGCTGAAATCTACACATCCACTGTGGTTATTATGTCAACTTCCCAAATTTGAAGAAAAAAAAAATGTCCAAAGTGCTCACAAAAAAATGATCAAAGAAATAACGTTTGAAGTGGCATACATTTCATGATGCTCTCATTTATTGTTCTTAACTCTTTAAGTGCCAAATTTTGGACTGAGTCAACAGCTTTTATTGGCGTGCATTGGGCGCCTTGCACCCAATGCATGCCAAGAAAAGCTGTTGACATGTGATATTTTCTCTGGAACTAGAGGCATGCTGGTAGTTGAATGAAAGGTCTTTTTACAAGGAATACAAATCTGAGATACTAATGATAATTGAGACTAGTTTCACTTAAGTAGATCGGCTTTAGACGTGATTGGCACTGAAAGAGTTAAGATGCGATGTTAACATCACCCCCTTGAAATGCCCTTCATCAGACCTTCAAATAAAGTTTGAAAACAAAAACAAAAAATCCTTATCCTCATCTGGACCTTGTTTTAGTTTTAAATTGAGTTCTGATCTATGGTAAGTTTCCGCTCTAATACAAACTTGGTGAAAGTTTGGCCAATTCTTTTTCAGATATTGTAATAATGTTGCCTTGGGCACCACTGTCCTGCCTTCACATTAAAATGTCAAACTGATCACAGGTTGCTGGTTTTTGATAGACATCTGGTTTACTTTGAGGTTCATCTCTGACAAACAAAACTTTTGTACAGCTGCAGTCAATGTTTACTTTAGATATGACTGTAATGTCATCAGGATGGATGGACAGATGGACAAACAGTCAGACAGACAGATAAGACAGGCAGACGAGACAATGGGTGACAACAGCCTGCAGCAGTTTATTTGCAGAGTGCTTAAAGTGAAGGATGCCTGACCTGTACAAGCTGTATTGCACGATGTTCAAATGTTTATCAGTACTTAAATATTTTGAAGTGTAAAATAGGTATTGAACTTGGATGCAATTGTAGCTTTGCCTTTTCCACTGAACCATCATCAACTCCCAGGTCAGATTACAGTGGTACCTGCTGTTGACGATTGCCCCCACAGTCAACAAAAGGTGGTCTTATACTGCAGGTGGTCTTAAAATAAGGGTGTATTTAAAAGAGAAACACAGCAGAGTCTCCAAAGATAAGTCTCAAAAAGACATACAGTCTTATATTGGAGGTGGTCTTTACAGCAGGTATAATACGGTCTATGCATAAGTTCACTAAGCGGGGAAACCCTAGCGGAGATTCCGATATCAGAGCCAGGCGGGCACAGGTTTCTGGGTAATTTGCGGGCCACTCAGCCTTACTGCACAGGCTACAGCGCTATACTGAATACAGCAAGTAACGACGAGTGAAACACGGACCATGATTTCTTAAAAAAAAAGAGAATCTAGGGTGGCTGAAAAGTATTTGAAAGACAAAGGAATATCAGTTGCTGGAAGGAATAAAGTGGCACTTTTATTTTTGATATTTGTCAGCTCGACGTTTCTTCCTGGTATCAACATTACAGCCCACTACACAACAGTCAGTGGTGGTTTACCATGATAATTCACCTTGTCACTCCATGTTCTAACTATCAATGCTTTCTGTACTCCCTGCACCAACGATCTACAATGGTAAACTTCTATACACCTCCTGTATTTGGTCCATTTCCTGCATTTTTGTTCATGTTGACACGAACAAGATTAGTGTCCGCCATCATGCATTATCGTGACCACTTTTGAGAAGGTGCACAGCGCCATCTGGTAGCAAAAATTCGGCCTGCATGCCTTGCTTTCGAAATGGGAAAACTGCCGGGGTTTTCCCGCTTGGTGAACTTATGCATAGACCGTATTGTACTTGATTCTAGAGTTAAAAGCCACATATGAAATAGAATAGTTGAAGAAGACTTGATGACTCAGGTCAATGTCAACCATGTGCACCCTTAACCCAACCCTTTTGCAGAACCCCCATCATGTGCAACTTTCAAGTCTTCTATTTAGCCTATGATGTTGAAAAGTAAGTCAAGGTCACCACATGTATGCCAACCTGGGCATATACAGAACGATCATCAGGCCTAACTTGAAAGTCATATCTCACAGGTATTGAGTTATCATGCAAAAACTAAAATCACGAAAACTGCCCTGTGACATTTGGCTGAAGCATTTTCACAATTTTCAACAAAATCATCAAAAATAAGCTCATAAAACATCCAAAAATCACTGAAACATGCTTAACTGAACAAACTTGACTGAGATGCAGCAAAGGTATATCTCCTAACAAAATTTCAAGCAGAAAAAAAACAACCAAATTTCAAGCAGATATGGCCAGTTGTTGCTAACTTCAAAATACATTTGTGAGACAGATAACAGATGGATACAGCTAATGGAAAACCACCCATCCCATATTAAAATCTAGCTGACTGACATGTCAGCTGAGCTAAAACTGAGTGCCAATGAGCCTTTCTGGAAATATGGCAAGCTGATCATGGGTGTCAATAGCTGGAACACAACAAGGAAGTCCAGTAGATGTATTGCCATGCATGTCTGTCAACACACAGTTCTGCATCAGATAGCACCACTAATTACTAGGGCCTTCTGTCTTGCTTAATATTGTTGCTGTCACGTATCTAGGACAATGTTTCACTTCATCACTTATACTGCAATTGTATAATGTCGTCCCTGTGCCATAAGCAGACATAATGACATAGAAGCCACGAGATCTGCACATTGTATTACCAAATTAGAGAGGCTTCACATGCAAAAACATTAAACATGAAACAGAAATTTATGCCTTTTGGAGTCCTCCAAGACTAAAGTAAAGTACACAACTTGACACCAAAATTAACTGTGTAAAAATTGACCGACTAACACCTTAGAGTACCTTGGAGTCCTCTTGGATGGCTCCATTTCATTAACCCAATACATGTACAGTAAAACCTCTCTTACTGAACACCTCCGTATACTGAACACCTCTCTATACTGAACACCATTTCTTAGTCCCAAATATATACTTTCAATGCTATCAAACCTCCCTATACCGAACACCTCACTATACTGAACACTTCCTTCCAGTCCCAAGGGTGTTTGGTATAGGGAGGTTTCACTGTGTACAGACACATTTTCACTAGCTGAATCTTTGACTTGCTATCACAGGAAGAACACATAAATGTATCTCTTATAGTCTCATGCTCACCTTAAATGATGCCTCGGGAATTCCTCACTTTGGTTAGTAAGATATCGCCTGACATTCCTGCACAATCACACTAAAAAACAGACAAGTCCTCCAGAACAGAGCCCTCTGACTAATCCATAAGCTGGACCAATGAACTTCAATTAATGAAGTCCTCACCATTGCTAAAATTCCTATCATCAAACAAAGATGTCAAAACAACCTCCAAGTAAATATGATAAGGAGATACAACGAATACGAGTGGGTTCTTGTATTCGATTCAGAAGAAATCACGAGCGCACGAAGTGCGCGAGTGATTTGTTCATGAATCGAATACAAGAACCCACGAGTATGAGTTGTATCTCCTTCTTAAACCATGTGATCTTATCAATAATTTTTATATTGTAGTCCCTTGTTTACCCTTGTTATCAGGGTTGCTGCACAGAACTATTTTTTGACCTACCGAAGCACGTGCGCGCCAAGCGTTCCGCTACATGCACAAGTGACCATTGTGAAAGCCACCAAAATGTGGGTTGGAAACCAGAGCTAGCCTGCTGGTGTAGTGGGCAAGACATTAGCTCTACAAAACCATTGTAAATTATCAGCCAGAGTTCGAATCCCGCTGGGAACTATGAAAAATTAAAAATTATATTTTTGTGAAAAGTAGAGAGAACACGAGTTCTCTGTGGCAAAATTTCAAAGTCCAGCTTTCTGGTCACAGAAAGTAGTGCCAATACAAAAGACATTTGCAGTGAGTTAACTTCAAAAACTGAAGAAGAAATCACTGGTTGAAACAAAAGAGGCATGGTTTAATCATGTATAAACTGCATGACCCATGATCTGGTACCATTTAATCCTTCATCAAAATTCAGACCTTCCAGCTCAGTCCATATAGATCTTAATAAACTTCTGCTGACTCTGAAACTTTTCCAACCTTCCTACAAACCTGAATCATGGAAAACATCAAATTACTTACAAAGGCACTCTCTCCTGGAAATCTCTATCCCAGCTTTGGAAGAAATACCCTCCCTGTCCTTATTCAAATAAGCTACCAACCAGCATTCCATCTTGTGGTTAATGTATCCAGAGCACGTCCCTGATGTATCCAATTAAACAAACTGTAATCCCACAAATTAGCTTCTCCGTGTTCCTTTCATATATGTACAACCATTCTATTTTAATTTATATGCAGATACATATCCACATATAATTTCAATCTAACCTATGTATTGTGACTATGCATGTTTTATTTGATATTTTCTTAAATGCCAACATGCTAATGTTATTTTACATTAGTTCACTACAGTAAAACCTCTCTAACTGAACACCTCCGTATACTGAACACCTCTCTATACTGAACACCATTTCTCAGTCCCAAATATATACTTTCAATGCTATCAACCTCCCTATACTGAACACCTCACTATACCGAACACTTTTTTCCAGTCCCAAGGGTGTTCGGTATAGGGAGGTTTCACTGTATATACTACCTGTAGTGTCACTACTTTATTCTTTTTTACTGTCTTATCATTCTGTATTTACCATTTGTCATCCTGGGTCTGTGTTTCACATTAGGCCAGTAAAAAAATGAAGTCCAAATAACTGAAAAAAGGTCAACAAAGCGAAATACTTGTACGCATCTTTGATGATTGTTGGCACTAATGGCATACATGTAATGGATTTTGTCAAATGAACGGTTGACCTGATTAACAGTCATTGGACGTAAAAACAATTGTTTGATGTCACATCCATGATGTAATAAGCCACTACACTGGCACGTCCTTATACCAAGGTGAAAATAATAGCAGCAATTTTTGTTTAGTCTCTGATGAGCCCAGGTAAATGCAGCAATTTTTTTTCAGTCTTTGATGAGCCCAGGTAAATGCAGCAATCTCTGTTCAGTCTCTGATGAGCCTAGGTTAGTAGGTTGTGGCAAAATGGGTCAGGCTAAAGCACCCAAGTATTTTCTTTTATCTGACTTTTATAGTTGTCTGATGGCATCACAGACATGGAGTGCTCAATTCATGGCACTTGTATTGTATTTATGCAATGGACTTAGCCAATAAAGAACAAGAACTTTTAGACATTCCATTCAGCATGGAAGGAACGATTTGTTTTCCTGGTTTTGTGATGTTGAAAAGCCGGATCCTTGGGCTTCTATTAGTCTATGCTGCTACTCATTGTATGTGTTACATGTTTCTCAACTATAGGCCCGGGGGGGGGGGGGGGGGACTCTCACATTAGTGATGATACTGGGTATGTGTCGCTCTGAAGGCCCTTCTCTTCAGCATAATTTCCCTCAAACAGGTCCAGTACTTTGCCAAGAATTCCCTAAAGGGAGCATAATTTTTCTCTTTTATGGCCAAAAATTCGGGAAAATTTCCCTAAGGTCAAAATTTTCTTCCTGGAGCACTTTTCATGACAATTTGGGACCATATTTTCTACTATTTTGGTTAAAAAATTCTGCAACAAAGGTATCATCTTTGTGAACAAGGGCCTTAACAAAGCATGGGTTTTTGAAAGGTTGAGCCCCACATCCTCACCAAAAATTTGAGGTAGTCCCCCTACCTCCACCCCCCCCCCCCCATCCCCGGGGCTCTGGGCCTTATGGACTTGCCAAAAAAATCACTGGGAATTGGTGAAGAGAACATGGCCATCACAGTGGGCAAAAGTATGGAGGCTCTTGTGAAAGAAAAAGCAGCCACAACTGATTGTATCACACTGTAAGGGGCATCAGAATTATCCTAGGAAGGTACCAGCAAAACATAAATATTTCCTGATACATGCCTCAGCATTTACAATTTTCAACATCTTCATTTTATGGACAGAACTTATAAATTCCCATGCTGATCCTATTGACCAGCAAAACTTTAGGGACTTTTCTAACCATGCATGCTGTGTATCACCTGGACAAAACATTTCATGATTAAGTCTGTAAAACGTGTACATCATCAGAAATACTGGACCTAGAAATCTAGCGTGATATGCAAAATTTGATCTACACTCAAACCCTTTGAAACCCATTTGATATATAACATTGCTCCCTATCATATTTTTAGTTGACATTTGCAGTGAACGAAGGAATTAAGTTACAAAAATTACCCCCCCCCCCCAAATATCTCAAAAAATTATAACCCAGCAAATATTGTGTCCTATGCACTCAATTATCAATGTGACATGAGCCATGAGGGATCTGTAATAGACATTCTCTTGCTGGTCCTGTTTGTACAGCAAAGTTGGCATAATGAAGAGGGAGTGAATTTAAAGTGATTTGCTAGAGGGGGCATGGCTAATGTCCAGAGGGAGTTATTGGCTGCAGTCTCCCCGCCCGAAAACCTTTAACATCAAGACTCCTGCCTGGCTTTGTTTCTCCGTGTCAGCCGGCATGTCCCACGGGTCAGCGTGTAGGAACGTTTTTTTGAAGTTTGTACTTGCCTGTTTTGAAGTATTGTTTTCCTAATTGATACAAATCTAAGTGCCCCAATCACATAAGAATGCCTGACCTGCCTGTTGGCTTATTCATTATTGCATCGTAACTGATTCATGGAAAAAGACCTCACACATCGCTAACTGACGCCCAATGGCTATGGTCTCAATCACAATTTCGTATCTATCAGCCATACAGATGCATGTAATTAATTTTGCATTGATTTATATAATTTTCCCACCAAAACCAGTAATGAAAAATTTACTTATAAAGTTCTCATATACCAAATCACCAAGATGCACCTGGAACAAAGTATTAACAATGCCGAGCTGGAGGAGATTGGATCAAGAGACATTAATACCACACCAATAAGGTCTTGCAGGTGTTCTGCAACACACAAACAATCTTGGTGTCCAAATGAGATTCTTTGGAACAATCTTCCTGCACTGGCAGTAACTACAGAACTAAACAATGACAACACTTCAAGACTTGGGCTAACATTTTGGTATTTCATTTGCTCTGTGCCCATTAAAACTTACTTGTCAATTATTTGACTTGCTCAAGCTTGGGAACTGTTCCAAAACTGTCCAAATTTCACAGCATTTGACACATAAGAGTCATAAACATACCAAAGTGGCCAACAAGTGTAATTATCTACATTTTAAGGTGAAAATGTGATGTTGCTGTATCTTTTTTTCCTCACTTGTATTTATTGCACTTGTTCTATGGACCATGTATTTTGTCTGATATGAACCAAACTATTTTTATACCACAATGAAGTGGCCCTGTACCCTGGAATAATACTGGATATTATTATTATTATTATTATTATTATTATTATTATTATTATTACTACTACTACTACTACTACTACTACTACTACTACTACTACTACTACTACTACTACTACTACTACTACTACTACTACTACTACTATTATTACTATTATTACTATTGTTACTATTATTATTATTATTATTATTATTATTATTATTATTATTATGTGTGACAGTACATTACAGGCTTGATTTATTTAATGTTTTACATTGCTGCTTTTGGTTTTACCCTAATCATGTTTTAACCAGTTTGGAGTTACTTCCACACTCCATCAGCAATAGTAGCCTACCAGTTTAACCTTTCCCCCTTAAATTAAGACTGAGTCACCAGCTTTCCTCGGCATGGGTTGGGCACTTGGCATGCCGAGGAAAGCTGTTGACCTGGGTCATGTTGTCTTGACAAGTCTCATCTTCAATTCTCAGTCAAATTGTTTTTCATTGCTGTTGAAATCAGTTGAAAATGCTGAAGCAGATGACATTTGACCACCAGCCGGTTTTGGCCGGTTTAAGGGGGAAAGGGTTAAGTTACTGTATTTTAGTCCGACATGAAATAAAAATATGTCCATGTCTCTGTTATGTCTGCCACAGGTGAACTCATCAGCTGCATACTTTAATGGTCTTCATGGCTTTCCTTCAGTACATACAGTTAATTATGGGTAATTCCTTAATTGTTCTGTTACTGGTGAAGCCCCATTGTCTGGCTCACCTTGTCATCTGCAGCATGTCACCAAACGAAATGTACACACATTTTGTGTATCTGTCTTTTCTTTTCAGAGTAATTTACATCTATCTGTCTGTCTGTCTGTCTGTCTATATATTGTTGTAAACTAACAATGTGATTTGTATGAATGAAATATGTTTAACTCATTCCATACTATGGTCACAGGTCTTGGTCACTGCCAGAACCACTGACTTAAGACTATAGGCATGTTGGTATTTGAACAAAAGCTTCTTTCATGAAGAATTTAAATATGTGATTGTCATCTTAAATCTAGGTAAATATACAGAAAAAATCAGGGATTGGTATGGAATGAGTTAAACCACATACATGACTGCTGGACTATACACATGTATTCTAAACCATGATTTTACATTTTAAATCTGATACTGGATCTCCAACTCCAATGGTTACTGGTGCCTACCATACCTTTAAACTCTCCATGCCAATTGTAACTTTCATATTTCACAAGTTTGCATCTAAATACACATTAACCCATACCTGTGCATGTATATGCATGCTTCACCTTACCTGACATGTCCCATTGTTGTTATACACCTCAGTTGTTTTTGTAATGTCTAAGAAACTAAGAATATTCAATGCATGATTCATCCTGTGTCAAACAACTTCAAGTTAGTAACCACAAACAGATTATATATTGGAATTTTCTTATGTGAATGTCAACATGGTATTTTGACCTTACAACTCTGCTATAACATTGCAGAGCCCAACAATAATACTTTCCTATTCTGTCATCTGCACAAAGTACAGAAGTCATATACATGCAGACATAAATACTTCTAAGATTTTGAGTCGGGACATGACTCTTTTTGTCTATAAAATGCTTACGATTGCATGTATCACGTTTCAATATAGCTGCTATACCTAGACCTGTATGGTTTATCAGTCTTTATCAAGATAAATGGAGCCTGTTTTATGGCAGGAGTTCCACAATGTAGCTGTCATGAGACATTCCTACTGAGGACTGGTCCACTGAAAGCCCTAAGCACATTCCTAAAATTAGGGATCATCTTATATGGATATTAGAGGTTAGGTCTGTTTTACTAGATGGTGGTGGTGGTGGGGTGGGGTGGGGTGGGGGTCCTAGTTCCCTGGTACAGGTAATAAACTTGCCTGGTACACAGTATGAAAATCGTGAAATTTAGAAACAATGCCAATGGTTCGTAAAAAGTACAGAATATAATGGGCTTCCAGAATGCAAGTACAGTAGATAAAAATACCCACCACATCGGCATAGAAAACCCCTTTAGGCCTCCACCGTTCACATAAGATATCAGACAGAAAGGGCATCCTTTCTGATCAATTACTGTGTAATCATACATTTCCCAGGGGACAAATATTCAGTTCAAGAAAATACAACTTAGAAGACGCTGCATTTTGGAGCAAATGAAAAGCTTGGGAATATACGTTATCAAAGCGTGCCAGTAAATGACCAGATGACTGCGGTAATATGGGCCTCGGAAGTTCTCTAGCTTTGCCTCTGGAAAGTTCGTCACCGCTCACAAATTTTGCCCTATCAAATAAAAGTACTGAAACAAATCAAAAGTACATACATGTACTTTTGGAAACAGTTTGATCCATAGATTCTTAACATATTGACCAACTGAACTCAGACTGTAATAGATATACAAACAACCAATTCTTTTATCAGTAGCATAACTGTGAAATGTGCACATAAAGGCTAACCCTTCCACCCTTAAACTGAATGAGAATTGTAGGTGAGACCTATTACAATATTGCATGCCCCAGGTCAACAACTTTCCTTGGCAGGGGTTGGGAACTAACCTAAGTGCCCAACCCATGTCAAGGAAAGCTGTTGACTCACTCTTAGTTCAAGGGGGAAAGGGTTAAAGTAACTTCATGCTAGGTCGAGCAATCGTCTATGGAGTTTCCTCACCACATATATGGCATGGCTACAATCACATCTTGCAGATATTTTTTGTTTCCTTTTCTGTTTGCCTTTGCCATTGCCAAGTGCCTCATGAGTAGAGACCTGTAAAATTTGAAACCCAAAATGCTCATGGATGTAAAGTGCTAATAAAATGAATCATAATATTGAAAACAACATTTGTTTTTGACTGTCACAAGCATGATAACTTTGCACTTTGTCAACATTTCTATGTATACTTAATTTCTTGCATAGAGTCTGTACTAAAAGAAACCTATGAAGGCTTATACCAATATGTTAAAGAATAAATATGTTTTCATCTTTTCTCATAAATACTACATGAATTTGTCCTCAGAAAAAAAAAAAAAGAATTTAGACTCAACCTAGCATGTGTATTTGAATTCCTCATACATATTTAATTGCATGTGATAATTTGACTTTTATATAAATTGAAAGACCCTAATATGGAACAGTCGCTATAAGAATGTAATAATATAATGTCATTGCATTTGGAGACCACATACGCTCCATGCAAATTTATTTCACAAGGTTGTGATCCAATGGCCATTTGATGGCTTTTTTTTAAAGGTCACCAAATTTGTTTACATCAGTGTGTTTTGCAGTCATAGATGTTCAATGCTAAAACTACGGCACATGATGGCTTCTTCAAATTGGTTTAAACATATTTTATTCAAAAAAGTGATTGGGAAACAGGCTCTGCCTATATAAATCCCTCTCGTGAAAAAAAAAAGAAATAAAAGAACAATACAAATGCTGTACAAAAGATAAAGACGGGCCACAGGACACCACATTGACGCAACATCGACATGGACATACATACAAAAAGATCATACATCACAATTGCAGGACAGACAGAAGTATGCATTATTAGAATACAATACTGTCGAGGCCAGCCAACACTGTTCACATCAATACTGCTCGCGGAAAACAAAAAAGTAGTACCGGCCCGCACGTGAACCACCAGGAGTCACAAGCAAAGCTTGTTCGTCAACCTGGGTGCAAAACGTACGGGCCTCAGTTGAATCTGCCAGAATTTAAGATATATGTCTGGGTACTGTCAAAAATAATTTTGTTTACTGCCTTTGAACACTTGGGATTTCCAAACATAAGAGTTTGTAGTGTGAAAGGAGCCAATACTATGATATTTTGGTGCAATAAATTCCGCTCAGTCGTGTATTTGGTACACTCAAAAAAGTAATGAAATGAATTTTCTATTTCGGCACCACAAGAACAAGCAGGAGAAGTTACTATACCAATTTTATGCATATCGTGGTTCAACTGGCTGCAGCCCATCCTAATTTTTGCATGTAGAATATTGGCTTTCCTATTACCAATGTAAAACAACTCATTTGTCTTCGGTCTCCCTTTATCCAATTTACGCTTAAAAGTATCTATATCTTCAGAATTTCGAACACTGGATGGGAGTAAGTTCCATTGGCGAATCGTTGCGGGTAAAAAAGAATTATTATAAGTATTAGTTTTTGTATGAACCTGGCTCATGTTCTGTCTGGATATGCATTTCTGTTGGATACATTTTCCGGAGTCAAATCGTGTAAATATGCAGGTATATGTCCATTAATAATTTTGTAAAGAAGTATGAGTCGGTGTTTTTCTCTACGCTTAGAGCGAGTCTCCCATCCAGTTTCATCGTACAGGAATGCATGACTTGTTCGACAAGACACGCCCGTCACTGCACGGGCTGCAGCCAGTTGAACATCTTCTAGAAGGTCTGCATCAAATTTCGTGCACCCTCCCCACACAACATCACCATACTCTAAAACAGGCCTAATGTAGGTGAAATAAATCAATTCTAATGTGCGTCTACTGAGCTTATGTTGCAAAAATTTCATTACTCCAATTAATTTCCTTGCTTTGCAGACAACATAATTTATTTGAGGTGACCATAACAAATCTGCACTAAAAATAAGACCTAAATGTTTGTGTTTTACATCTTCAAGTGTAGTACCCTGAAATAGAGCATGGGGATGATGTGGAGGCTGTCGCTTCTTACTAATAATCATTGACTTGGTTTTGGAGCTATTGAATGTAACTAGCCATAGCTTAGACCAATTCTCGATGTGTTTAAGTTCTTCAAATTAAGGTCTTCCTACCCACAAAGCAAACACTGATTAAATAAAAAGACAAAACAGTAGCCCACAATTTTAACCACCTATGTAAGCATTCATACTGTGTAAATATTTTGGACTTTGGTTGTGCAAGTTAGTAGTTATTTCAAGTTTTGTTTGCAGATCACATACATATTGATGATCGAAGGGCTGGCTATTTCTGTGTACCCAATAGATTTTTCAGTGCTGTCCAACGGGAAATCTCTATAACAAAATTTAGATTCCCTGGAGCATTTCCTCAACTTCTTCACATCATAAACACTTATTTTGGATAAATTCTGTAGCATTTTTCAAGAACTGTGAAACAAAATTTTGCTACAATGCTCCAGTTGGACAGCCCTGTTTTTGCATATACACTGAAAGTCTTACAGTGTACTTACATTCATCATCTATGGACCATGCAAGCCTTGCCAAAATGTTCATATTTTGCATGGGATTACTTCACTACTTTTAGTCCTATGAGGGAAAACTGAGACAGCCAACTAATTCTCCAGATGCACAATCCAGAGTACATGTATGGTACCCTAAAAAAAAGTTATGTAACCTATTCATTCCTGTTGCATTCACTGTATCACACTGGGTTTTTCATCATGGCTCTACCTTTATTTACACACTCCTTTTGGCAAAGTAACAAGGTACTGAGTCATCAAGAATGTCTTCTGGATAAAATAAACACAACCTGGCAAAACAATAACAAACACCACATTGCTGGAAAAAAAGCAAAAGAAATCGGACACCAGCATATATGTAATATTCAATACAGAATGACAACTTGGGTACCACTTGACACAAGAGCCTGGAGTGTAAACATAGATATTTGGATGGGGTCCATCATCATACAGCACAGCAATATGACTGCAGTCTACTATGTATGAAAAAAGTGCCCACTATATAGTAAAGACCACAGAATGGAACCCCATGCTACAACGTAGATGGTGGGATCAGGTCTATCACATTACAGCAACATGGCTGCATGTAATGAAAACAACGTTCATTATATTGTAAAGACCAATTTGAATATAACACCAGGCTTCAACATAGATGGTCGGATCATGTGCACGAGACAGCAAAGCACCAATACAGTGCCAATATTTATGTCCATTGTAACAACTAAAAGTAACTGATCCTTTAAACTGTAAGCACTAATTACACGTAGAACAGGACACCAAGATTTCAACATAGATGGCTGGATCAGTCCACAACACCTCACAGCAATATTAGAGCACCAATGTACACAGTAATGACTACATGTCCATAGTCCACTGCATTGCAAAAACAACTTGACATGTGACAGCACAACCTTTGACACCAGCACTTAGGGTATATCCTCATTATAACCTTTGACACCAGCATTTAGGGTATATCCTCATTACAACCTTTGACACCAGCATTTAGGGAATATCCTCATTACAACCCTTGACACCAGCATTTAGGGAATATCCTCATTATAACCTTTGACACCAGCATTTAGGGTATATGCTCATCACAACCTTTGACACCAGCATTTAGGGTATATCTTCATTACAACCCTTGACACCACCATTTAGGGTATACCCTCATTACAACCTTTGACACCAGCATTTAGGGTATATCCTCATTACAACCTTTGACACCAGCATTTAGGGTATATCCTCATTACAACCCTTGACACCAGCATTTAGGGTATATCTTCATTACAACCTTTGACACCACCATTTAGGGAATACCCTCATTACAACCTTTGGCACCACCATTTAGGGTATATCCTCATTACAACCCTTGACACCACCATTTAGGGTATATCTTCATTACAACCTTTGACACCACCATTTAGGGAATACCCTCATTACAACCTTTGAAACCAGAATTTAGGGTATATCCTCATTACAACCTTTGACACCAGCATTTAGGGTATATCCTCATTACAACCTTTGACACCAGCATTTAGGATATAATCCTGTGATGGTGCATTTCAAAAATTGTTCATCTTTGGCTGACTTTTTGGTGGTTTATGCACACACTATAAACTTGAAAATAGATTCCTAGCGTCTGCAGAATGAAACATTTAAACAGATTTCTATCAGATTTATTTCTAAATATGTAATTTACTTTATAGTTAACCCTCCCCCCCCCCCCTTAAACCAGACAAAACCGACTGGTGCATGGCCAAATGTTGTCTGCTTTAGTGTTTTCAACTAATTACAACAGTAATTAAAAACAATTTTGACTGAGAGTTCTAGATGAGCCATATCAAGATCATATGTCACAGGTCAACAGCTTTCTTTGGTATGGGTTGGGTACTTAGTGCCCAACTCTTGCCAAGGAAAGCTGTTGACTCAGTCTTAATTCTAGGGGGGAAGGGTTAAAGTTTCAGTGGTGTATGAAACACGTACGGTTGGGCAGCAGCTGGTGGCTGTGCAACTGACACCAAACTGAGGGAGACACCAGGGCAGCACTGGGTCTGCTGCCACCCTCTGGCAAATGGGCCAGATGCCTTAACTCATTCCATACCAGTCCTTAATTTTTCTCTATATTTACCCAGATTTAAGACAACAATTGCACATTTAAATTCTTCATGAAAAGACCTTTCATTCAAGTACCAACATGCCTATAGTCTTAAGTCAGTGGTTCTGGCACTGCCTGGCAAGTCATGCTGCAGCTGCCGCAAGGGCAGCTGCAGCATCACGTGCCAGGCAGTGCCAGAACCACTGACCAAGGCCTGTGACCATAGTATGGAATGAGTTAATTCAGAACCTTTACTGATGCTCCTTACCATGTTTTAACTGATTCCTTGCATACTAGATGGCCCAATCTCCATTTTTCCACATATATGAAGCTTGGTCTGCTTTGGAGGCAGACTTATCCCATGCTACAGTGGTAAACACCTTGGTGATGTCAGAGGGCTTCTTGGAGTTTTAGCTTTGTCTGACAAGTTGTGTCCTCCCGTTGTCCTCGTCTCCAGTAGGTGGAACATGACTTGTCATGCAAGCAATGTAAAAATGCTGACTTCACACTGAACACTTGTCTACTTTTTGGGGGTGGGGGTGGTGGTGTTAAAATATTCCAATTGATTTTACCTCCATGTATGTTGGAAAATCCATCAACAGTGCAGAATAAATTAATCAGCCAGAGAATGTCACCAAGCCTCAGTGAGCAAATCTACTTTATAACCTTTCCTGATTATTAAAATAAACTTTCGAGTCCATGACTGTCCCGGACATGGGGAATTTATTACATAAAAAAAGTCTCACAGGGAATATTTTCCTGATGGGGCTATACTTTACAATTCTCACAAAAATGTTTTGTACTGATGAAATATTGAAGTGAAAACATGGAAGCAAATGGTATTTGATATGCATGTGGCTGCCCTGAAGTGGACAGGAATATACATCTACTGCATCTTGTTAAGGCTCCTTCCGTCTCCCTTCCTCCTATTTTGTGGTCACATTTACATGTATTTTTTACCCACAGTAATGTTTAACCCTTTCTCCTTTAACCCAGTCAAAACTGGCTCGTGGTCGAATGTCTGCTTCAATGTTTTTGAGAAATTTTTCCATTTATAAATAATAATTTAAGAGAGAATTGTAGACCTGTAGAGACACCTTGCCCCTGGTCAACAGCTTTCCTTGGCATGAATTGGGTGCTCAGCCCAACTCACACCAAGGAAAGCTGTTGACTCAATGTCAAACTCAGTCTCAAGTCATGGAGGAAATGACTAACCACAGGAGTACTCGCTGAAAAAATAAGCATAACATAACTATGTAACTGTCAGTGGCATAATGGATATTACATGACAACTATACCATCATGGCTTAATTTTGAAAGCCCAAGCTGCATGAATAACCAGACATCAGTGGGCTTTCACAGTTGATTTGCAAGTGTCTGTAGCGAAAAGGGCTACATTCTATACTTGCTCTTGTTCGATAAATGCATTTATTATAAGAGATAGCTCAGTTTTCTCTTGTGAATGGGGGTATTAAAGAGACAATCAACACTGTCCATGGTATCTATATTCACACCAATCTTTTGTGTCCCATATAATTTGTTTTACCACGGTATTTTACCAATTCTTTTGATGAGGGTTTTTGGGAGGATAGGCTTATTTATCCTGCAAAATCAAATGTCTCACAACATATATGTACCATCAATATCAATACAAAATAAAAAGTCTGGCATTGATCAAACTCTGTACATGGTTGATTTCTATTGAACTCAACGACTATCGCCAGAAGATGAATGTTGACATATTTTAACTTTGTAACAATAGACAATTACAAATGGTCCTCAACTACTCAACTATCAAAGTGGATTTCATGTTTCAGAGTCTTTATCCACAATGCCAACATGTTCATATACATGAAGTTGTACAGGTTTACAATTTGGCCAATCTTATAACTGTCCAACTTTAAATTTTCAGTTGCCTTGAATCCCCTTGCTGTTCAATTGACTTTTATGATACACGAACATGGTCTGATATATCAGATTGGACTTGTCACAGAGCATTCCATATGCATCTAAATATTGAGCCTAGAGACACATGGTCACATTTTTTGTGACATAAAATTTAGCAAGCAATCAAAGATTTTGTCTTATAAACTCAATAGCCTAAAACTAACTGGTCTATCCCATCAATATCCCTTGGTCAAAGTACTCGTCTTCACACAAAAATAACCAACACCAAAGAAAACTCCACACTTACTTTCCTATAAATGTTTAATTGTAACCATGGGCCTAGAAGTCACCAATATCAAGTTAAAAGCCAACATATCAGATTTGCTGAACGTGCTTTGATAAAGTTGACCTTTGTGACCCTGAAGTGAGGTCAAGGTCACTCATGTGCAATATCGTCCAAAGCACTTTATAAGAGAAATACATGTACCAAAGTTTTTTGCAAAGCTCATTCATGTCTTGAAATTATGTCCCAATGCTGCTACAATTAACAGAGTTGACCCTGTGACCTTGAAACAGGGTCAAGGTTGTTCATACACAATTCTATCCAAGCTTCCATAAGAGATTTCCACAAACCAAATCTGGTTGATATAACTCTTTCTATTTATAAGTTATCATGATGAGAATGAACATGCCATAAAACTAACAAAGTTGGCCCATGTGACCTTGAAAGGTCAAAGTCGCTGATATCCAATCCCATCTAAGTTTTTCATAAGAGGATTCCACATACCAAACTTACAGTGTAGTTGATGTAGCTCTGTATTCTCAAGTTATTGCAATGAGAACAATTATGGATGTATGGATGATTACATGACAAAAATACTCGTTGCCCAAAGTTTGGCTGAAGGGTAAAAATGAATATAAAGTGCATAATGTTGCATAATATGATCTAACCCAGGTCTGCCTTGGATCAGAGTTACCATTTTTTTTTTAACTCTACACAGGTATCTGAACTACAGCAAAATGTAATTTCAATACATGTTATTTATTATGGAAGTCACGTCTTACAAGTATGCTGAGTATCTCACAAAGAATGGCAAGTGCAATACATAAACTTGTTACATGGAATGCTATTCAAAAGTACAACATAAAGAGAATTACGTCTGAAAGGATAGTCAAGACATCATTGACTTTGTGTCTGAAAATGGCAGAAAGTAGAGTGACAAGTAAGTGACACTGGAACCTTTCGCCCGTGCACTTTGAGACAAGGACTGTCGCCAGGTTGACTTTGTTCTCTTCTAATGAGCACTTCAAGCACTATTTTTTTTTCTTCTCCCAGCTTTATCCCCAGGAAGAACAGACAAAGACCCAACTTTGATGTGTGACATCACATCACATCACATTTGTAAAAGATACGGATGACAAAGTTATCAATTCTTACCCCCAAGTGTGGACATGCAAAGCGAAAACTGCGGTAATTTGTTCACGACTATTAGTAACAATTAAGTGCACCAACAAACTATTTGGAAGTTTGAACAAAGTACCCACAGCTCAAATGTGCAAACAAACAGGTGAATTATCTGCTAGACTGAGTGACTACAAAAGTCAGACTGTGTTCTTTACACCATGGTCAAAACATCAAAAATTGCGACAAACACCACCTGGCTTTTTGGACGAGCAATTAAGTTGATTTAGCACAGGGCTGCAATGGGTCAGGCAGCCAGGGCACGAGGGTGTGTAAAGAGATGGCGTGAGGACCCCATTGGGGCTTGTACCAGCTTGTACGCCCACGGGTTCCTGGTTCACTTAAAACACCCCATGGCTAATAATGATCTGACCCCAGCTTTTTGGCAATGTCTTTTCTTTAAAATAAAAGCCATTTTTCACATGCCATCTTGCATTTGATCTGTCACACAGAACATGATAGACGACCCACGTTATATTAATGCAGATAGAGGTGTAAAAGATTCCTGTCTGTGTCTTTGTGATGCAACAACACCGAAGGGCCAACATAATCTAGCATCACTCTTTGTAATGTCTGCGGCAATGGATTCTCCAAATAAACACTGACTCAAAACATGCATCATTCATACGGGCACAAAGGTGCTCTCTTGTATACATATACAGTGTACAACAAAAATTATATTACATTCTTCAGGCAATGCAGACAAACTTTGATTTATGTATATGTTGAATAGATACATCTGAACACTTTTGAATGTAAACCAGAGGAATCCACCCCATTGATCCCTATCAGCAAGGAAAATGTACATGAATTTCTGACTTAAAAACTACAGCTTACAGTGGCCTCCGGTGACTGAATCTCAAATAACTTACACCCATTGTATCCAACATCTGTTATGACACAAGGGACAATGTATTATATTCTGGTTGCATAATTTTCTGCATTATCATAAAAAGGAAGTTGAGTGAATTGTGTGTGTGTGAGTGTGTTTGTTTAACCATATATGTAAAATATCATCTGCCAAAACAAACTAAAAGGTAACACCAACAAAATTTGTTCAACAATACATGTGATACAAAATTTCTATGAAGATTCACATATTTCCCCTTTCAAAAACAGGAATCCTGAACAAAGTAATTCCTTTGGTCACACAAACACAAGCAAGTTTGCCTGACTGTTTGACTTCACATCCTGGCTGTTCTGAAGACCGGGACATTACCCTTGGCCTTGCTCCCTCAGGGTCAACTTCACACATGGCCACAGCATCATTATCAACTTTGAACGTCAGGAGAAAAAAATACTATCACCCACAACTTGTGTTTGATGTTCACAAATAATTATCAGTATAACACATTTAGCTTGTCTGAGGTCTTGCACAAATTATCCTGTGACTACCAGGTATAATCATCCTTCTGCCCACACTGTCTTACAAAGCATTGATTGACAACTTTGACCAGGCCCACTTCATAATTTCTCCATAAACTAATCCATCAAACATATCCTCTGCATATGTTGCTGTTCAAATTTTCAACAATTCAATTCAAGACAAAACGCTTATGTTTTTAAATTTAATCAACCATACATTAAAATTTTCATAAAAAGTTTTAAAATAATCAGAGGAAGCTGGTTTTCAACAGGAACCTGGTCCATTATAAGATCCTTCTGTGAAAAAAATTTGGTACAGCTACAGTACATATTTTCAGATATTGCGGTGACGTCGACAAGATGGAAGGGCAGATGACGCAGGGGACGACAATACTCTCCGGCACTTTATGTGCCAAGGGTAAAAATAGGGGTCAAAATTCTACATTTTTTTCAAAATGGGAGAGTCAAAATTCTATATTTTCATGAATAAAGGTTTGTTTTATATACAGATTGTAAGAAAGTTGACCTGCATGTAATCAACAATAGTGATGTGTCTCCTGTTTGAAAAATGGGGTAAATGTTCAGACTGCTCATCAGGAAGTGGAGGGTCAAAACTCTACAGTGGGTGGAAAATAGGGGGTCGTTCCCGGAGTGCCTCTATACTTACCAACGTAGAGGGAGTACCCCCCCCCCACCCCCTGGGGTTTCTGGCAGCAATAGGAATGTGCAATCATCATCTTAAATCTAATTAAATATGTGAGAAACTAAGGGTCTGGTATGGAAAAAGTGCTGGGGTCCTGGACAGATACCACTCTAATGACAGACTACCTGTCTCAGTAGACCATCTTTTCAGAATACTGCACCAGTATTTTTTATCTTAGACCACCTGTCTTGAAAGACCACAATTTGGTCATCCTCAGGAAAAGTCTTTCAAGACAGCTTTCATGATATCTGCAATGAAAAGAAGGACTCTCTCCATCCACAGGGCCAAGCATACTGTAGTTCTAGAAATTTTCGCGCGTTTAATTTCGTGCAAACTCAATTTTTCTTAAATTACCAAAATTTTCGCGCATTTTAATTTCGCGCAATCCAATGCCATTCAATTTAGTGTAATACAATGCAATTTATTTTCGCACATTTTAATTTCGCGCTTTGGGTGGTAGCGTGAAAAGTGCGAAATTAAATCGAGCGCGAAAATTCCTAGAACTACAGTATTTGTCCCCCTAAATCATTATTCATGAGTATTATGTGGCATTGATAGTTTATTTGTTATCTATTATGTGACAAAGCCTCAATCATAATAGCTGCCACTTTCATAATCGAAAGATCAAAACCATCATCCTGTAATTCAGTTTTAATAAGGATATCCTAAGCCACAGTGTATTGACCTCCAAAGAGTATGACATAATACTGCCCCCTGAATGATACCCAGGATTACTTGATAATGTAATATCAGTCTTCTGTGACCAGATCACCCTTGATCACATGATAGATTGCATTGCCGTGACTCGGTGGGCATTTCCCCACTAAAAGAAAATGGCCTAACCATAACAGACGACCAGCGAAAATCAGAAATCCTAAACAATCAATTCTACTCAGTTTTCAATAAAGATGATCCCTCCATCCCAGTTCCTTCCCTTGGCCATAGTCCTTACCCTACACTCCCAGATTTCAATATCACCACGAACGGAATCAGTAAAATGTTATCCCAATTAGACCCTCATAAAGCTGCCGGACCTGACAATCTTCAAGCCCAAATCCTTAAAGACCTACACAATGAAATATCTCCCATACTACAGATCATTTTCCAAAATTCCCTAGACCAAGGCATAGTCCCTCATGACTGGAAAACAGCAAATATCGCCCCCATCTATAAGAAAGGAGAAAGATTTAAGGCAAGTAATTACCGACCAGTATCACTGACCTGTATATGCTCCAAAACCATGGAACATATACTGGTCAGTCAAATCATGAAACACCTGGAAAGCAATAATATCCTTTTTGAATGGCAACATGGCTTCCGAGAAAAACGATCTTGCGAAACCCAGCTTCTGACCTTTATACATGAAATAGCCTCCAATATGAAAGACCTCGAACAAACAGACATCATAATAATGGATTTTGAGAAAGCCTTCGACAAAGTTTCCCATCGCCACCTCCTAGACAAAATAAAGTACTATGGTATTTCTGGTAAGACACACAATTGGATTAAAGACTTCCTCAAAAATAGATCGCAAAAAGTACTAGTCAACGGTGAATCATCCCCCTACCTACCAGTAGAATCTGGCGTCCCCCAAGGCACTGTATTAGGCCCCGTCCTCTTCTTAATGTTTATAAACGACCTCCCGAACAACACATCTTCTTCTGTCAGACTTTTTGCCTACGACTGTCTCCTGTACAGGAAGATCTCTTGTCAGGATGACACAACCATTCTTCAAGACGACCTCAATAAACTAGCATCCTGGGAAACATCCTGGCTCATGAGATTCCATCCTGCCAAATGTAATGTTCTCAGGATCACCCGGAAAAAACACACCCTTATACATAACTACACCCTGCATGGACACATCCTTGATACCGTAGACAGTGCAAAATACCTTGGCGTAACCATCAATACCCAACTTTCCTGGACCCCCCATATAGACAATATCACCGCTAGTTCATACCGTACCCTTGGCCTCCTCCGGAGAAACCTCAAGAATGCCCCAACTGAAACAAAAACCTTAGCCTACAACACTTTAGTCCGGCCCAACCTTGAATACTGTGCCAGTGTCTGGGACCCCCATACCACCAAAGACGTAAACAAAATTGAAATGGTCCAAATCGCTACCACAATACCAGCAGTGTCAATAGCATGCTGTCCTCCTTAAACTGGCCCACCCTCCAACAACGCCGCTCTAATATCCGCATGTGCATGGTATTCAAAATTATTCACCAGTTAGTAGCCATCCCTCAAGAAAATTACTTCACCCCAAAATGCCGATTGACGTCAAATCAACATCCCCACACATTCTTGCAATATCAGACAACCAGAGATTACTTTAAATATAGCTTCTTCCCGCGTAGTATCCCCCAATGGAATAGTCTCCCCACGAATATAGTCACAGCCCCTAGCCTGGTGAGCTTCCAACATCGCTTGGTTGCTCACCAGGCCCCGTCCATCTAAATTTATTAACATAGTATTAAACTCTTTACTAAAATACTAACACCCTTTCTTTCGGCTTCACCTGCCTTTTTCACGTACTAATCTTTCTACTAACTTTATTTTCCATGTACAGATTTCCGGCCTGTAATGCTCAAGCATGAGCGTAGGCTGTTACGTTAAGAAGAAGAAGAAGAAGAAGAAGATACCTAACTGTATTCCACACATGAACATGTACAATGACTTGATGCACACCGCATGCTGGTTAATCCATTTCTGGTCAGAGTACGGCTGAATCAATAGCTTTCCTTGGTGTGGGTTGGGCATATTGTGTCCAACCTACACCAAGGAAAGCTATTGACCTGGGAGTGCCATCATGAATAGTCTTACAAATTTCGGCAAAACCGGTTTTCTGGTTTTGAAAAAAAAAAAAACTTTAAGGCAGAAGACAATTTACTGCTGGGTGCTCTTGGGCGACTTGAGTGAGAAAGGGTTAAAATGAGATTGAGGCAACAGCATGCCTTGGCATGAGCTGGGCAATAAGAGGACAACATGCATCACAGAAATTGTTGAACTGCCATTCTGTCCCAACAAGTCTCATCTAGAAGTTCTCACTCAAAACATTTGCCATTATCCAGAATTCATGGAAAAACATTGAAACAGGCCACATTTGATATATGGGCATTTTGGACATTGTGAAAGGTTATTTAGGTGATAGTTCTACATGTATATGTCAATATACATCACCTGGTCCCAAACCATGACCCTATCTGAACAGTACATAAACATTCTGCTTTATGACAACGGACTTTGTTTACTACAAAAAATAAAAAATAACAGGCACAAAATATTGACTCTGTCCACACGCTGGTTTCAAACTGGTGTTACACTGGTCAGTGTCAGATCAGACCTGGGAATAAACTGGACATATACTGATAAGACACTGGGCACACATGGAAATAGTGTGGAATTCTACACCGGAAAGAATGTGTGGTTGGAAAAACTACATTTCATCCACACTATAAACATAATACATTACTAACACAATGACACTTATTCATGTCTGATTTACATGCTTAGTTATCTTGCACAAAATATTGACTTGGGCATATAAAGTGGCTAAATGTTTTTTATTTCTGATGCTGCATAGCTATCATCATGAGATAACACAGCATGTCACCTCCACGGTAGATGGCACTACAGGTAACTTTTCCTTGATAATGTACCTGTTGCAGGTGGCGACACTTGCAAGATAAACAAAACCTCCTTCCTTCATTGGTTGACAATGTCATGTGACACAGGAAGCAGGTGCTGCCACACGGGACAAAGTGCATTTTCAAATTTGATTAGCCAATTGCCTTTTAACTAGTACAAAGTGACTTGTCATGAGTTCAAATAAATTATAGAATTGGCTTGTGAGTCTTGATTTCGACTAGCAATTTCGCAATTTTGATCAGCAAATGGCTATACCAATCAAGTTATTTTGTGCCTTGTGTCACCATGCAGAATCATGTATCTGCTATGCCTTATTTATAGTGACAAAACTAATAAAATGGTTTACCTCAAAATAAAGTTATATATGACCTGGAAGTACAACAATGTTGATGCACATGTCTCTACTTTTATCAAATTTTGCCTTGTTTTTCTAATGACCTGGATGTTAGCTTACCTTTCTCAAGAAAGATTCCATGATTACAGTCCTGAACCTCAAGAATTACACTACAGTCCATACTAAACAAAATTAAGCCATACTTACTACTTGTGTCTTCAAGCATATAATCCTGCAGATTAAATTTGAACCAGCTATTCAATTGTTTTGGGCCAAATCTGGATGTCTACAATTGTTTCTGTCCATAATGAAGCAAATGTTTATCTACTATTTGTATTTATTGAGTGCACACACATACATGCATGCACGCAAACACACACACATACACACACGAGACCTACTGGTAATTTCTTGCCCACAGACAATCGCTAAAAAATGTTGCTGAACAAACAAGTGGGAAAGCTAGGAGTGTTAACATGCCAAATTTGTGAAGGTCACAGACTTTTGTTGTTAAAAAAATCAACTTCAGATTCTGTTATCTCTAACAGAGCAAAAAAATAATTTTACCTCGTGGTACTTTCAGCATACACAACTACACAGTATGTCATCAATTTTTGTAGTTTTATTTAATTTTTCTGTATGCACAATCTCCCTATTTCCAACAGGTTAAGAAAACTGGGCAACATGTACCCATTCTTACGGAAAGACGCAATGAAGCAAATAAAAATTAAAGGTGATACTTTTAAAGATAGGATAAACTCTTTTTAGATGTTGTAACATTTAAAACTCCTCTTAAAATGAAGTTGAAAATGTTTTCTTAAGTTGTATACCTTTCCTTTTGTATATTTTAAAACACTTGCTGTATGAAATTTGGTTTTTGTTTGAAATTTTCACAAATTCGGGAGACAGCTCTGCAAAACTTTGCAATTGAAGACAAAAAACAAAATTCAGTTACTTATTGATTAATATCCTTGAATACTAGAAATCATGACAAAAGAGGTATTGCGATGATTGTCCATTTAGCAGTCTTTTAATTTGTGATGAAAATTTGCTTATGAGCATGATTTAGTAAAGCTCTGATGAATTATCGGAAATAGAAGCATATCAGAAACATGAGTCGACCATACATGTACACTGTATTTCTATTTTCAGCTGCAGGCAACAATGAAATGTCAACCAAAAGACTTCAGTAGAGATTGCCAGCTATAAGGCTAAACACAACAATGAAAAACCAACCAACAGACTGAAATAGATTGCCTGATATAATGTTACAGATGCTAACCAACAGACTTAAGGATGAGCGTCTGGTTCAGTGCTATTTTGAGGGTGCTTGTAAACATTCTATCACAAAACAATTAGTACGCATAAAAACTGCCACAAACTATACATTTTTGAAAAGCTAACAAACTACTGATTTGTTTTCTCCCACTATCCTGTGTGCCAACCAACAAACTTAACTAGATAGCCTGATATAATGCTACAGATGCCAACCAACAGACTTAACTAGATTGCCTGATATAATGCTACAAATGCCAACCAACAGACTTAACTAGATTGCCTGATATAATGCTACAGATGCCAACCAACAGACTTAAATACAGATTATCTGCTATAAGGCTACACACAACAATGAAACACCATCCAACAGACTTAAGCAGTGTTGCCAACCTGGTGAATGTATATTTTCGGGAGATTATGAAATGGCGAGCGGCGTAAGCAGCAGATCCCTCCTAGGGGGGTCTGGGGGCATGCTCCCTGGGAAAAAAAAAACACACATCAAATTATGCATTTTTGTGTCATTTGAGGGTACTTGAATTCAAGTTTCAGTATGCCGCGAGATGCACAGCAGCTTAATTTGCCTCAAAAATGTCACTGTGAAAAGCACATTTGTTAAAATTTACCATAATCATGTTTTTAGAATGCCATTTGTGGTAATTTTCGTGAGATTCTTGGAGTAATTCGGGAGTCGGGAGGGCACACAGCACATGGCTGAATTTTTGAGAGACTCCCAGATAATTCAGGAGGGTTGGCAACACTGCTTAAGTACAGATGACCAGTTATAAGGCTAGAGACAACGATAAAATATTAAGCAACAGACTGAAGTACAGATTGCCTGCTATAGGGCTACAGGCAACAATGATATACCAACCAACAGACTTCAGCAAATTGCCAGCTAAGAAGGCTATTGACAAAAAATGAAATACTAATTGACAGATTTAAGTAGATTGCCATTTATCAGGTTCAATGAAATATCAACCATTAAACACCACTTATGAAGGACTATACAACTGATTACCATTTAGAGATAACTAGATCCGTAGATCATATAAGAAAGATGACGAACTTACCAAAGGACTCCAGATTTTACTTTAAATTTGCAATTTTTTTTTCAGCACATGGATGTCTGAACTATATATGAGCAAACTGTCAGGCAGAAACATTAAGAAGGCAATGCAGTGAAGGTTAATACAACGTCTGCTTGTTTAATTGTTTACTTTTTTCATACTATGTTTCAAAAAAAGATTCTCCAAAATGATGAGAGAAAATGATGCACATCACAGAGAAAAACCATTTTGATTTACATGCAATATTCAAGAAATATTGATGATATAATTCAAATAAAAAAATCAGTCATATTTCAATTTTACTTTACATGAGGTCCTGCATATATGAATTTAATAGTCAAACAGAAAAAGATTCCTTGCTTGTGGGCATGAGCTACTAATGCTTTGCATGATACTTCCCATGCCAGCTCAACAGGCGTACTTCAGTGTTTGGTGTAATATTATGCAGACATTGGAAATGCAGCAAGACTTTGATCCCCTCTGATTTAATAGGCATGAACAAGTCTGTGAAGTGCCTCTGTCCTTTGATTACCTCAAGCACATTGGTTTGTAATAAACTTGCTCAAAAAAACAAACTATATTCATGTCTGGTGTATGTCTATCTTGACCCTACTGGATTTCGACATGGCTTGTTTGATGGCTGGCTATTTTGATCATGGATGAATCTTGATTACATGGAATTTGGTGCCGGCTCTTTGACATCAATGAAAACTGTTGTCTGCTCCTATTTTTCAGGATAGGAATTATTATTTTGTGGATATTGTCTGCTTGGAGTTTGACGAGAGATGCATAACTTGATGAAAGTTCAGAATGTGTATGTAATTGGTCATGTTCATGTTTACTTGTTATATTTGGACAGATTTGAAATTGGACTGAATTTGGATATCGATCTTAATACGTAATAGTCACTGATTATTACAAAGGAAAAAATTTTCGCATGTATCTTTTCCCTTAGTTGATTCTCTTTCTCTACTCTACTCTATCCACCTAATCATCAAAAAAAATATTGATAATCATATATCAGGTCTACAGACTAACAGCTAATGACTTTGGGAAAGGTTTACATATTTTTACAATTTGGAAAAGAAATCATGATAACATCTACAACTGATCATCAATCTCAATATATTTATGCCATAAACTCCTGCAACAACCTGGCCACTTGACACACAATATTTCAGATTAATTTCAATGTTTTTTTCTTTATTAATGTACACAAACATTTTCCATGCATTGTAAATTTATCCAAACTTGCAAAGGGGTAGTTTCTGCCAATAAATCATTTTTGTTACAATCAAAGTTGAACACAATACAAGCTGTAATCTTGCTAAAACTGCAGTGAAAAGAATTTTGTGTTTTCTCATACACTGTACAATGATTTCATAAACAGAAAAGTCCATAGGACACAAATGCCCACAACTGTCATTATTCATATGGTCACTTGCAAACAGAAAAAAAATCTCAGATCAAACATTTTCACGTTGGGGTTCGGGCAGACAATGGTCATTTCAACTAAATCAAGGGTGCTGTACAGACACACACACACACACACACACACACACAGATGCACAGACAAACAAAACCCCAGGTGCATATCTTCATATGATAAATAATCCTTTCAAGTTTCAGAACTGTAGGTAGAATAGTTTTGGACATATGCACAACACAAGTTTCTGTTGGATATAGTGTGGACAATGGTCATTTCTACTAAATCAGCAATGTTACACGGACACACAAATAGAGACACAATCAGACAAACAAACCCCTGGTGCACATCTTCATATTCTGATTAATAATTCCCTTAAGTTTCATAACTGTAGGTCAAACAGTTTTACAGATATACAAGACACATTCATGTTGGACATGCATG
The DNA here is from genome assembly GCA_964020975.1 of Hermodice carunculata. Classification (NCBI taxonomy): domain Eukaryota; kingdom Metazoa; phylum Annelida; class Polychaeta; order Eunicida; family Amphinomidae; genus Hermodice; species Hermodice carunculata. Next base: position 23,594,530 of record OZ026617.1, on the reverse strand, counting down.
TGTCTTGTATATCTTGCACAACAGTCATTTTCAGTACACCAAGGGGGTCATACAGATGCCCACACAGAGGCACAGATCAAAAAAGGCCCAGGTGCACATCTTCATATAAAATTAATAATCCTCTCAAGTTTAATAACTGTAGGTCGAATAGTTTTGGAGGAATGCATGGCACAAGTTTTATGTTGAATGTAGGACAGACAATGCTCATTTCCACTGAATCAAGTGTGTTGTACAGACACACAAACAAACAAACCACAGATGTACAGGTTCATGTACTGATTAATGATCCTGTAAAGTTTTATAACTGTAAGTCAAACAATTTTGGCGATATGCAGAACACAAGTTTCATAATCCTGTAAAGTTTTACAACTGTAGGTCAAATTGTTTTGGCAATATGCAGAACACAAGTTTCATGTTGGATGTGGGACAGATGAACAGATGAATGAATGGCTGGACAATGGCAAATCTATATGCCTCCCCCCCCCCCAAGTGGTGAAGGCATAAAAATTAAGCTGATTTGTCTGAATTTTTGTTTGTTTTGTTTAATGGTACAACATATACTTCCTACACACATGTTCAAGAAAGGAGAATTTCCCGAGGATGGGAGTAGAGCTAAATGAGATAAAATGTTCCCTATCAAGCACTGAATTGTAATGATTTTTGTTTCTAAACAGGCAAGAAGACAATGGGAGTAATTCATTGGCACATTGACATTTCAGACACCTGGCAGTCCATATCAGCATAGAAAAAGTACAGTTATTTGACAATGTTTATATTCTGTGGCTACTTGCTTCAAAGTACACATTGGATATAATCTAGTGTTTCTGTCCTGTTTATGCCTTTTGAATCCAGTATGACTGGAAAACAGATTTCTGACACTATTTTATGGTTCTGAATGTTCTATAAGTTTAATCCTACTACCAACAAATAATATATTACTATTTAAAAGATCACCTTTTGTCACACACATCCATTAAAACATTTAATATGTATCTAGTCGCCCACTTGAAATAAGGTTATATATTTAGCAAAAAAACACACACAAAACTTTGTATGTCTATGAATACAGTGGTACCTACTATAGAGCACTCACACAAGTGGTCACATGACAGGCGGCCTTTAATTGCAGGTATATCAAAGAAACCAGAGTCCAGTATTTTGAAAGGACAGTCTTAAAACCTACTGTGGTCTCTCATGACAGGTGGTCCTTACAGCAGGTAACAACGTATTACAATTTATCAGTTTCTGTGTATTTCTGAACGGTCACATTACTTCAAAACTAGCTTCATATCATAGGATGATTTTTTTTTTTTTTTTTTTTTTTTAAACAAAAATTGCTTTGACAAACTTTTTTCTGTAAAATTTGAAGATGATCTAGCATGGGCCAAAAAGTGTTTCCCCATCATGTAATATTAATCTGGGGCTCTGCAAAGCTCCATGCTCTTAGCAACCAAACATGTGGTTAGTCCCTCAGATAAAATCTTTCATTTTAATTATTATCATTTTGTTTGGATGGTATTTGGAAAACTATAGCGTACCCTGAGCCCTCATCATGTAGATCAATGACTATTGTCATCACAAAAACAAGTATTGATGAGAGAGGACACAAGCCATGCCACATAGTCCATTACTGTTGTGTTATGTGCAAAAATCACATTCAGAGAAGCACATCAAGTGGACCAGTTCCTTTTGGCATGGAAGCTTGCCCAATATGTTGACTTTTCCTGCTAATCCATGTTTAGCTATACATCTGCGTCTCTCAGAAGCATTTCTCAACCAACTCCATCCTTTGCCACAAACGTTCAGATTTGTTCCCGCTCTTTTCGAGAGCATTAGCACACTATGACCCCTGGTAGTAAAAGATGGCAAGGTGCCCACTGACGTGTACAAAACATAACATGGCTGGCGTTCTCTGGAGCAGAACTGCAACAGCTCGATCCTGATCCAATGACAGAACCTCTCGAGGAAATCATATCCAATTTCGATATACAAGTGACGGGCATGTTCACTGAGTGGGTGTGAAAAAGACACCCTATTGCTTTTGAAAGACCACAACTTATTTGTGGCCACCTTAAATGGATTAGTGCGGCAGCATAAGTGAAGCAGAGCACAGCGGCTTTTGTAAATGATACTCTTCTATCATAGGTGCTTAAGCATGGTTCACTGATTTGGCCCTTTCAAGTAGGCTTCATAAAAGAATGTAACTTTCAACATTCCTCCACCTACAAAGTTACATATTGATTTGATTATTCTCTTTCACATGGACAAAATGCCTCATCCATACTAAGTACATCTCCAGTCAAGCCACTGAGACTAAGTGGTTGAAAATACGATTGGACATGGACAAGCAGTGACCCACTTCTGGCAACAAAAAAAGGGCCTAAATTGACACTTTGTGGCTGCCAACTGCATACAGACTATTAAGACATCTGCATGTTTTTGCCCACGGCAACTTGTATCGGGGAAGCCTGCAGGGAGGATATCTACTAACTGAAGCATCTGACAGGAGGTAATTTATTATCCAGGCTCTGTATGGCCACTGGGCACGTGGGTCATTACCAGGCAAAAACCACATCACTGACATAAAGGTGCGTTCCCTTTCAAGCCCCGCATGTTCTGCCGAGATTATAGCCAATCACCTGTGATGTCACAAGGCATCTGGACAGCTGCCAGAAAAAAAAAAAAAAGCAAACGGAGAAAAAAAATGTGGACAAATTTTAAAGCCACACCGTAACATCTGCGCTAGGTGACTAAAGCATACCACATCAAGGTGTCATGTCAAGACAAGGCTTTGTACATTGCTTTTAACATGAACTCAGCTGTTCACTTAATAATCATGCGGGTACATCATATATGTTAAAAAAAAAAATGAACATGCAATATCACAACATAAAAGCTTATAAAGAAAGTGACCTGTTTGAAAAAAATGATGTGGCAAGTAAAAAAATGTTCACATTTCTCATACATTCAGCCTCTCCACAGCACACTATGTACACTATACATAATTTGCAGCATATTTGGATTAAAACATGCGAGAGAAAAGTGTGACTGACTGTAGTGCAAGGCATTCATACCTGCCCAGTGTGTATAGAAGTCACTGTATCAATTTTCTCACTTCTCAGTCTTATAATCTTCGGGGAATAATAGAAGGAAATACTTGCAAATAAAATATAATTTAACATTATTCCATTAGCAATGCATGACATTTATAGTTCAAGTCACAGTATCAGTTTTCTTACTTCTCAGTCTTACAATCTTTGGGGAATAATAGATATTTGCAACTGAATATGATAATTCAACATTTTACCATTAGGAATGCATGACATTTATAGCTCACTAACTTTTGGTGAAATGAGGGGAAAAAAAAACATTGCTGTAAAATTAATGGAGTAAAACACATTTACATACAGTTTAGTTTTAACATGACAATGAAATATTTGTATTCACTGTCCCATGGAATGCAATACGGCTTATCATATGCACCATTTTCCTACACACAGTTCACTAATCTGTCTATAAATGAAATACCACTGAATGTTCTACACAGTTCACTCCTACGTTTTGTTTCCCATTTCAGTGTGTCCTTTTTTGGTGATACCACTTGCGACGTTGTTCCTCATTTAGTTGGTTTCTACCTTAGGCTTTACTTTTTGGTGATAGCTATGACCACTTCTCATTAATTCAATTAACTGAATTTGGAGGACTCCTCTTAAGATATGTTTAGTTATTCTGTGCATATAAACCATGAAATATCATACTTGATGCAATCTGCAGAACTAACTCAACACATTGGACCACCTATAGTTTTTTATAAGTACATCCCATAATCCGTTACACTGATGCATACTGCCCATGATTTTTTAATGTTTTTTTTCCTTCCCAATGTACACCATAAGCAAACCTTGGGCAGGTTGCAAGCATAAAACTATTTTCCAGCTGGAAGCAACCATGTTGGCCTAACGATGCAACAGGCCAATTTATGGCATTGTGTTAGGTAACTAGAGGTTCAGTTATGCTTGGCTGTAAGCCTAGGCTACTTGATAGGTCTATGCAGGTTTGAAAGATCAGGATGGCAAGAGTATGAACAGATAAGTGCTGCATCCTGACATAGGCCTACATGGAACCCTTTAGCTTACACTTGACACTGTTTGAACACAACATGTGGAAACAACAATGAAGGAGTTTTTACAGAAGCAATCTGTCTGTAAGCCTACCATTGGCTGGGCTCCCCCACCAAAGCTGTCACACAGTTTTGTTTGTCATTTTCATAGGTTTGTTTTCAAACTGTTTTCTTTTGTTTTGCAATGCACAACAGTCCTATCTATTTATATTTACAAATATGATATTCATCGAGTTGCTTTCATAGAAACTTTGGTATCACATTCTTTTCTGTGAATTTAAATATGGGCATGTGCTGCTTGCGAAGAAGGCATTTTCTATACAATTAATAGGGCTCCATTACCCAAACAATCCACAGTAGTGTAGCATGGATAGGCCTAACTGGTAGAGCCCGGTTACCCGTACACTCTACAATAGTGTAGCATGTATAGGCCTAACTGGTTACCCATACACTCTACAATAGTGTAGCATGTATAGGCCTAAATGGTTACCCATACACTCTACAATAGTGTAGCATGTATAGGCCTAACTGGTTACCCATACACTCTACAACAGTGTAGCATGTATAGGCCTAAATGGTTACCCATACACTCTACAATAGTGTAGCATGTATAGGCCTAACTGGTTACCCGTACACTCAACAATAGTGTAGCATGTATAACCTAACTGGTTACCCGTACACACTACAATAGTGTAGCATGTATAGGCCTAACTTCCAAGCATGACTTTTGTATGTGCCCTGCTGCTTTTTTCATGATTTTCTCATTGTAAACAGAGGGTTCCTATCCCATTTATATTATATCATTAGTCCCAGTAAAAAGAAACAGGGACAAAATGTACCAAACCTGAACACTTGCATTCATTTGTTTGAAGCAGCACACACAAATCACAAGTTGGGTAACCTTGCTCTTTTTTTTTGTCACACGTAACAACATATTCTCAACATGGTTACACATTATTGAATATCTTCTATCTCAGAAATTTAAATACCCCCCCCGAAAAAAAAGCAAATAAACTAACACATTTAATTTAAAATTGAAGGACTTAAATATCTACAAAAAAATATGAAAAATTGAAGCAATTATAAGCATAACATAATTCATTTATTCCTGTCATAACTGTAGACTAGTTCAAATTATGTTTCATATTTATCGCACATAATCTATGATAAACAGGGCTGTCCAATCAGCAAGGTCATTCTGCACTCTTCACACCAACCAAAGAGAATATGATAATCTTCAATGTCATGTTGCGGTATTCCAAGGTTTGCGACCTCCTTTTTTGATAACAGAAATCAAAATTCTCGTCCAAAATTAAGCCTATTTGCAAATTTGTATCTCAAAATCATAACTGGATACTGCATCCTTGAAGCAGATCCCTCTAACCTTAAGCAGTCCATTGCCCTATCTTTATGTCAATGGTAGGATCCACAGAGAAATCACAGTGGAATGATCCACACTGCTGGAAAGCAACGTGACACCTTGCATACATCATGACAGTGCCTGCTGTTCCTTGCCTATGTGCCTCCAGTTAAATGCTAATTGTTGGCATCAATTTGTTGCAAAAAGAGTTCACACGCCAATACAAAGACGCCAAGCAGTGGTTTTTGCTTTGCCTGAGCCATGCCATTCGGCTGTAGCTATTTCGAGTACAGCTAGACCATGACGTACTAGTCAATACACTCATGTTATTTGCAGATGCCTTTACCGATGTAAAGTGGAAACATTTCTTCAGTTTGACCAAAGCAATATGCAAATGTCTATAATATTTTAAGATACTTTTGAAGATCACAGTTGAACTATTTTTTCAAACTTTCATGTTGAATTTTGATAAGAATATTTTGTTCCAGACTCTATTCAATACAATCACATTCATTTGCCAATGCCTTTGCAAATGTAAAGTGGAAACATCCTTGTCTGGCTGAGGCAATATGCAAATGGCTACAATATTTTAACATGAATTTTTGAAGATCACAGTTGAAGTATTTTCTTTTTTGAAATTTTCATGTTTAATTTTGCCAGCAAATATTTTATTCCATACTCTACTTTATCTAAGCTCAAAGTGATCTGCTTGATGGACTAAGCAGACAAAACTGTCCTGTTGTGTCATTCATCAGCACTCCAAAGTGTGTGATGAAATCTTGACACCATTATTTCTTGCAAAATCAGTCAAGCATTTTCTTCCAAGGTCAAGCAGTGGACAAGATAGAAATTTCATGGAATAGGTGATATTATTCAAACAGGTTTCAACAAAAGGGGGGGGGGGAGTACCTGGGTAATAAATGTAAAATAACACAAGTCTAGAAATGAAGAAAGATTTCTACTTTCAAATCAATAAAAAAAAAACACACATAGTTACCTATCAGAAGGATAATTTATTGTGTACAAAAACGGGGTAATTCCCAGATAAACAAAAAATGATCACGCACGAGAAAAAGGAAAAAAAAAAAGATGATAAAACGTACATGAGGCCCAGGAAGCTTGGATTTGATCAAGTGGAAGTACTTAATTAAAGTGCCAATTTATATTTCAGATAATGCACGGCTAACTGCAAACAGCCACTTTACTTTCCACTATCCGTTCCTCAAGTAAACGCCCCAACCTACTGGAAAGTAATTACATGTACCTTAGCCCATCAAGAAATCAATATTTTCCCTGCAATTCACCCGACCCCTCAGTCACTCAATAAAATGCAATCATCATTGAGCAAGCAAGTAATGGTCGTGTGGTTAATAAGATGCTGCTTCACCTCAGAGGGACTCTCATTGGTAACGATTTATATGTGCATGTCATCAGATCAGGACATGGGGGGGAATTATATCTCCAACTTAGGAAGATGTGGGGAAAATCATCTCTGAATAATTGACCTACACCATCACATAATGTCTTCATAAGATAAACAAACTTCTGTATGCAAGCAAATTCACATTCTATTTTTACCACACATTCTAACACTTCCGATCATGTCTGCCACAAAGTTTGCTCATGGAATCAAGGACCTTGTAATGCTAGGATCGTTCAGAAAGCTTGCATAACATCCTTTTCCCTGTAATTCTATTTAAAGCTACAGGAAAACCTCTCTACAGTGGGCACCCTTCAAGGGACCGGAGAAAAGTGCCCACTGTAGGGAGGTGCCCATTGATGAGAGAGCTGACCGTTGTGGGTAGATAGAGAATGTTGCCCACAGCTCCTTTTGCTATGCCATATTCTGCAACAATTTGTCTCCCGTGATTAACTCTCTGGTTCTTCAAGTATTTCTGCTTGCTTACTAAGTGTCAGAAATTTTCTGGGTTTCATTTTGACATGTATGCTGGAGAACTTTTTGGTATTAGCTTGACTAGCAAGAGTACAAACTGAACTTATATGATGCAGACCATTGACTACATATGAAGAACAGTTCTCATCTCATAGGTTAAAATGATGAACATCAAAGTATTTCACTGTAACCTTGAGCAAATCACTCAGGTGGCACTCAACCACACACTTATTGTTTCAGACAAGTCAGCTGTTAAGCCTCCCCCCTCTGACAACTTAATCCTGGTGCATGAACAGAAAGTAAAATTAAACACTGCACTATCCTTGATTATCATTTAAGGCACAATTAACATGAAATGAGCGACAACTGTCTACCAATACTTGGAATAAATTTGCTGTAAATTTCCATCAAAAGGATCATAAAATGCAGACTATCCAGAATGATTCAACTATTTTGCTGGGCCAGATTCAGGCAGATGGGGAACTGACAATACAGACAGTCCATTTACTTTATAAAATCTGAAAACTAAACTAACTTAAACAGGGGCCATATCACAAAAAAAAAAAAGAAAAAAAAAAAAGTTTTAAAATACACCCAAACCAAGTATTTTTTTCTGCTAGGTCCCAAACATGTTTACATGAGTATGGCCCCAGGAATCTTATTATCAGACACTTATGTATCTTTGTCGGTAACAAGCAGTTGCACTGAATTAGAAGTTGACAAAACAACACAAACAGGGAGTGTAACATGATGAAAAACACTACAGAACAGTTTATTGTCTGATAATGTAGAAAACATGGACACTGACTGAAGGGGGACTCAAGTAAGGTACACTGAGTTTAACAGGACTATCACCTGATCAGGCAGGGTTATGTCATGGCTGCTAATACTCGACAAGCTGAAGAGGTGTATGACAAAAGACCATATACATCACATTTAGGACGGACTGAAAAGTAATCACTTTCATTTCACCGCAACAAAATGAACTTGAAACTGACAAAGAAAGATACCATGAGCTGCCTGGACTTTTAAGTACTTAGGGATTGCATTTCATTGCCCGATAAATACACTCTAGCTTCACCATGAAGTGGTTGGTAAAAAAGACTAATTTGTTTATACGGATAACAGGCCAATGTTTGGTGCCACATCTGCCCCCATAATGTGGTCACCCATGATTTATTGGGGGCCCCTTAGCGCATAAATCACTGACAAGGCCTGACCCACATTCACCTCTTTTGTGTTCAAACTCCCCCCCCCCCCCAAAAAAAAAGAAAAAAAAAAGAAAAGAAAACCAGGATGTAAAATGAGGTCTTCTTCACTATTTTCCTTCAATTTCCCATTGACAAAATCTGTTGATAAGATCACTCAGAACCCTGAGCATGCCTCACGTCAACAGCTTTCCTTGCCATGGGTTGGGCACTATATTATTTTTTTTTTTTTTCGGGGGGGGGGGGGGGGGGGCCCTGTAATGCCTGAATCCATACCAAGCTACTGTTGACTGAGGTCTTTATCTGACCCAAGGAATGGTTCATGCTTTCAGCCACCTCGCAAAGCTGGCATCATTGACAACACATCATGGAAATCACTACTTATTCTATGCTGACGGTGGACTTTCTGCCCATTTTGCTGGAACTGAATGAGTACTGCCTCATGAACATCAGTTTTCTGCATTTACCCGAAATACCACCAGTCTGATGTCTGTTTTTTTTCTTTTCTTTTCTTTGACATGGAGAGTCATGCTCTGGGTTGCTCACTATTACCAACTGTGCTCCAGTATCTCAAATTTTATATGTCCTGATCATCTACCCAACAACTCACAAATCCTGCTCAAAATTTCCTGACTATCATGCACACCCCTACCACACCAAGATTTCATGCCATTTTTTGTATACAATATATCATTACACTGCCTTGTCATCACCTACATGTACTTCAACATAACCTACAGGTGGGTGAACAAGGCAAATTTTAAGGCTCACTTTAACTCATTTCATACCATGGTCACAGGCTTTAGTCAGTGGTTCTGGCACTGCTTGGCAAGTCATGTTGCAGCTGCCACAAGGGCAGCTGCAGTACGACTTGCCAGGCAGTGCCAGAACCACTGACTTAAGACTGTAGACATGTTGGTACTTGAACGAAAGCTCTTTTCATGAAGAATTTAAATATGCAATTGTCATCTTAAATCTAGGTAAATATGTGGAAAAATCAGGGCCTGGTATGGAATGAGTTAAAAAGAAAAAGGGTTGTGTGAACAGCCTGTCCTCAGCCGGCCTTAATATTCAACCCATAATAGGTCCCACTCAAGTCTAGGAGGTGAGGATGTTGGACAGGAAGTAAAAAATGTGAGTTTCCATTGCAATCCCCATTGACTTTCATAGTAATCAATAGGAATCCATGCATTAACTCTTTAAGTGCCAAATTTAGGACCGAGTCAACAGCTTTTAACTGGAACTAGTGGCATGCTGGTACTTGAATGAAAGGTCTTTTTACGAGGAATATGAATCCCAGGTCCTAATGATAATTCAGACTAGTTTCATTTTAGTAGATTGACTTTACACGTGATTGGCACTGATAGAGTTAACTAATAGGTACATAATTGAAAAATTCATTAAAAACTAGATTCACATTTGCTGAAGGTAAAGTAGAAATTTCACAGGTAGTGGGGGTACTATTCATTGGAATACAATAGTCACACTGGAAGGAATGAGAGATGCCCAGTCTTTCTATACCCCTGAAATGTAATTCAAGGGAATCCCCTATAATGATGAACGGGCTTCTGCGCAAGCCCATTCACACTGTTCACAATTTGAAATGTAATGTCCCAAGATACAGGAACAACCATAACAAAATCGCCATTAATCTGAAATGACAATGAAGTTTGCTGAAGCAAGTTACACACGAACATGAAATAAAATGTGTTTTGAACATATTTACAGAAACAGATGGGGAACACAGGCATGGGTTCAAGTAACCCACTGCCCGAAAATGTTGGGTATCCTAATATAATCAGATGAATATAAAAGCAATGTCGATCTTGGATCTGGTTTAACTTCATGTGGAGAAATTGTTCATGTACTTGCGTCTTTATTCATTTTTATTGCAATTTTATCGCAGGAAAATAAATGTTGATTTTTGTTATGGGTTTAAATATATATGCCTATACCCACCAGTGCAATCAATAACATGAAAAGGAAAGACTGAGTGGGCCATATTGGGCTCCATTAAAGGTAATGGATCCTTCTTGCCGTGCATATTTTTGCAAAATTTTCTGTAACAGCGATATTTTGTTGTGGCAGTACATTGTATATGCAATATGACAGCCAAAGCAGTGGCCTCCAATCATTGGGGCTTTTGAGTGAATCTGCATTACCACTGAGGAGAAAATTGGAAATATTAGTATGCCCATTCTCACTTGTAACAAAAAAAAAATAAGTGTTTGTAAAATTTGGAAGGAAGACTTGAAGCAAGCACAGTATTTCACCAGGTCACATGACCTGACAAAATAATCAGGGATCCAGAATATCACCACCTAGCGACTCATTCTGATCAATTCTCCCACAAGCTACACTTCCACCAAATGTCAGAACAATCTGAGTGACAGTTTTGGAGAAGTCAAAAATGTGAAAAACACAAATTTGTAGAAAATAGAAAAAAAAGTACAGCACCACCTGTCCAACTAATTAAGGTCTGGGGGTCTCCAGAAATATCCCCCTGCAATTTCAAAGCAATAGACTGAGTGATTTCTGAGAAGATTTTTTAAGATTTTGACAAAAATTAAGCAAAATATTTGTAACAAATATAAAAATCATTAAGCATAACCACTTGAACAAACTTGTTAGACCCATCTAAGGTAATTCCACCAAGTTTGAAGTGAATCTGGCGAACGCTTTTGGAGAAGAAGTTGAAAATGTGAATTTCCATTGCCATTCCCATTGACTTCCATAGTAATCAATAGGAATGCATGCATTAACCTACAAGAATGGAAAAATGCATTAAAAATGGGGATCCACAGTATCACTACTTGGTGAACAGTTTTGTTTACCCCTTATACAAGGTACATATCCACTACATTTCAGAACAATCTTAGTGACCATTTTGGAGAAGTAATCAAATCTCCTAGTCTGAACACACACAAATTCATTAAAAACAACAACCACAACAACAACAAAAAAAAAAAAATAAAATAGAAGAAAAAAAAAAAAAATTGAAAAAAATTGCAGTGCTAGCTGTGGAACTAATTACTGTCTAGAGGTTCCCAGAAGTGTTCCAAGGCAATTTCAAAGCAAATTGGCAGAGCATTTCTGGAGAAGATTTGTAAAAAATTTACCAAAAAATGAACAAAAGCATTCATAAAAAAATTTATAATCACTGAAGCATGACCACTTGTACAAACTTGGCAGTGACCCACCCAAAGTATATACCGCCAAGTTTGAAGTCAATCTGGTCTGCCAGTTTCAGAGAGAAAGTCGTAAATGTGAATTGTGGACAGACCGACGGACAGACGGATGGACAGACAATGGACGACCGATGCTGGACCATACTATAACCTCAGCTGACTTGCCAGCTGTGAGAGTATGCTCCCTGACTGGCATGCCTTGGACAGTAGGTACCACTGCTCACTGATAACTCCTTCCAAAGTTCACCCTCATAAGGTTGGTGATACTAGTTATGTTCTAGCTGATAAGGCAGCTCAGACATGACTGACTTGCTCAGGAACATGAAAACCACTAGCAAATTAAGGCTTTTCCCAGTATGGCATGACCGGAGTACAACCTGATTCCTTTCAGCTTTTCAAAGGTCTAAACTAGAGGGCATTAACTCATTTCATACTATGGTCACAGACCTTGGTCAGTGGTTCTGGCACTGCCTGGCAAGTCATGTTGCAGCTGCCCTTGTGGCAGCTGCAGCATGACTTGCCAAGCAGTGCCAGAACCACTGACTTAAGACTGTAGGCATGCTGGTACTTGAACGAAAGCTCTTTTCATGAAATATTTAAATATGCAATTGACGTCTTAAATCTAGGTAAATATACGGAAAAATCAGGGACTGGTATGGAATGAGCTAACAGACAATAATTTTGAATCATTTAAAAGCATTAAAATTTGTCCTCAGTGGGTACAGATTAACTCCTGGCTGCAGACAACTTCTGTGGGAATATCTTCACTGTGTCACCAGAGCACCACAGCAGTTCATAGTACATAATGTTGTAATCATTGTAAGGGTGCCGTATTTTTTAAGGGCCATTCAATCTTCACATTTTTATCAAAATGGATAACAATCTAAGCACTTAGACAACTATTGATATGACATTAATACTGATTGATTAATTCACACGTTTAGACGTCAGTGACTCTAGTGGCTATGGACATACAGAGATTGAATTTTGACATTTTTTTGGTTGTGAATATCACAGGATATCTGGCACTGTTGCTCCTATTTGTATATTAGCAGGTACTAATTTGCAATGGTTCCATGTCTTAAGCAGTTGATGTTTCCTTTATGACACAATTTTTCAGCTGAGTATTTTCTTTTTTCTTTTCAAATGATGCATGAAAACCATAAATGTGATCAAAGCAAAACAAAACAGTTTTCAGCAGGAAATAAAACATAGGTCATAGCCTGAACGAAGAAGAAAAAAAAAAAAAGGCGCTTCCTGTCTCACACAAGGAATCCCAGGGGATTATCAGGACCTATATGCAGGCATATCTTGTGGGTTAAGTAAGACAAACTGCCACTTTAATTACATCAAAGACCTGTACCCAGCCCAAAATTATTGCCGGTGTTTGGTTGATTACAGGGGTCCAGTGTGATTTACCCCAGGGGTACAAGTGCCGCCAAATATCTAATGCACCCAGGTGTTAAGACACAGGAACCGATCAGTACCTGTCTCTCTGTTATTGGAAACTCGCTCCCTCATTAGGACGAGGCTTTTAAAACAAATTAGAGCTCTATTTCCCTGTACAGCCCACATTAAGCTACAGGTGAGAGTTCTTTTTGATGGCTAATGTACCACATGTATGTAAATAACCCTCTCGCTCTTGCAAATGTAGTATCAAAATTGACCGGAGCTTCTGTGCTAACATAAAACACCAACATAGATGTTCAATGATAACTTAACGCAGGTGAAACAAACTGTTATGGACTTCTCTCTGTTCACCTGTCAAACATAAACATCATTGTTATCATTTTTCTCTTTACACTACAAACCTAGGGGCTGTGAGTCCTGTGGACCTAGTCCAGGTGAAAATGTGGAAGAGGCAACAGATACGGTGCCACCTGGTGGTAGCAGAATCTTACTTTAACTGGAGGATCTTCGGACCTTCACTTGATCTAAATATCTAGGCTATGAAACAAGATTTATATCTACATTTATGTTTTAAACACAACTATTGCACTTATTGCAACTCTAAATTTTTTTATTATCCTGTACCTTCAATTTTGATCCATTATTTACCAAGATGCTACCTGAAGTAATTATCAAAGAGGTACCAGTGGGTCAAGTTTCCAAGATCCGATTCCTGCTTACAATTATCTTTTCCCCCAACTATGCTATGCCTGCAAACTAAATAAATATGTAAATCTGTCCATTATACTCTCTTTCCAATGCTGTTACTGAACAAAACCCTGGCTCATTCATATCATGGGTGTGATTCAAGAAAATCCACAAATGTTCTTATCAACAAGAGAACAAGCTCAGAAAATTTCTTCAGTGTTACAAAAACCCCAAAACCCCATCTTATGGGGTTTTGGTGTAATTCAAGAACGATACTACAGGGACTTAAAGTACATGTGCTTGCAGGCCTTAACCCTTTTTCACCCCTTGGATTAAGACTGAGTCAAAGCTGTTGACCTGGGATGTGATCTTGACAGGTCTCCTCAACAATTCTCAAACTGATTTTCATTACTGTTGAAATTAGTTGAAAACATTGCAGCAGAGGACATTTGAGCTGCCACTAGCTGGTTTGGGTCGGTTTCAGGGGGAAAGTGATCTTGAGAGGTCTCATCTGCAATTCTCAGTCCAATTGATTTTCATTACTGTTGAAATTAGTTGAAAACACTGAAGCAGAGGACATCTGACCACCACGCTGCTTTTGGTCAGTTTAAGGGGGGAAACAGGTAATTAAGAATTGAGATAAAGTATTGATTGACATCATAAACGTCTGATTACAACTGGTTCATGGGCCTTTAGCTTTTGCAAGGAGGCTAGCCTGCTTGGCTTTAGTGACTTCAAGGACAACATGCCTGTCAACAAATTGTGTAATCAAATGCCAAATATTACACAAGGAAGATCAATTATTATATCTAATTAAATTTTGATCCCTTCCGGGTCAGAACATGATGGAGTATAGTAATAGCTTTCCTCAGTGCTGGTTGGAGGTATTTTCAAAGCTGTTCTTTTATGACACTAGTCAGTTTAATAATACCTGTATTTTAAGACCAGCTCTAAATGACATCACTTGTTGCTGGCAGTAGGGATGGTCTTAAATGGCAGGTACACACTATACTATATAACTGAGTTTTTTTATTATTATTATTATTATTATTATTATTATTATTATTATTATTATTATTATTATTATTATTATTATTTTACCATGTCATGCATCAACATGTTTTCTGAGCACCCTCTAGTTATTGGTTATATACTCAGACATCAATGTATTCACACACTTGCAGGATCTTCCATCAGTATGAAATACAGGAACAGATAACAGCTGTAAGTCATCATCATCATTTCATCCATCCATCCTTCATTCATCCATTCATCGATCCATTCATTCATTCATTCATTCATTCACTTTTTTAATTAAACTAGCATCTCAATGCATTGATGTTTAACAGGACCACAAGCAACATGGTATTAAAGCCAGCATAAACACAACTGTCCAGCAAGCAAGCAGGACTTCAGAGAAGAAAGGGTCAATAAGATGATGGAATACATGCACAGTAAACATGCTCCTTGACTAGAAAATCAATTCTGGCGAGTGTGGTAAGAGGCCTACCCCCATTATACCTCAGGCAAGATTGAATTATCCCAAGTGCCAAGGCAATTTCTATGAAGCCATGATAAAGACAAAGGATATGAAGCATGAAAATTAATATTCTTATCCTATTCTAGCAAATCACAAGCTTAATTAAACTGTCAAAAGAATTTTGGATAAAATTTTGCACTGATCACATCAAGCCATTCCGACACCAACCTGTACAACAGAAACGTAACACTGTGTCTTCATTGATTTATAAGTTTGACTTTATTCATTTATTATACAACTTACCTCCTATGCAGACCTTCTTTGAGGGTGATAGCAAACCATCATCTTCCAAGAAAGTTTGCCAAGGAGGCAAGATCACAATGGTCAGCCAGCAATTTTTTTAATATGAATGTATCCATTGACCACCATTACACACCTTTCCCTTCACTACATAAATCTGAACCTCTCATTTCCAATGAATATTCCTTGAAACCTTTCAGTTTGATCTGCATAATATTTCTTATTCAGCATTTAAACAATTACACTTTATCTGGTGTAAATGACAAAACACTTTATTTCTGCAGGTTTATGAAGCTTGGCAATAACTGATAGCTTGGAGGAATTATTTTTAAAATCATAATGCACTGCACATTTCTTTATTAATTTGAAGTGCAATCGATGCAAGCACGATAATTTGCTCGTTCATGTGGTATGATATAAAACACACATGGTAATTTTGCCACATATCATTGCTACAAACTTTTTTTTTTATTTGCAAACTGAAACATATTTAATCTTGTGTATTTTATCTTTTTTACCACATTAAACTCAACTATATATATATATATATATATATATATATATATATATATATATATATATATATATATATAGGTACAGAGATATTTGACAGATAGATAAACAGACAGACATAACTTCCACATCTTGAAGACAAATCTTTTTTTGAAATTTGACTGTTTCACATGTGTTAACTCATCCAAGGCCATATGAAAACTCCCAGGAAGTAACAATGTATACATGTACATGTACATGTACATGTATATACAAGTTTGACCCAATACACAATGTACACACCAACATCAAAGGCCAGCAGTTGTACTGTCCACCAGACTGCATAGTTATAGACTATTGAGTAAGCTGGTTACTGTTGTATTTTTTGAACTACATTTTGCATCAGCATTTTAGCCATTCACCTTGATTTAATATGAAGTGTTTATTATATCTAGCAAAAAAAAAAAAAAAAAAAAAACCCCTGATAATTTACTTGCAAGTTGCATTGGAATATGTACAACAGCTTGCACAGACTGATGTTTTGTACCTCTATCAAAGCACTCCTGAACCAGCTGACTTTCAGTGTTTTCTACACAGGATGTGGGAGTTAGACAACCCAGCAAAATTTTTGTATATGTTATAAGCACAGTGCCTTTAATTCAGACAAATTGCTTCATTTTCCTGTGGGTTTTTTTTTTTTTTTGTTTCTTTGTTTTTGTTTTTGTTTTGTTTTTATTTTTGTTTTCTTTTGTTTTTTTAAGTTGAAAAATTCATGGAGTCTAAAATTTCTGATTTTATCAAACCAAACTGTAAAGGACAACAGAAATATTAACAATGATCAACGACCACAAAGAGAACAGTGACTAGTGTATTCCTATATGGATATGTGCCGATATTAGACTGAATCCAGTACATCTCACAACACTACTTCTTGCACACAGCCCAGTAATTGTACTAGATTAAATACAATGAACTTGGCTATGTCAATTATGGCATTCACATATATCCACATCCATGGAACCATTCTTTTTTAAAAGTGGGAATTTGGTACAGTGGATATGTGCATTTCACGTTTTTAGCAACCTGGTTGGTGCTGAAGGTTGCTGGTTTGAGACTTGGCCATTCCATGGTCCCCCCCCCCCCCCAAATGCTCACATTTGCAAGTACAAAACCATGTTGATACATAACTATCATGGAAAGATGTAAAATTTAGACTGATGAAGAACATCAGTCATGTGTACAAAATACCCATGAACTCCAATTGGCACAGCATTGGCAATCCACACTGGTCATTTTACCCCCTCCACTCCCGAGAGCAAACACACATACATTTTAACACTCCCTAGCACCAGGACCCAGTTTTTCAAAAACATTCACCAGTGAGCAATTCCTCAAAACTTCAGTTCCTGTGGTTCTAACCAGCTGAAGGCTGAGTGTGTGGCCAATCAGCACTACAAAATAGTAATTACTCAAGCACTTGCTGAGGCTTTGGAAAAACTGGGCCCAGAATCACAGGCAACAGGAACATAACACATTAGCAATACAGTGAAACCTGTTTTGAGAGACCACTAATGAAAGACCACCTGCCTTTTAAGACCATATTTCCAAAGTCCCTTTTCTTATCTCTCCCATGTTATTGCACCTCCATTGAGAGACCACCTGCCTTATATGACCACTATTTGGCCTGCTCTAGGGGTGGTCTCTCAAAACAGGTTTCACTGCAGCATACATCACCAACACATTGGGCCATCACCACACAGGAACTTATTGCATGACACACCACTTCCTGTGGGTAATAACTGGCCAATCAGAGTAGCCATTTTTGTTTATCCTCCAGGTGGCTGCACCTGCACTTGATGGTCAAATGGTGGAAGTGTACTGGTAGCTCCATCTTATGTTAGCATATGCTATTTGTACATGTAACACAAAATATCCAGGATGACTATTGCTCAGGAATGATTTATGCCATAAAACAATCCATGATGTGTATGCTCCATTTTGGATCCTTCACTTGAAGTTGAAAGTATGCAGTCAAATCTGTTGCTTTGCATGTAGAATCCTTTTCACAACGAGTAAGTTGTGCATGCTGCAGAATATGAAAATTTCCAAGGTATCATGTTCACAGACAGTGAAACAGCTCCCTGTCCACACAAAGGTACTGCCTTCACAGGGGACTGGTCCTGGTCAGTTTTCTCTTTGCAGACTGCATGGCACATTTTATTAATTTCTCATTTATAATTTATTTCATTATTTTTTTGAAGTATTAATTTTTTGTGCTTATTAATTTCTTTTTGTATGTTTTAGAGAATTTGTAATTTGTTGTGTGCCCATCAAATTTGCTTAACCTTCCACCCAACAAAAGGAAAAAAATTGAAAAATCTGATGTAAGGAGATTTTCTTTGGTAATGTACCTGTATACACCACAAATCATTCATTCTGTCAAATATACATAACATGCCTCCATAATCTGTCTACAAGATCTGTAACCCTCCACCCCCCCCCCCAAAAAAAATCCAATTCCAGTTAATTTTTTCACTTTTTATGAAGAACTTTATTTGTCATCTGCACACACACACAACAAAAATTGAATGTTCTGTCAGCCGTGCAGGATCAATGACAATCCCTTTTCTCTAAAAAATATTTTCAACATTTTTGGAAACTTTGAAAGACCTTTGTAGAGAAACAGCTTAAAGCTATGAGGAATCTGTTGTGCCAAAAGCTTTAAGAGAAACCTCACTGGAACAGGCTGATTCACAATAACTTATACAAAGTTGTTATGGCTATCGTACAAACCAACGAGTTAGTACACCAATCGCTGCATCAAAAGTGCGCAAGCCAGGGTGGGTGCCTCGGTACTGCATCATGAGGGAGCCTGCCTCAGCATCGAACCCTGCCTCCTGCAGGAGATTGGCAATAGTCTCTACGTTCAAGTAATATGGTGTCTCCTGAGTGGGGGACTGGTTACTGAGAACGTAGTCGACCAGTTTGGAATAATACGGCGTACTCACAATCTCCGCTGTCTGGTGACGCATGAGAAGTAACAGAAACAGTTCTGTGTCATCTGCAGCCTGGAAAATGTATGTCAGACCATAGCATTTCACTATCAGACATACAGTTTATGCTGTAGACTTCACCTAATCATATGCTTATGATTTTTACTACTACTGATGAATGAGTAAGTTACTGGAATATGTAGTCCATCACTAAGTCTGCTGTTAACCTTCTCTCTTGCTACCTTGGCAGTGAATCACCCTCCCTGACTAATAAAAAACTTTTAAAGATAGGAGTTCTCTTCAAGTACTTTTTTAAGCATAGTGTGCACTTATTAAGATGCATATGGTAATCAATTATTTCTCTCTGCTGATTGAGCACTTCTTATTCATTATAGTATCCACAAAAAATCTACTGGTAACAAATTAAGGAAGAGATCATGATTAAATACACCATCATATAACCTGCTATGCGATTCGTTTTCTTGGCCCTTTCAGACAGTACACAAGTCAGCAACAAAAATCTGTCAGTTGCATACGTATCTGAAGGGTGTGAACAGGGAACTTACTTGGGTATGTTGTCGAAGTTGCTGAATAGCCAGTTGGTAGAGGGGCACATGCTCAGTCAGCAGTAAGCACTTGATGGCCGAAAGTTGAAGTCCCTGCTCCAGTAGCACCTTGTATATGTATTCCATACACTATAACAAAACACAATGTCATTTAACAGACTCATTTCAATTAATCTTAATTTCCATATTTTGTTTCCATAACAAAGCACTTACACTCTAACTAAAAAGCAAATTAAAAAGAAATCTTTATAAATAAATACATTATAACTTAATTATTTATGACTCGACATGAAGATAAATTTTTTACAGTGAAACAAAACTGTATTTCTGTCAGCTGCTATCATGTAATCAGGTCATTATTCACACAAAATATGAGCATCTGTGTGAATAGTAATGCCATAAACTTAATTTTATGTTTCATATTTGCTGTCTCATAAATTTCATTTTTGCGCCAACAAAGCAAGAGAAGAAACTGTTGGATAATATGGAGATAAATTAAAAAAAATCCCCCCCCCCCCCAAAAAAGCCCAAACAAACTTGTGTGGCCAAAAACACACAGATTCTTATATAAATCAAATGTTTAACTAAAATAAAACAACGGAAAATGCTTGTCTTTTACATTTTGTAAGTTTACCACATAAAATTTCTTTATCCCAGCACAATATGGGGTCAGCAAAAAAATCTTATAAAAAATGGCTGTCACACTTTAGTCTTACCTGTTGAGAAAGTGGACTCAATGACTGTTGGTCCCTCACTAATTGCACCACTGGGTTACCGCTGTCTGGACCTACTTTGGTTACCATAGCAACCACTAATTTGCACCAAGGATGTCCAGGTGGATCCTCGCTACTGCAACAAATTGTGAATTAAAATATAAAACTTAAGCAAAAACATAACACAACATTGTCTGAGTGTTGATCATAAGTACATTCGATATAATCATAATCAATATTAATTCAAGGTACCATCCCTGATGTCCTGTTCTGCTTGGCTCACAAGATATGGCCACCAAAATGGTGTACTTGGTTCATGAGATTTGGCCACCAAATTGGTGTACTTGGTTCATGAGATTTGGCCACCAAAATGGTGTACTTGGTTCATGAGATTTGGCCACCAAAATGGTGTACTTGGTTCATGAGATTTGGCCACCAAATTGGTGTACTTGGTTCATGAGATTTGGCCACCAAAATGGTGTACTTGGTTCATGAGATTTGGCCACCAAATTGGTGTACTTGGTTCATGAGATTTGGCCACCAAAACAGTGCACCATGAAGCCCAGTGGGGCTAACTGGTATGCAGCATGTTGAGGAAAGCTTGTCTTTTATGGCAAACTACAGCATGAGGATTTTTTATTTCACTGCTGGCACAGTCAGCATAAGGCAGGAAGAAACTTGATTGTATTGAGAGTCCTCTATGGGGCCATATACAAACATACATGACCATCTGGGTACAAAGAATGTCATGGCAGTGACACCAATTGACACCCATGGTGCATTGCAAACAGGGCCAGATGACAATCACATCATATCTGACCACTGTATTGTCATGCTACAAATACAACAACATACTTGATGTTAGTCACGTGCGTTACACCCACCTATACAAGTATGGATGCATGGCGGTAATTCAGCCTCTGATGAGACCATTGTGTCTGAAAAGGGTCTGGCGACTTTTTGTTTACCATAGAATTCATCGTGATTTTTGGCCTTGCCCAGTACACATTGTTATCCTTAATTAGGCCTAGATTATGCCTGTATGACCTGTGACCTGCTAAAATGGTGGTCCAGATATTGGCCCAGGCCTGCCACACATATAGTTCTGCAAGACACTGTGACAATACATTAACTTTAGACCTATGTCCAAATTAGAAGGTGCAGGCCATACCCTTCCGTTTTCATAACATCAGCTAGGTCTGTGCATCAAAATTTTTGCTCTATGAAAGTGACATTGAACAGATATGCCTAGGCTACAGTCCCACCTACTTGTATAACCTACCCATATATAGTGAAGAGATCATTATGAACTCATTGCCCTATGTAGTGACCTGAAATCTTTCTGGGGCTTACCAAAGGGTGGCAACAGTTAGGCCTGGACACCACCTGTGTCACCCGGATTCTAGTCACCAGTTTATGAGTGTGCTTTACTTGGCATCGTAGAATGCCACCGTTGTCCTTGATAAGTCTTCACCCAAGACAAAGCAGTGTTTTGTCATCAGCATCAAATGAAAATTAAATAATCATGGTGTAAATTTCACCCACCATGGTATGGTAGCCAACCATAGTGCAACATATGGAACGTGTGGTTTAACCAACCAATGAGGTTATTTGCCTTGAATATGAAATACATGTTGTACAACACTTTCATCCAACCTATATGGATATAAATGTACCAGCATATTAAAAAGAATATGTGTTTTCAACCTGAGAATATGTCTCTGAAAATTTGAAATCAAGGACACAGATTTTTCATCACGATGGAAAAGTGTCCTCCCCCTGTCCAAAAATGGTCCAGTCCATTCTTTACCTTGTTGTTATTGCCTCAAGAGGTGGCCATGCTTTCAGTAGATCACCAAGGGCTTGGAACTGCTGCATTGTGGAACTCTCCTCTAGGAGAGATAAAAAGAGCTGGTGTCTGTCTTCATCTGTCCTTATGCTCTCTTCTGTGAGCTGTAAAATAGAAAATACATGATGAACATCTATCATAACAAAATATGGACGGCTGTGTTCATTCCAGTAAGTGCACAGTGCCCACAGGAAAAGGAAAGTGATATGAAACAGCTGAAAAACAGGCAATGTACAGCAAATATACATTATAAATGAAAACCGAAGCTTCTATTCTGGAAAGAAAAAAAAATGGGCAAGGTACATGTATCCCACAGTATTTCAGACCACCAAAAATGTCAATTCAGAAGCCAGATTGCAAAGTCATCTTAGACAGAACATGAAACCTAATTGGTTTTAACATTAACTTATTTACAGATGCGAAGGACCATCCAATAAATGCAGATTTTGCCCTCTACAATTTCAACATAGCTCAAAAATCTATGCTATCATGTGATAATAAATAGTATTATTATCTGTTAATTTTCAATCGATGTCTTCAGCATTGTTGTGTCAGTCACCTGTTAGAGATTTCTTACAAATACAACTTCTCTTGCATTGATTACATGTAGCTATCACGGCTGCCCACATACAGTATTTTTTCCCTGCTCCTCGACTTCTACATGTGTATTTCAGCATGACTCCCATGGCTGCTTATTTGGGATAATCTACAGGTGCATGGTCAACAAAAATTATTTTCACACTAGGAACAACTGGATTGCCACTTAGTTGCCAAGTTAGAATTAATCTATACATCAAAGAAAATATATACACAGCTGCACTCTCATGGAAATTTAAGCCTGGCCAAAATCAACTGGTTTTCCCCTCACCTAATGCTGTACATGCATTTTTACACTTATTCATGTAGTCAGGATATATGCTCCTATCATACCTAGAGCTCAGTAAAAAATGCTCTTGCTGCACAATGTTTGCATATTTTTACATTTTACCTTGAAATCAAGCTTATCACTATAATGGAACAAATATACTTGTCACACATGTATCACCCAGTCAGTTACATTCAATTATGCTCCTCTCTTTATGTCTGCTAAAACTGATATACAATGACTACATTGTATATTTAGAATTAACCCTGAGAGATCTGTGGTACTGAAATGCAACTTTTTCCCATTAAAAATTACCAGCCAGCATCTGCTGTCATAAATGTCCTCTGCTTCTTCTTTTTGTGTGATTAAGAATAGCATATTATCAATTAACACTTTTCCTGGTCACACCATGGACTCATTACACCAATAGTGTTCTAAGGAAAGATGTTGACCCAATCTCCAGAGGCGTTTTAACCTTTATGGACATCTCAATCCCACAAAATACATACACATATTTTACACTGATACTCTTAATTGAATAAGAATACATAATAAAAATAATTTCTCACTAAATTTAAAATTATTTCTACAAATTATTACACATATTTCAATATTATGTACATTTCAAAGAAAAAATATTGTCACAAGTATTTGTACATTCTCCTGTTCTAGGTTGTATTTGTGTGTATGGAGTGAAAAATTTATCCAGAAAAAAAAGTATACCCGTAAGTGCTGCCACCTATGTACAATACCCTCAAACTTGCTTTCGTGGGGAAAAAATATGATACTCTGGTAAGTAATTTTTCCCACCATGACCTCAAATCAAGTTTGTTAAAAAAATTTCCAAGGAAAGTATTGGGTCACTGGCAGAAAATACACCAGAAATTGCCAGTAGGCCTACTTGGCATTTTATGACATGGTCAAGTTTCACTTTGACTGTACATAATCCCATAATCTTCCAAGGTTGAGAATATGTAATAATTTACCTTTTTTGGCCAAGTTTAACAATGAAAAAACAGAAAATAAACACAATTTGTTTTGTCAAAAATATACTCTGATCAAACCTATTGGAGCAATTAATATATTAAGTAGAACTTGTTCTGCAAGAATTCAACCATGCCATATAATTTGGATATAATGTAACTAAACAAATAAAGGACACACCTTCTTATCTGTCCAGCCTGTGGACACAATTGCATCTGTTCTGTACAAGATCAAGAGAACCAGGTCTTCATCAGACAGTTTGAATGACTGGAAGAAAAGACAACAAAAACATAAGACTGCATGTTTGGTTCCTGGTGCCTCAATTGACAATGTCATCATTTGCAGTTTTGGTTTTTCTAAACTTATACTGATATGTAAATAATTTTTTAATGTATGTGCAAACAGTGACAAACAATGAAATAGGCAGAAAGATTGCAAAATATGTCAAATGCTGTAAGTTACTGTTTCTTGTTTAGATTAGAACATTGAACTCAGGTTTATACAAATTTTGGGTCACTAGTTCAATGGCTGGCCATAGAACGTTCAAAACTGTTTTGGGACAGTCTCAGGATGATGTGTGCATATTAACAAGATATTAAGATTTCACATACCTTGACTCTTTATTATTATTTTGTTGTAAATTTGAGCAGCAAAGTCCTCAGTTTTGTTGCCCCACCAAAAGTATTCAGTCATTTTTTTTTCTTTTGCATCAATTTCACTTTTCACTTGCAATGCTAGTGCATTGTATATGTACATAGTCAGTTTTTGTGTCCACATGCAAAGGCGCATCAGAAACTATGTATTTATAAGTATTTGATCCCATCAGCATTGTTTGAAATTCACATAATCGATTACATGACCATTTATCAGGTTTTGATAAATCCATGAAATTAATTTTAGCTTCCCAGCAACCAGAAAATTTCCAGTAAAATATTTTATTCTCAATGCTGTACAGTAGATGTATTAAATGCAGAAAATGGTACTTGGATTCTTTATAAAGGCACCTAAATGAAACACTTGCACTACACTTACAGGAGATAATTCACAAGAATGACACACACAACTATGAAGACTTGAACACTTTAGATTTGTCACTTTTTCCCCCCAATGAATTCACTTCAAAATTACATGAAACTTTTCTACCCCAACAAATGCTGTGACTGTAGTATATGATGGTACGTGATCTATAGTCTACAATGCACCCTTAAGGAAACAGACCTGTTCCAGAACTTGCAGCACATCTAGCCTGGGCTTGACGGCCACAGACGTATCTGCACAGAAAGGCCGTAGAAGAGAGATGACATCTTCTGCATACACAAGCTCCCCTCTACAATGGAACAACAAAACCTTTAGGTCATTCCACTTGTATCAAATAAAAAGCTAGGAAATAAGTGGCAAAAATATAAAAGTGCAAAGCAAGATTACAGAGAACTCAGTAACATAATACACATGTGAAAAGTGTAGGGTCAAAGTAGATGTGTGTTCATGATGTACAATTACGAATATTCTTTTGAAATTAATTTTGATTGATGTTTCTAGTCAGTTGTTTCTGAAATGTATGGCAAGTCATGCTCTACCTGCCTGTGTGTCTGCTTGAGTGTGACCAACTTACATGTACATACAATATGGGATGGGCAACGTTATGGGTGGGTTAGCAATAATGTCTGGAAGCACTTTGTATTTTACTGCTTTACTATGCCAAACAAACTGGCCTAACTTTCCGTTTTTTATATCTTTACGCTAAAATATTTTATGTTCACAAAAAAGTTACAAGAATAATTAAACATGCACAACTTATAATTTTTTGGGGGGAAAAAAAGCACAGGAAAGGTGTCAGAGATTCATTCCTCAAGTTCTGGATGCTTCACAATGAAAAAGCTGGAATGGTAGCTTTCCCTGCATCAAATATGAAGCCTATGCTCACCTCACTTCTTGACCACATTTACAAGTATATCAAATACATGCACAGTGGTCCCCCTCTTATAAGGACACCTTAAATGCACCAGAATTACGGCCTTATAGGAGGGGTGGCCTCTCTTAGGGGGCCAATTATAAAAATGCCATCACTGCAGCACAGAGATGTGGCCTTTCCAGCAGCAGTGACCTCTCTTCAGGCTTTCAGAAAACAGTTGAAGTTGCTGCTCTATATACTGTTTACCCTCCTACTGCAAATTTCAAGCTCTGTACTAGTGACTCTACAGCACTGTTCGTGGTCACTGGCATTTCATATTTCTTACAATTTAGACTTTTATGGTTTGTACATGTGCAATAGAAAAGGTTCATTTTAGTGTGGAGTGAATATTAGTACTACTTACTCCTCCTGTTGGTGCTCCCTAACACTTGCAACAATGGTACGCAGGGTGCCGAGTGGCTCGCGATCAGCAAGTAATTCTTCATCATGTGATTCTCCTCTAGAATGGAAAGAGTACTTTCAGTAAGTACCAAAAGTATTTTTTTTCTTTTTGCTTCATACATTAAATAATGTAAAATGATTCCATATGGATACCATACACTTACATTAATTCCTGCAAAATAAACATTACCTGCAGTTAGTTCCAAAACAAGCCATGAGAGGGCAGCACTAACCTGTACACTTGAAAATACCCGTGTATGTATTACATTAAAGAAAATGGGAGAGAGAGAGAGAGAGAGAGAGAGAGAGAGAGAGAGAGAGAGAGAGAGAGAGAGAGAGAGAGAGAGAGAGAGAGAGAGAGAGAGAGAGAGAGAGAGAGAGAGAGAGAGAGAGAGAGAGAGAGAGAGAGAGAGAGAGAGAGAGAGAGAGAGAGAGAGTACACATATGTATCTGATATAATTATGTAAGATGCCTGGTTTTTACTTGTGAAAGATAGCACGGCAGCACTGTAAACAGTTACGATTTGTTCCAAGACCACTGCATGTAATTTCTTTCCCGCATATGCCACAATGAAACAGCACTAATCTTTATCGTTGCAGAGTTTTGTTGTGGTCATAGGCAAATTTATTTTCATAAAATTTAGCCATTTCTGCCCAATTCTTTTTTGAAGTTTATCACACCTAAATAATAGATGTAAAATCTGTGAAAAACATTAAGCATTACAATCAAGTCAACCTTTCTTGGATACAAAGAGGCACTTGAGGATCAAAAACAAAGCGGCGTCAATCATATTTTGCAAATAAGCTTTTGAATAACAGGCAAGTAAATTAATAAAAGCAAAAAACAAAAATTTGAAAATGACATGCAAAATTATTAAAAGGATAATAATAAGGAAACAAATGAATCGTCTCCTCCAGAACTGATGACAAAGATTTGCAACTGAACCAAAGATTCATTTTTTCTCAACCACTTGGCAGACATTTGCCAAACAAGATCACCAGGGACATAGTAGAAAGGTCCAGATCTTACAACATATCCCACCCCTCCGGCCCTGAAAAAAACACAGACACTCAGACTCCAGAGCAAATATCATTGGATCCATCACATTTGCACAACGGAACCTTTAGGTCTGAATGTTATGGGGAAATAGGCACACTTGCCAAGTCTCATGCTAAAAACTTAAAGTTGTTGTGTCTATTTCCCATAACACATAACATAACAGAAACACAATAATTCTGTTCTATAATGGCATGCTAATTTCTTTAGGAGACAAACCTCTGTTCTCTCCAAACAAATGATACACATATGTCCTAAAAATAATTTATTAACCACTGAAATTATTATAACATGAATATCACAACATATCATTTGTTGACACTCCACCCAATCTGCAATTTTTGGGAACCTATACATTGTCAGGGAGTCATTGGCCACTTCCCCTAACAACCTTTTGTTAACATAATGCACGTGATGTCAATTATGCGACCGATCCCATGTCAATATGTCAGATTGACTGCTGGCGAGCCAAGCCGAAAGCTAACGTTCAGCGTCGAGCTGCCAACATAATTCCTGTTGCTATGGCTGTGTTACCTTAGGGTATATAAAGTCATGACAAGGAACCATTAGTTCACTACCTGAGGACCCATCCTAAGAGGGCGAAACTGGTGCGAGTTGGAAATAAATTGGACACAAATTCACAAAAAGCATGATCTATTTGTAGCGAGCAAGGCTTTTTGCCATCAGGCACTTACCTAGTCTACTTATATAAACCAAAGATTCAGCCACAATATGTGACTGAAGAAGTCAGGCAACATTACAACGAAAAAAAGACACCCTACCTCAGCTGAACTGACCTGAGCATTGATATAATGAGGGACACAGCTTGGGAGACTGCTGTCTGTGGGGTCCAGCTGTCTGCAGGGCTGACATCCAGCAAGTCTTGTACCATGTCTGGTGGCTGTCCATCAAACACCAACTGAACCAGCAACTTCTTCAGCTGAGTGGAAAAAAAAAATCTTGCACCTTCCAATTGTAATACAGGTACATTTTAGCATCTTTCTTATATCAAATGATGAAATCCTAACCATTAACCCTTAAAGTGCTGATATAAGACTGAGTCAACAGCTTTCCTCTGGACACTTTGCGTGCAATGCACGCAAAGTGTCCTGAGGAAAGCTGTTGACTAAGACTACTTTTTGCTTTAGACTAGGCTTGTTGGTATTTGAATGAACGGTATCTTAATGAAGAATTTGAATCTTTTAACCATTATATGTTTAATGGTAATGAGAAAACAACTATCGCTGTGAGTAGCACTGTAAGGGTTAAGTAACATTTCTGTTGTACCTGCCAAGAAAAAAAAAAAAAAAAACACAAAAAACAGTAATTTACATCTGATTGTACAAGTGAATATGCGACATCTCTAAACACACAACATTCCTTGCATCCTCTGATCATTGGGACAGTCTCTGGTTTCTCCTGTGGTTCTGTTACAGGTACTTTCTCAGGTGTGGTCACCAGATTAGAGTTTTCATTATGATTTTCCATAGATCTTGGTTCTAAATTCCAAAAAGTAAACCTTAGTCCCCAGAAATTCCACAGAAACTTTGGCAAAATTTCTGATAAGACTTTCTGACCAATTATATTTTAGAATTTAACGGTCGATACAGCTTTTGTGGTTGACTGTAAGCAAAAAAAAAAAAAAAAAAACCAAACCAAAACAAAACAAAACAAAACAAACAAACAAACCAAAAAAAAAAGGAAGAAGACTATACATATGGCTGTATTTTATGTACTGATTCATCTGAATGTCTAAAATAAATGTGTCCTTGATGAAAACATTACACTCCACCAGCTGATGAAATTATATGAAGAAAATTTGTTCATCTGAATGTGTGACAAAACATACCGTTCAAAGAACGGGGTACCCTTCGGCCGCCTTCAATCTCTTTTGCTGTAAGTGAATAGGAATAGTGTCCCATAGTATCAGGTATAGTTACCTACACAAATACTATTATTGTACACTTGACCTTTGACCTCAAAAACATTAGGTCAAATATAAAGGTATAACCTTGACTTTCAATAGCCTTCTAGATCACCCTATGTTGCTTCTTTTGTTTTAACATTTAGATTTCTAGATGCACAATGTCAATCAGCAAACTTGTGACCACTGTGTGACCTTGAAAGTTAGGTCAACGTCAATTATGCTTGCAGTGGTGTACTATCATATGCAATTTGAAAGTTCTGTCTCAAAAGCTTCTGAAGTTATAGTGGTAAACAAAATGTCAATGAATAGGTCACTGTGACCCAAATACTTGACCTAAAGACCTACTTTTGATTCATGACACATTTTTTGGTTATGACACATGAGTATATAAAATTTCATGTAACTGCCTTAAATACTTCCTTACTGATGCCAATATCACCATTGTGCACTTGACCTTTGACCTCAAAAAGTAGGTCAAATATAGAGCTATGACCTCAATTTTCGATAAGCTTCTAGATCACTCTATGAAGCTTCTTGTGTGTAAGCTTTAGATTGCTAGATGCAGGCTTTCGATAGTTAGAGTGGTAACGTTGCTTAGCACATGTGACTACTGTGTGTGACCCTGAGAATTACGTCAAGGTCAACTATGCTTGCACACAAATCAGGTCACATAGAAGTGTAATACCATGTGCAATTTGAAAGTCCTGTCTCAAAAATTTTCTGAAGTTATAGTGGTAAACAAAATTTCAATGAATAGGTCACTGTGACTCAGATACTTGACCTTGTGACCTACTTTTGATTCATGACACATTTTTTGGCTGTGATACATGTGTATATAAAATTTCATGTAACTGACTTAAAAACTTCCTTACTTATACCAATACCACCATTGTGCCCTTGACCTTTGACCTCAAAAAGTAGGTCAAATATAGAGCTATGACCTCTATTTTCAATAGGCTTCTAGATCACTCTATGAAGCTTCTTGTGTGTAAGATTTAGACTGCTAGATGCAGGCTTTCAATAGTTAGAGCGGTAACGTCACTTAGCACGTGACCACTGTGTGACCTTAAGAATTACGTCAAGGTCAACTATGCTTGCACACAAATTAGGCCATATAGAAGTGTAATATCATGTGCAATTTGAAAGTCCTGTCTCAAAAATTTCTGAAGTTATGGTGGTAAAACCACGGGACGGGAAGGACGGACAGACGGACGGACGGCGCCAGGTACGACAATACCCGTCGGCCTCATGAGGCCGAAGGGTAAAAACCATGGCAGATCAAAATACTTTTCTAGAAACACACATGATCTGCCATTTTGCTTCATTCTTTCCATTTCCTGTGAACTTTTATATCTTATAAGACACCAGAACGTTTGATGAGGAACCTTATTTCCATTAAAACCTGCAAACCCACTTACTTTTTCTGGCTCAGATCTTGAAAGGTCAAACATAGTGCCATAATTTTGTATGGTTGGGTCTGATACCCTCTGGAGGGCGATGATGTTGTCATGATTGAGCTTTTCCATGTGACTCAGGGACTGCTGTATGTGTTTAGCTGCAGACTCCCAGGTATGAGGGTCCCTACAATAAAACATGATTTTGGCTCCTGATGGCTATAATTATAATAAAACATATAATTTTTTCCTTTTTTATTTGAGAAGCTGACAATGGAAGTCTATACCTACTACACATCAAATAAAAAAAATCCTAACAGAGTGATCCAGTTGTGCCTCCCTGGAAGGCTCATTCTAAAGAGAGACTACCTGTGTTGAAACACTCCTTTCAGGATAATTCGTTTTATAGTATTTTTCATATTCTTTATTTATACCCCCAATGAGAGATCACCAATCTTGACAAAGTGACAGACCATAATTTGGGTCCCCTCTAGAGGTGGTCTCTGAACACAGGTTTTGCTGTACCTGTTTGTAAAGACTGGCTCCTGTGGGAGGCCACACAAGTTTTAACTCTTTCAGTGCCAAGCATGACTAAAGCCGATCTACTTAAGTCAAACTAGTCTGAATTATTATAAGGATCCCAGATCAGTGCATTGGGTGCATTGCACCCAATGCGTGCCGAGAAAAGCTGTTGACTCAGTCCAAAATTTGAACTGAAAGAGTTAAGACACACATTCTTTGTTAAATTCACTTGTATGTGAAGACCACCTGAAGCAAAAGGGACAAATGCTGACAAAAGGTGTCACCTAAATAGCGGTCATTAATAACAATGTCGCAATTGATCTCTGCTTCATTTGAAAGGTCAGAATCTCCATTCAATGTTGGTTTCAGAGCATTTGAAATGAATTCAAGTTTCACTTACCGGTCATCCTCCTGTCTTTTCTTTTTTCCGGCTTGCTGCCGGCAGTATTTCAGTGCCCTTTTCGCTAGCTCTGTACGCGTTTCCACTGAAAGCTAGACACAACAAAAGGTGAAGCAGCATTGATAATAAGTGCAGAATGAAGTACTTACTCTGTGGGGTATCCAAAAGTATAATTTTGTGCCATTTTAGTGCCGTTTCATGTAAGAATCGGGCAAATACAGACATTTTGCCAATGTGCATAGAAAAAGATTCCATCTGCTTTAATATCAAGATTTGTAATGCTTTGTTATCCCGAGTGTAATTCATGTGTCCAGTGTAAGATCCTCTATTTCATTCCTGTCATATTTCACACGAGACAACTCTTTATCAGCTGAGTATGCTACTCATTCACGATAATATCTACTGGACAACTGCATTCTTTAGCTACCTGTTGTACACACAATAGGTACTTTCACCAAAAAAAAAAGAAAAACTTGCACAAGATGCCCACGGTTCATGGGAGTCATGTTGTTATATGCACAGCAGTGAACTTCAAATACCTGAACCTGGAGTTCAATATTAGGTCTTTTAGATGACTTTACCATTCTATGTAATCAAAACCCATGTTACCCTGTAACACATTTGCACAGACTACACACCTGTTAACTTTCAGTCCATGACAAGCCCCTTAGGAGGCAAAACTGTTGTGACTTGACCATTACTGTCAACAACCACAGCTGATTTTACTCACTGCTGGAAAGTTAACTTTCCATTCTCGCAACCTTGCTGCCAGGCACTTGCCTTGAGTTTCTTTTATTGCATATTTCTTATTTATTTCAAATTAAAATCCATATACTGAAATATACTTTTGTGATACTCATCTTAGAAGGCTACCCCCAAGTGCACCAGAAATGTGGTCCCATAGGAGAGGTGGCCTCTCTTGATGGGGAAAAAATGAAAATACCACACTTGCGGCCCGGAGAAGTTTTAATACCAACTTATCAAATGCATATGGAATTTGATGACCAAGTGCATATTTTTCTGCAACATAATCTTGTATGCAAATTACCTGTTGTAAAGCTTCACGGGTGAAGGTGATACTGTCTACAAATTGCACCATGTCTCCTGGTGTCAGCTTTTGCACAAAGTCCCCACATGCCTCATACCTGTGTAACCAATCTGCCTGCATTAAAGAAAAACATACATTGTCACACAAGAAAGAAAACTGGCTATTTGATAAAAAAACCAAAAAAAAACAAAAAAACTCCCTCATAATGGCAGAAGAACAATATATCCAACAATAAATTTATTTTCATAACGAATGATGTTGCTCAGATAATTGGTTTTGACTTGAAGCAAATTTAATTGATTTCACAACCTTAATTCATGGCTAAATACTCACTGTACCAAATTCAAGGAAAACATTGTTATTATTACCTTCAAATTGTAAAATGCTGTGAAAACCATAAAAAACACTTGTGATAAAAACAACAAAAAAGATTTGCATTAATGTGTTGTCATGTCATGCCTATTTAAGACTGTTTTTTTTCTTTTTTTTTGCTGCATTAGATTCAGCTGTGACTGGGCCTAATATGACACACATGCCAATACCGTATGTCACCAACAGATGGAGTCACCAGCAGATGGGAACTTATTCAATAATGCACCACTACCTGTTGTCAACAGCTGGCCATTCAGAGGGGCTAGGTTTGTTTATCCTTCAAGGTGGCGCAACCTGCACATGGTGGAAGTGTACTGGTGGCTCCATCTGTTGTTAACATGCACTACTGGCTCACCCCCCCCCCCCCCCCCCAAAATATCAACTGAGTACAGAGGTTGTAAGATTAACCATTATGGGTTATACTTACTGAAGTTTCTGGAGTTTTTTTGTTGGTCTGATCACCTTCCCAAAACAGCTTTATAGCCCAAGCACAGAACACCACACTTGACTGAAGGAATCCGCCTTGCTGCATAAGACCAGCAAAACACATCAAATTTGAACAAATCCGCCTTGCTGCATAAGACAAGCAACACACATCAAATTTGAACAACCTTTTTCCCTGCCAGTTCTTATTCACTTTTACTTTAACAATATATCAACATGTCATGGAAGCACTGATGAATAATAGCCCTTGGTCCACACATCATGATCACCAAAAGATAAACTAACTGGAAACTGTAAAATGCAGATTGTCATACAATTGTATTTGTGTCTTTTTGTCCAGAATTACTTCCTATTCCATAGTCTCAACTCTTTACACTCCATACGCTAACCTGTCAATGTCTAACCTATATAAACATGGAAGTACTATTGTCATGTTCTTCTGTAGAATTTGGACATAGCTGTATCAGCCCAAATAAATTAAAGGGTCTTCAGTGGGTTAACCACTCAGAACATTTGGAGCCTGTACCTGTACATGTCTTTCTATGTAGCAGCTCCTTGTCTCAATGTTGATATATGGTTGTTGGAATAAAAGTCACACAATGTTAACTTACACATGGGTAGCTGCTAGTAAGCTGTCTCTTTCCTAATTACAAGTCATTTACAATTTTAAATAGCTTGTCTTAAATACAGTGAAACCTCATTATAAGGACACTCAGATATCAGACATATTCATTACAATGACACAAGTTCATTTTCTTTGTTGTTTGATTCATTTATCTGACATATGCAGTTATCTGACACATTTCTGAGGGAACAGATGGTGTCATTATAACAAGTTTTCACTGTACAAACTTACCATATGGCTCATTTAACTCATTCCACCCTGATGACGCTTTTTCCCGCTAATATCTAAATGTCGTCTGCTAATTGTATTTTACTAATTTAGGGATTATTTTTCAATATTTTGGATGAAACTTGCATGGAAGATCATTCCAAATTATATGCCCATGGTCAACAGCTTTCCTTGGCGCGCTCTGGGCGCATTGCGCCCAGAGCGCGCCAAGGAAAGCTGTTGACTCAGTCTTCTATCAGGGTGGAATGAGTTAAATAAACGATTTGTATACAAAGACTTGTTGACGTGTAACACAAGTCCTACCTGGTCTGGTATCTTTGGGGCCAGTTTGGCCATCACATGGACATTGGAACTGGTCAGGATGGGACGGATCACGTCCAAGGGATTGTGTTTTCCATCAGTCAACCTTTGGTAATCCAAACCTGTAACATATGGTAGCCCCATAACATCAGGGGCAAAATTTACACTTTAAAGATAAATGTAACTGAGCAGTTTTTTCAGAAAACTCAATGTCTGTCTTCCTGACAAGACCAGTCACAAAATAATTTCTCCCATGTCTGAAGCTTATCTTGCATGGGTATGAAGGATGACATTTTGATTGTAATCTTTCAACTGATTTGTCACTCATTGGTTTCAAGTAGTAGACAAACCAATAGGAAGCCATGGTGCATTTAATATAATACCGACTCCTCCCACTTTCAAAATGGCATCGTTTTAAAACTTATTTTTCCGATAGAATTTCGATTTGGTGCTTATTTGCCATTTTTAGACATAGGAGAAAGAAAATTCAGTATGGGTGGCCCTTTAAAGGTAAATGTAACTGCGCAGTTTCTTCAGAATACTCAATGTCTGTCTTCTTGACTGACAAGAACATCCACAAAACGATGTCCTTGGGGAATGATATTTCAGATACTCAAATCTTGTATCATACTGTTATGCTGCAAAAATCTTGAATCACTGACCCAGTCACTCAAGTACATGTACACTGTACTTGCGAGCCAACAAAGCTGTATGTGTTTAAAGTACATGTATAATATATATGTCTACAAATCAAGAATACAGATTAAAGGGGCATATGTTCCTTATTCGTGAATTCATATGCACAGCAGTCAAGCACAGCACCAATGGATTAAGCAGCTTCTGTAACAACAAAATTTTAATTTGATTTCCCTTATTTATTGACTGTACTTACAAACTTTGCACCCAAGATTATCAATTCAGCTCCATCTTTTGAAGTTTTTAAACATTCAGTTAACATGCCCCTTCTTTATTTTATTATTATTATTTTTTTTGGGGGGGGGGTCTGGAATGTCAACATAATGAATCTCCAAACTGCCTTATATTTTCATTTGATGATCTGTTTCTAATTTTTATGTGCGAGCAGTTGTAAGTATCTTACTATGGATACTGACACTATAAAAATTAAGTCATTATCATGTTACACAAAAAAACAACAACATATGCCCCTTTTAGCCTGTACATTATAAACCTGGTAAGATCACGTGTATGCTGGGTAACAATATAGATATCACTAGATGCATGGAGGAAGAAAACTAGTTTTCCTCCATGCTTGATGCAACCATTGTTCAAGAATGTCTCTATGTATGTTAGGATGCATTTAGCATTAAACTGACCTAGTGAGGGCAAATTTTGCAACAACTATGTTGATATTGATAGTGTTCAGTTATATGACATTGCCAATTTCTTGAGCATGTAAGGAAAACAAAACTAAATACCAAGCAACATAAAAAACTCTTTACTATTCCCCATATGTGATAGCAAACTTGTAAATATCAAACACTTGTGAACAATGTAAAATGACGAATTTGTGCATTTTAGTTCTGGTACTTCTTATCAGATAACTTTATAGTCACAATTTTGCACAACTCTCACAATGCACCTTGGATACTTTGCTCATCACATACTGAGGTAGCCGGTGGTGCCAAAACTGATCAGGTGTTGGCTTTCTGAATGCTATCTGGGCACTAAGTCAGTGCCCATATTGCTAATTATATGACACC
Source organism: Hermodice carunculata (assembly GCA_964020975.1). NCBI lineage: Eukaryota > Metazoa > Annelida > Polychaeta > Eunicida > Amphinomidae > Hermodice > Hermodice carunculata. The sequence continues at coordinate 23,558,031 of OZ026617.1, read as the reverse complement.
ACAGGGCCAGAATTTCGCAAAATTTTGCGAGAATCTATTTGGATTTTTGTCAATTAGTTTTTTCTTTTTTAAAGAAAGACAAGTTTAGGAGAATCTTCAAAAGAAAGGATTCTCGGATTCTCGCCAAAATTCTGGCCCTGCACCATTTACACTGACCTGGTGCTGCTGGTTTTATTTTTTTAAGTAGCCTGATGTGTGTGTCTGGAGAGATGGCCTCCTTGTCAGCCTTCCACACACATTTCTCCAAGAGACTGTAGTAAAACATCAGCCTGGTGTGGTCCTTCCCTTCCACTGTTGGGTAGACATATTTCTGCATGCGATGGTAGAATTCTGCTGGTTCTTTCACCAAAGTAGGCATGATCCTAAGCTTCTTCACACGTTCTTCGATTTCTGAAGTTGCCATTCTTCAAATAAAAGTATAGGGCGATAAAATTAAGATAAAACTGGATGTAAAATCAATCTTCTTGACATTAAACAAACTGTATAAAAGAAACCTGCATCTCTCATTTCCTGTTTCAAAATACCCAACAGCATCTTAATGTTAAATGTTGCTCCCTCTAGAGGATGTGTGCGGCATATGGCACCATTGATAACTTATGCTTGGTGTCAAGCTTCTTACAAGGAGAGCCACCTGGTGGGTAAACAAATCCAGCCTCACTGATTGGCTGCTAGTTGTCCACCGTATGTGTTGTCATGTGTATTTTACTTCAACAGGAAGTAGTGTCACAAGCAATTTACTTGGCCACATCTATCCTCTATTGTCTTGCTGACCCAAACCTAATGCTGAAGGATCAACATGCAAGTTTTTCCCAATGAAATGACCAGAAATGGTCCAGTGATATAACTAGCGTGTGCCTCTTTATTTCTACATGAATGACCTAGGTGATTAGTCTGGCAATTTGCTACAAAGCTCCATATAGGGTTACAATTTAATTCACAGAAAAAACATTCTCGAAGCAAACTTTGGATGAGACCTGTTAGGAAGCATGCTCCTTGTCAACTTTCCTTTGAAACAATGAAAATTGCTTACACAGAACTATCATTCACAGGAAATGGTTCTCCATTTGGCAAATCTGATAACCATCCCTGCCACTACATGTAGTCTTTAAAATATATACGCTGATTGCTTACCCACTGTCAAAGAGGAATTCTAGGTGTGTCATGAAGACCTCCCACAGAGGTAGTTCATACTTCTCAGCCAGAGACACAGCTATCTCATAAACAGACTGTTCCACGCTCCTATATACAAAAATAGACATTGTAAGAGCACTTACATTCTTTCAAGGCATTAATGTTGTAAAGAATGGTTGACTTTTCCCATGTTTTGTTCAGTTCGATTCCTGTGTAATTATATTTGCAACATAGGGTATGTGTCATTAATGTCATTATGATTATTTTCCTTTAAGATCATCCATTAAAGCCAATTTAACACTAAACTGGGCCAGTGCTGACCATACTCAATTAACCATAGGTCAACAGATGTGGGATCCAGCTAAAAACATTTGCCATCCTTCAGCCAAAATGGATGAAGTAACTTCAGATTTCTTCACTTTTTATTAAATATTTAAACTTGACAATATATAGCACCAGCCTACTGAGCCATAATAGTTTGTACATATTAAGAATTGATCTGGCTAAAGACACCCAAGTTTGGCTAAAAATTTGACTAACTTTAGCAAATTAGGCACATTAACATAATTTCTACCAGCTAAATGTTTGTGTTGGATTACCTTTTTTGTCTGGATTTGGTCCGCATGTCAGAATCAATGTGTTGACTAGGTTTCTAACACAGATTAGACAAAGATTGGAATGAAAGGCAATTCCTATGAAATAATATGTCCAGTTACTGAAGTTTATTATAAAAAAAAGGAAAGTTGCCACTTTTAAAATTTTGTCTGTCCTGTAGAAGGCTAACGGCACTTGGGAGTGCCAGATGTTGAACTCTGCCTAAATTGCACAAGAAACTACTGCACACACTATACACTGTTCTGTTTCAGTACGATTGTCTGCCGAATACATGATGCATTCAAATGATAATGGGACTTACATAGCCAACCCCAAGATGGTCTGGTGTTTATAATCTTTGTCCTGTGTAAAGCGGGCCACATCCACACCTGTAATCCAAAAAATAAAATCAATGTGCATTACAGCAGATCAAATACTTCATATTTATATCCGTTCATTTCTATTATTTGTGGTTTTCATGGTTTTGTCTGTCCGTAATGACAAGTGGAACAACATGGAAAATATCTAAAATTACTACAAAATTTGAAGAAAAAAACTGAAAAAAGGCTGTAACAATTGTAATTTTGTTATTATTCTCTTGACTGAGTTACTCTTATTAACTGACAGCGTTTTGGAACCAAAATGTGCACCTAAATAATACAGCTATAGAAGTATATCAACTGGGCTGTATCATTTATTCCATGTCATTCTGTTTATGGGAAAATGACAAAATATTCCAGGTGTGTTTTGTTCTCCTTAGCATGTTTCACTATAGCTTTTCATATGTAACCCATTGTCAGGTCTCTGAATGTCTACCTGCAACAACTGTATCATTAAAGCATCAATTTCAACAACACTTGCAGCAGCCACCATTTTATTCTGGACAGATCTGGACTCAGAAAAGTACCTCTGCCCAATCCTTGCAACACTTGGGCCTGAGTATAGTCCATCAATAGATCTTGGAATCTCTGAAGCTCCGATACAAGTGCCTTCATTTCTATTGACCAATCAGATGTGTCCTCACTGTCCACATGACCGAGAACCTGCTGGACTACATCTGATGGAGGCTGATTCCACAGGGCACTGCGCGAAGGTTGACTGATGTCCTGGAGTTGGCTTTGTACATGCAAGGCATAGTAGTATGTGGCCAGTTGAAAAGTCAGGGCTGTTCTGGGGGACTGAGTCAGTATCTTGTTGGCATCCACTGCCTACAACATAACCGTGACAACACTGTTATTTAACCCTTTTCCCATTTGAATCAAGGCTGAGTCAACAGCTCTGTTTGGCATGTGTTGGGCACTGCCATGGACAGCATGTTATTCTGATAGGTCTAATTTACAATTCTTATTTCAAAAGTAAAGTCAAAAACACTGAAGCAGATGACATTTGAGCATCAGCCGGTTTTGGCCAGTTTTATTGGGATGGAGTTAACTGAATACCAAACACAGGAAAGACTGGGCTGAATTCTGCATACATCATTGTGATCACTTCTATAATCCTGACGTAATCTTGAAGTTTGTATGTTTTATGTGACTTATGAATATATTTTGAGCTAAGCAAGATTTGCTTTCTTTTTATGTATTTGCTTAAACTCAGTAAAGCTGGTCAAAATGTCTTTTTAACCAATTATGAATGAAAAATAATGACAAACATTTGTGTATCTTCAAATGGAAAATTATGTGCATCCTTTCTTATAACTACTAAACCGCACAATCACGCAAAGAGACTAACATGCTGTTTAGCTCCTGGCAAACACTTTACAGAAGTTATAGGATTAACCCTCTCCCCCTTAAACAAGCCAACACTGGCTGCTGGTCAAATTTCATTGTTCAATTTTTAATTTTCATTTCAATCAGTGTTTTGAACTAATTTTAACAGTTATGAAAAACGATTTGACTGCGAATTGTAGAGGAGCCCTATCAAGATCACATGTCCCAGGTTAACAGCATTCATTAAGTACCCAACCCATGCCAAGGAAAGCTGTTGACTCAGTCTTAATTCAAGGAAAAAGGGTTGAATTGCTGCAAACCTATACATGTATAGGAAATTCTGATATGAGCTACAGCTATCTTAAATTTAATTTCTGCTTTAAGTACAACTTATAAGGAAACCTGCTTTATGAATGAATCCTGAGAAGACTTTAACTGGGCTCCTTCTCTTAACATCTTGTAGATCACAGTGGTCCAGAGTTTACCTGTGGCAGAGCCAGAAGGTAGGCCAGTCCCAGCTGGAAGTCCTGAGGCAGCGTGTCCTGAGCCAGCTGCAACAACACTGAAATATACACAAGTTTTGTTTCAATAGGGCCAGACTCTCAGCAAAGTATGACCAAAGACACAAAACAGCCCATTTTGCCACAAAACCCACCAGGGCCAGATTAATGTGACAACAATAATCCATTTGGTAATACAATGTACAGTATTACCTTCATCACATTCCATGGTACCAATGTAATGATACTGTATGTCAGCTATCTGGATATGTCAGAAAGGCGAGTCAAAAGGAAAAGGACCTGGACTTATGAGTTTCTCACAACTTGTGTCTTTACATGAATATGCTGAATATGTGAATGTTGTTATAATGAAATTTTGCAACATAAAACTTCTCACTGAAAACTGTATTATTTCCATGTGAATAAAATGAGATGCCCTTTTTACAAGGTCATTTGTTCTGTCTTGTTAGGAAGATTACTTATGATTGATCTCTCAATAATGTTTAATATTATACATTATATTCAATAACTTGACACACAAAGCTAACCTTCTGTTGTGGGCTGTACAGTGGCTCCCTCTGTGAGTGTCTCTTCCAACTTGCTGGTTCGCAGGACTGCCTCACTGAATTGTAAGGAGCCCCCATCCAGTTTTGGCAATCTGTAGTTTCTATAGTCTCCTTCACTCTAACCAGACAAACATAAAAATGAAAAAGTTAATTGAAACAAAGCAATGTGCAATACGTTTGAGATACATTGTTGTTCACTGTAAACAACTCACTAGAACTAGAATGGTTACACAAGCACGTGCTTTTAAAAAATACTTCTTATGATTTTAATTATTTGTACATACAAATTAATTTCAAAATACAACAAAGTTAATTCAAGACTCGAATTGTAACAACATAATACAATCACAGATTGCTGGATGTAAAACTTCCTCCATCAACCTGAAGCCAGTATGACCCAGAAATGTGACCTAGTGACCTAGTTTTGTTATATCACAAATCCTTGGGTTTCAATACATGTGTATGTCAGGTTTCATAAAAGTATGCCAAAGCACACAAACCACTATAGCCTGGATCCCAAACTTGAAACAGATAGACCACAGGATGCTTGTATGCAAGAAAAAAAGTGTTTACCATGTGGCCCACCCACAGTGGGAGGTGGCTTAACCATTTCTGGATCAAATCAGTCAAAAGTGCCCACATGTGAAATATCACACAGTGTTGTATTAATTTCTTTTCTTTTTTCTTTTCTTTTTTTTTTTTTTTGTATAATAAAACAGTTTCACTGGAAACTGTAAGGAGTCCTATCATGAAAGCATGCCCCAGGTCAACAGCTCTCATTGGTACGGGTCAAGAGCATTGTACCTTCTCTCGCCCAGGCAAGCTCAGTTCTGTTCTGATCAGGAATGGATGGGTAAATTATGCTATTCAGTCTGATATTTTTGGATCATATTCACATTAACATTCACTTTCCATTCCACTTTCTCCAAACTTATCCACAGTACTGTACGTTAATGTCTATATGTAACTTTTGTTTAAACAAAAGACAGTGAGCGGTGTTTGGCTTACATCTCACATGTATCAACTCTTTAGAATCATGTCACACATATGTATAGACATGCATGTAAATCCATTGTCTAGTGCAAGTCTCAATGTTTTCAAACACCTCTAGCAAAACCTGAAATCAATTAATCAAGCTCTGTTCTCTTTGTATCCATTTCTGTCACTGAATACACCCAATACACACACTTTTCCCAAATTTGATGTTGCCATTACATGCATTATGTTCAACAAGTCAGGTGAGAAGACAAAGTATGTGGCCAATGACAACAAAGGATTAACAGAAGATAGCTATCAGAACATGTTCTGGAACTTTCATTCATGTATAACAGACGTGGACATTCAATTTGGCACACTGACTGACCCTGTTGGAATAGCAGCTCTCTATGATACTCTCATAAAAAGGATGACAGCCTTGCTTCTCCATCTTTGCATTGAGGTCGTCCCACTCATCAACAAAGCTGTACTGACGCAGAGGGTGAAGACTCTTCAAAGTTTTTCCCCACCATGAGCGATCGCTCACAGTTGACAACACTGCCTTCGTGGTCTTCTTTGTAGAAGTCAAAATCTCTTTGGTCTGCTTAATTGCTCCTCGAGCAGAAAATGGACTTTCCCTACCTTGGTCCCCTACTTGGGTGTTCAGTTTGTCATACAGCAACTGAAACATGCCAAAGGAGAGAACTTTATGCACATAACTGTTCCATTTTAACAAAATAAAAGTACACAACATTTTAATGGGAATCATGACACCTGACCTAACAGTACCCTTCCAAAGAGCTTCACCTAGGAATATTGCACATATATCATTTTTGAAATGCTGACAGCTTCAATTTCTTCTTATTAATGTCTGCCAAAAAGTCTCTGACTTTGCACACTAATTCTATGTTACTAGTAAATGTATCAAATTTCCAATGTCACTTGCCCTGATAAAAGTCCTAAAGAAAACAATTTTTTTTTTTTTTTGCACACTTTCAAAGCAAAATAAGATTGGCTCAGCCTCAATCTATCAGGCAAAAAAAGGGAAATATCAAACTTGTATTTATAAAGCAGAGCTAATATAATGCAACTCTGGCTCCATCTATGGGGAAACAGTAACCCCTCAAGGTCGGATCAACTGATCCATAACTTTTGATCGAGTACTGAATACTGTTGCTGTGTCTATTGGATGTTAATATCATAGGAGCAGCGCATCCCAAATTAAGTCCCATCATAATTTGGGACAGGAAAATACTTATCAACTGTGAGGTTTAGAAAGGCACTGCTACTCTAGAAATATTTTAAATCATTTGATTATTTTTATTTTTGGAAACATATTTGGTGCGGAACGGTGAATCGTGGAGGTAAGGTACACAAATGCACCTGTAAAACAAAACCTAATCATGTGACCCCCATTTTCTTGGTTTTAACTTGCTGCTATCAGTGTAAACTTGAAGTAGAATGCAAAGGAAGTTGTGGTTTTACATTTCAAATAGATAGGAGAAATAAGCCAGCGAATGTCGTTATTTTAACATGTAAATGCATTAGGCCTAGGTTCCTGGTCCAAGACCTGGAGTTTACAAGGCACAGGGAGAAGACCCCAACTCACCTTAGTTTCTAAAAGGTTTTTAGCCTGAAGAATGGGTTCAATCATGTCTGCACTGCAGTGGGTCACAGCAAAGCACAACAATTCTGCCCTACAACAGCAATGTGCAAAACCATCAGAATCTGACATTTATCAATCTGCTTGAAATGTCCCAATGTGTGTATGTATATATATATATATATATATATATATATCCTACCTGAAACAGCTGATACCTGAAACAGCTGAAGATTTACAACCAATTCTATCAAGCTTTGTGTCTATTTTCTCCATGTAAGATGGTGTCAGTCTTGACAACAAACCACCAAAAAAATTACTTTCGGGTATTTTATGCCATTTTGTAACAAAATAAAGTGTAACAAAATGTATCACAGTTAGTGTAACATGGTGACAGGACATGTGGAACTTGTGTGCTTGACTTGTTTAGCATGTGAGACAAAATGGAAATGTGCTTTACTTGGCATTTATGTCTTGGAACTCCTCTGCCTCTGCCAGAGCTTTACATTCTGTCCATATCTCTGCATAACCTGTCTCCATTAGCCTCAGACATGTCTCGTAGGCCACCTTGTAGTCTTTGGCCTGAATCAAACAAACATTTATGTCTCTCCATTTTGTATTAAAAAGTTGGTCTTCAAAATATCTCTGTTGCCTTCAACTTTCACTTTAGTGGTATTACTTTTTGGAAATATTTATTACTTGAGATCTTAGTGTTTATAAAATAGTAGTACCTGTAATAGGTTTACAAAATTTGGTATGTGCAAGACATTTGGTAAAAATTCTCTCTCTCTCCCTCCCCACCCTCCCTCCCTCTCTCTCACTCACACACACACAAGTGTGTGTGTGTGTGTGTGTTTATAAAATAGTAGTACCTGTATTAGGTTTACAAAATTTTGTATGTGCAAGACATTTGGTAAAAACTCTCTCTCTCTCTCTCTCTCTCTCTCTCTCTCTCTCTCCTCTCTCTCTCTCTCTCTCTCTCTCTCTCTCTCTCTCTCTCTCCTCTCTCTCTCTCTCTCTCTCTCTCTCTCTCTCTCTCTCTCTCTCTCTCTCTCTCTCTCTCTCTCTCTCTCTCTCTCTCTCTCTCTCTCTCTCTCTCTCACACACACACGAGTAGATCATGAAAAATGACTGGTTAAGTTAAATCTTCTACATGTTCAACACGATTTATAAGCATTGCTACAGTTATTACAATTGCTTCCTATCCAAAATGATACACGTCATAAAGCTTCCCCCAGGTGTGTCCTGTCTGCAGTGCCACTGAGGACTAACCTTGAGTGCTGCCTGTGTGACCAGCTTCAACACTCTTCCTTCTTTCTCCACTTCATCCTGTCCAGACACTCTTAGTAGATGACCCAGCTTCAGTAACTACAGAGAAACCATTATAAAATCCTTTTAAATCATTCATTGACAAGCTTATAAAGTTCTGTTGGCAATCCTATATCTATTTACGCGTTTTCACTGAAAAAGCTTGCCCATATACACATACTTTTGTCAGAACTGTTTTTGGTGAGTTTGAATATCAATTAGAAGGGCAGTATCTGGCACAGACATTCAATTTGATGAATGGATCTGAAACTTTTGATCTCATAATAGCCAACAAACAATACACGCACTTAGCTTCTTCACTATTATAACTGTTGTCACAACAAATGCAACCAATCTCTATTAAACACTTTCAATTACAATGAGCCTCATACATGTAACATTAATTAAGACAGTAATTTCTGATGCCACTCATAATGTATAGCATACATAGGGGTACAGATTATTGTACAAGTTTCTTTATATCTTCTTGGCACAGTAGATGAACATTTTACTTGGGGCTGCTCCATTAAAATTTACATGTCGGGGACAGAACGCTAAGGTTTTTTAGGGTACCACCTATGGAAAAAAATTGTACAGTGTAGATTATTAACAGAAGTGGGAGTTGATGTGTATGTTTTTACCCAGGTACCAAGATATTAAAAAAATAATGTGCATTCTGCCCCCCAGGTGTAATTTCAAACATAAACACCCTTACTCTTTGTGAATTCTTGAAGGCAAAAGCACGTCCTTCTATTGCTTTCTTCACAAGGTCCAGTCTGTCTTTACACCGTCTCACTACAACAGACTCACACAGTGTACATGTACTATAGCTAGTTTTCTGGTAAGATTGGAGCCAACTAAATATACTGATATTCCACAGTTGTTAATATTTGGTGTTATTAACTTAACCACTTCCAACTTCCTTCTTTCCTGTACCACTGATACTCAAATCACATCCACGTAAACAGTGTTGCCCAATGAATGGAACTTATTTCCATTTTGCTTTTTGGTATCATCTGTCAACAGACAGCAAACAATACATTCAATTAGTAGTAAAGCATTGTGTAATATAGCACATTAAAGTCAGCTGTAGAGGTACCACTCCATTCTTGTCATTCATTCATACTTATATCTTTTCATTTGCTTTTTTACTTTTTTCTTGAGAAAGGACCAAGAGGTCCACAGAGTATTACAACTGACCTTGTGGGGGTAGGACGGCCACACCAAAGCCGTCCAGTAGAGCCAGTGCCTCAATCAGGTCCAATTCTTCACTGATTGCTTCATGCTTGTCACCGATCAGACCCAGGCAGGCCCTGGAACATCAACATATTTCTGAATTCATACTGATGATGCCAAGTTAATATTTATTATAATTGCTTGAATAGTTTTCCTTACTATCAGTGACAGGTTTCACGATGAACATCGAGTGTGATGTATCCCTATGTTTCTTACATCAAGAAAACAATTACAATAAAATATACATCCACAAGCAAGCATGCTTTTCACCTATCAATTCTGAACCAGAATGGCATTCTTGGACTTGACTATTATTTAAATTGAAGGACAATATAAAAAAGCTCAGCATGGGATGTTTACTGTATATATGAAATGACAGCATGACAAAGCTGAGATACAATACAAACTCAGCAAGACCAAATTATGTTATGTATGAGGAAGTTAACCCAGCATTTCTCATTATACACACAGCATTTAAAAAAAAAATCAGAGTAACCACATTCCCTTACGCAGGAGAATGTCATTCACAAGACTGAACCTGCCATCATGCAGAACGAGTAGAGGCTGGGCACTGGATCCCTTGGGATCGCAGGCTGTGTGTGGATACTGTATCATTCAACATGAACTGGAGAGTCTAGTGGTGGCGCTCTCTGGTGGAACACACCAGAAGTAACTTTCAAGGTTGTACTCTGGTATACTGAACTTTCAAGGGCAGTCATCTGTACAACCAGAACATATAACTAATGCTAAGTTGGTGACATTCATGCTGTACCATGAAACTGCGATGTATTTCAAGCAATTACGTGTGCTTTATGTATGCAATATGATCAAAATTGTTATTTTGGTGCGTTTATTTATTTTCTGTTCTGTACTTTTTTGAAATTGGTCATTACACCTATTATTATACTATCACAAAACACCAAAAAAAGTTCCTTATTAAATTAGTTTTAAAATAACCTGTACAACCTGTTGCACTGTATAAGGCTACCTCAAGAGCACAAGAAATGCAGCCAGTCATCTTATACGATGGGTGGCTTCTTTTGAGGGGGACAATCAAATGAAAATCCCACACTTATTTTATGGAGAAATGGCCTCTCATCAGAGAGGCCTTGCAAGAGGGGGTTACTACACATGTATTTTCTCAGATAAACCCAAAACTGCAAGCCATAGTGTGCTGCTTCATGACCAACCTGGCTAAATCCATACAGGGGTCAGTAAGGTTTGGGGAAGAGTCAAAGTACTCAATGGCTGCCTTCAAGACCAGCTCCACAGCCCTGCTATATGGCACCTTCTGTGTTGCCCTGGAACGGGCAGCATGGCCAGAAGGAACACTGGCATCCTCTGTCCTGCTACGCTCTATTTTTTCTCCTGCTAAGCGGATGTTCTCATGACGACTTGAGCACAACAGGCTCTCTGTAAATATCTGAAATCAGATGTGTATACCATGTGAAAGCTCTTTGCTCGTAGAACACTCTTAATATCTTATATGCACATGAACACTCTTAATATCTTATATGCACATGTACCACTGCCCAAATATATGTATCATAACATGCTCACGGGCTTCACTTATACATCAAATTGGTTTATTCTTTTTGTGGAATTATATTAAAGAGATATTATAAATGAAGCGTATAGCAGTCTGTTACTGTTGCAGGACTGCTTTACAGGTTGAACATAGTCTGTTGCATGGTTTCTCATATTTTTTCAAACCATCCCATTCAAAACAGCCAAAGCAGCCTATGTGCTTGTCAGCTGCAACAAAATCACTATGCCCAAAGAGTTTGCCCATGGCACAGCACTGTTCTCAATTCACTTTATAAAATATCATAAGTTCAATCAACTGGTTTACTAACTTACAAATAAACAATGTCTCACCACAACATACAAGAAGTCAACAACTTTCTTTGCTACAGTAACACTGAAGAAAATGTCTCATTCTGACTGAAAAGGAGTTATGAAACTATCACACTCTTTAAACTTTTGTCCTGTGAGTAATCCACTGTGGAAGTTATCTTAAGCATATGAAGGTGCCTGCTGAATACACCAACTGGCTAAATTACATTTCAAAAATGTGAACTGACCTCATAGCAGACCTGGGGCTGGATACAAAGAAATGTCTTCTCTCTGAGCTCCAGCATGTCATCTAGAAGCTTGTTCCACTCTTTTTCTGTCAGTGGTGGAGACCTACACAGAAAATTTGAACATTACAAAATCTCATCCATAGTTTACTGGCATACTTTCCTCATAAATACATGATATGTACATAATTTGTGTCTATCGGGTTAGCAGCAATTGTTGAACTCAATCTTTCCTAAGTTACATACGCACTTCAGATTGTGTCCATGTTGATATCCAACACTTTGGCAATATCAATATAATGTTCCACATAAAAGGTTTAGTCTGCTATTCTGCTGTATGTTTAATTATCAGGGGTGCAGACAAGGAATATTACTATTTGTATATTTTGTGACAAGTACATGTATTATTCCATATCCTTTCCTTACTTTTCATAGCATAAAAGTACTTTCATTGCTAATTCATAATCATTAAATGTGTATTATCCGTTACCTGTGACCAGCAACTCTGGTTAGCTTTGTTAAAAGCTTCATCACATCATCAGGTTTATTCTGAAATGTAGAATTTACAAACATGTGTTCATATGTTCTGAATTTAAAGAAATATCAATCATTAAGTTATGATGTGGATACATTATAGAAATATAATTTCACTTTTTTGATACAACAATATTCTGCGATCTTTGTTCACAATTTAGGCATGTCAGATTTCCATTTCTAAAAACTATATTTCCAACTTTTTTAAGTGCTAAATGTACTTTTTTCTGCTTTAATGATCATCTTGGAGCACTTTTAATACTGAGAACCAATAAACTACACCTGAAGGGAATTTTAAACAACCCATCATCTTTGTAGTTTCAAAATCAACATAATAGAGAAGCAGATAAACACATTTTTGTGAAGCTCATAACATTGAGCCCTTGCCTCTGTTGCAGCAAACATGTCCACAGAGCTGATATAGAGGGCAACTTGATATACTTTTGTAAAGATTGGGATACATCACCAGTTTGTTATGACTTAACTTAAACAAAAATTTTCAAAAATTGCGTGCAATTTTGCTATTTTAATAGAATGTCAATTCCATTTTAGATACCACTGTCCCATTTTTTTAGTCTGCAATTCTGTTATCACAGAAACCCGACACCTTTACCAACTAGCAATATATCCCCACAACAGCAAGCTTTTCGATCCCCTCACAACCATCTCAGAAACAAACCATTCTTTTCTGACTTATATAATCAAACTTGTCTTGGACAGGCAAAATGTTTCATTGGAGGTAAATCACGCTGAGACAAGCCTGTTTACCCAGAAAATCTACAAATCCAGAATAACAGGTTTATGGTAACTTATAGTGAGTAATGTTACCTTCCTAAAATTATAGGCAATTTAATCCCAAATTATGCCACCCTTACAAAATGACTGTCTGCTTGCTGTAACCCAACCAATCCAACAAATTCAGTTCATTAGATAGCTATATTTTTCTTTCACAGCAGTAAATCTTTACTGCACATTAGTTTATTTAATTTAAAGAATTGTGACCCTAAAAGAATTTTTATCATACCTCCCAATCCCCCAAAATGTTACAGTAAACTAAAAAGTGCATTAAGCTTAAATGTAATTAGTATCTTGAAACTTTAACAATGTACATTTTTGTTGGAATGTTCTGAAAAGTAAAAGGTATATATATAGATCATTGAAGTGAGCAGATAAGGTTTCTGCGAGAAGACGAGGACTTCTTGGCCAAATCATCCCAACCCTGAGGGGCCTTATGCTAATATATTATCATTAAATTTTCTCCCATTTAAAATTAGAGAAAATTGTTCATTGCGCAAATGTCCTCTGCTGTCGTTTTTATTTTTTTTCTTTATAAATCAAGAATTCTACAAGTCAACAGCTCTCCCTTTGTGCACCATGGAAAGCTCAGGACTTGACCCCACAGGGTTACATATTTTACCTGTATATCTCTGATGTACGAAATAGTTTGTGGAAGGTTATTGGTCTCCAATATTTCGGCAGCCCTACAAAAGGAAAAGAATAAAGAAAAGTGTTTATCTTCAAAGGATTCAGTGTACAGATTTACACACAGCAGTGTTACTGAACATGACACATTATCTATTACAAAAGGGACATTCTATTATATAAACATCCTTTTTTTTCAATTCAAATATATAACTTGCTATTCAAACATATATGCTTGTAGATTCACACCTACACAACATGGACAATCTTCCTTCTTCCACAATAATAAAACTGCACATGAACTTTTTTGACAAACAGTTTTAAACCACGCAACCTGAAATGATGTTCTATTTTCTTATGTAGTGATTTTGATAAGTTCTAAATTATGTAAGCAGATTCATGTGACACAATACAGGCCAATACTAATACCTGTCTTTCTAATTGTTTTCTTTTCCCAAAGTATATGGACGAAAGAATATAAGATATTTATATGTATTACCTAATATGCATTTCAGGGACTACCCATGACACAAAGCATGCAATGGACTGTCATACATGTATTATGGTTCCATGTTTAGATATGATAGACTCACCCTAGCTGGCACTCCAAGTCATCTACTTGATTATGTAGCTTTGTTATCAGTTGGGACACCACACTGAAACACATTACATAAAAGTCACATGCAGGAATACATATTTAACCTCAGTGTGAAAAGTAGTATCACAGTAACAATAATTATATAAAACCTGACTTTTCTTACAATAAAAGCTCATTCTTCCTGTGCTTATGAGTCAGCCATTTGAATTTATCACATCAGCAACATAACCTGGTAAGTTCATTTGGTGAACTATTTTATTTAGTACATGTCTACACAGTACCGAAAAAAAAAAAAAAATCAAGAGCATGTCTAGAACAACCTCTTTTGTAAAGGGAAACAGGTTTACAAGAGGAACAGTTCTCATAACAATGTCAAGAGGTAAATAGCAAAGACATAGTAATGGACATTCAGGAAGGGTCATACCACATTAGTCTTCAATAACTGGTTAAAAGATAAATTAGTTAGATTTGCAGGGCTCTCAGTAGGAGTAACAGGAAGCTGGTATATCGAGGACTAATAAAGTTTGCTTTCAAAAAACAAGACATATTTTTTTACAAAGGTTTTACTTGTGAAGAAAAACTTGAATTTTGTTTGTGCATTCTTTTCACTGGTATCTGATTGTGACAATATCTGGGTACAACTATGATGAGTAAATAAGACCTGGCAAAAACAGGAACATACAAAAACCTTGAGAGAAGGTGCCAGACAAAACAAAAAACAAAACATTATAACGAGGCTTGAGCATTACATGATAGATCTTTTTCACAAAGTTTCTGCATACAAAAATTCATCAAAATGAATCAATTTGACTTACCCATAGCTTCTTTGTGGTAAACACTCCAGTATAGCAAAGCTATTACTGAGCTGGTCATTGCTGTAATAAGTACATAGATCGACCATGAAAAATTTTCACAAAATTAAGAAAATATATCCTGTATTTTTCATTACAGTTTATATCACATTTTGAAAAAGGGAATAAAAAATTGACTTGTCAATTTAGTTTGTGTCTCTCAATGTTCATTTCTAACCTTTGGTATTTTCATGAAGTTGTAAAATATCAGCATTAGCTGAACTTTGCTAAATCAAATACACTGTTTTCATTATCAAAACCAGAAAGTGCATTACAGGCAAGGTTTCAACTCGAGACCTGCATGACACATAAAATAGTGACCAATCAAAAGTAGCATGGCTACAGTGTCTAATTTATACAAAGTTTCTAACAAAGTCTTTGAAAAAAAGCTCAAAGAAAGTTATTTCCATTTTTGCATAGATTTTTTGAAAACTTTACTCCTAACATAAAAATAGTAAAAAAATGTTTAAAATTAGATTTTTTGGGAAAATTTTACTGTTTACATGAAACAGTAAAAACTAAAAACACATTACCTCTGGCAGGCATAGATACACTCCAGAGACAAGGACATGAGCTCTGTCTCACTTTGGATCACAGGATTTGCTAACTACAACATAGAATTGAATTTGTCATTGTCATGTTTCCTGTTTATATTTTATGCATCTAATCATCAAAGTTCCATATACTCTTTTGTTGACACTACCTGTACTCAAGATACACCACACTTTGTGTTACACCTACAGATGCACATATATACCTGCACTACCAGTATATCTATTTTCCATATTTGAAGAATACTGTATAAACACAAATACTCCCAAGGTATTTCATTTCCTGGATTTTTCCTGAGGAGCACCATTCATGACTATAAAACCTGGGAATTTTCCCATGGCATAAAAGCAACTTACCTTCGGTCTCTTCTGATTAATAGGACTATTAAAGTATGGTAACAGCTCTAATGTTTGAATAAACTAAAGTTAAGAAAATACCAGAGACTATGGCGATTGTATTAAGTGTGTTGCATGTGGGTCATATGGCTGTAGCCTAGGGCTCAGATCTCCGTGGATTAATACACTATTACCTACAGACTTTGTGCGTGCATTATTTTTTTCAGTTTGGTGATTTGGGAAAATAAAAAACGCAAAATTTATGCTCGGGAATATTTGTACTTATACAGTATCTAATGTGAAACAGGTTTGAAGAGCCTAGTGAAGTGGTAACCATGTCAAAGTAGGCCACAATTTATGGTCCCTCAGGCACAATTATGCATAGCATAGCAACAGACAGGCTACCCTACACTGCGTAACACGCATGCACTCAGGCTTTCAATGTTCCATCATGAGAACAAGTTAGATCTAACTGCGTCTGACAATAACTGCCTCATTATGGCTATTTGCATTTTTATCGCCTTATATTTTCTCAGTGATTTATAAAAGTTGGAGGAGCTAACTTGTTAAATTACCTCAATAATCTATATAGGAAAGATATATGCATTAACCCTTTGCCCCTTAAACCAGCCAAAACCAGCTAATGGTCAAATGCCTTCTGCTTCAGAGTTTTCAGCTAATTTCAACAGTCATGCAAAACAGTTTGACTGAGAATTGTTGATGAGACCTATCAAGATAAGACCCCAGGTCAACAGCTTTCCTTGGCATGGGTTGGACACTAAGTGCCCATCCCATGCCAAGGAAAGCTGTTGACTCAGTCTCGATTCAAGGGGGAAAGGTTTAATGGTGCACTTGTTCACCTTTCCATCCACATACATCCTATACCAGCAATAAATACAGCACCTAAAATGTGTCCATCTCAACCATTCTAGTAAGACTCACATCAGCCTTAGAGCTCTCGAAGACTTTAAGGCAGAGACTGAGGTCGTCCTTAGCCATGTTCACCAAGTATTCTTGCATAAGGTTGCTGTAAGCATTGGGTGTGCGGCTGTTACAGCGCTCAAGGAACGGTACCAGCCATCGATGAATATTCTTTGTGTACATCTCCTTAGAAGACTGAAAATGAAAAATAAATGATAAAATATTAGAAAAAAAAACAAAAAACAACTTATAAAACAGATTTGACCTGCAGTACAATCGTGCATTTCATAAACAACACAATGTGAAATTTGCGGTAATTTGCTCATTACACTTTACCTCGGAACCTGAGTCCATTGAAAACAAACACAATTCCATTGTATTTGTGTCTTTTTGTCCAGAACCACTTCCTAGTAGTCAATATCCTATTCCGCAGTTCGAACTCTTTACTCTCCATAAGCTAACCTGTCCCTGTCTAACTTGTATATATATGGAATTACTATTGTCTATATTGCACACGTTCCTCTGTAAAATTTTGACATAGGCTGTATCAGCCCAAATAAATTAAAGGGTCTTCAGCGGGTAACTACTCGACATGTTTCGGAGCCTTTTACCCGTACACGTCTCTCTGAGTAGCGGCTCCTTGCCTAAGCTAAATATTCAGCAAAGACAACCCACATAATAATGAATAAATATGAACGTGGCAATTGATGAATTAGCTAAATATGTGAAGTTTTGCTTGTAAATGCAGAGCTTCATATCAAAGAAGAATACCTGTCAAACAAACCATAATTACCAAATTTTCATAGTACAGGTTCAGATAAGAACAATTTGACTTACCCCTGAACCAAAATGTACCCTTTCTAGCAGGACAGCTTTTCCTAGTTAAACCATCCGCCAATGTTTAACTGAAGTGGAAACAAGCTGGGGCATTATATTCAGTCCCAGTGATTGTAAAATAAACAGTTGCAGCTAGACCACCTGTACAAACCAAGGAAAATCCTAACAAGGACTGCAACAATGTACATCCTGTACCAGAGATGTAAAACAAACTCCATGATGACACCTACTCCTCAAACAATTAAGCTCTATTTAACTGCCAACCCTGAGTCAATGTGTCAACTTAATGTGTCAGGTTTGTGACACTTGAGAAAATACTGTCAATTTTGAGTAATTTTTTAATAGTGAGTAAATGTGCATTTAGGCATGTCAGAAAAGAATGGAAGTCATTAGCATTTATACCAAAAACATGCTATCAAAACATTTTTTCTTAACAGGATTTTAAGTACAATTAGGCAAACATGCAACAGAATGCCAAATCCCCTATAAAATTACTATACTGTTTAAAACTTTACTGCTTGCCACTTACATCAAAGCATTGACATAGAGATTTTACAACAGGGATCCATTTAGGGCTCTGACCTCCTTCAGAACTGTTTTTCTTTGAATAAAATGTGTTTAAATCAAAGTACAGGTATTGATATAGATAGGCTCTATGCTGTTCAAAAAGGAAAAGCTCACTTACTTTTGACATCATGAGTTCCAGTTTCTCTATGTCAGTCAGCTGTCTGAAGCTGTCAAAGGTGACACTGTCCTCAATGTGGCACTCGTACACAAGGGTTTCCATGCTTAACAAGTCATCCAGCAAAACATCCAGACCCTAAAACCAAGAAAAAAAATCATAATCACGAACTGCATGATTTGTCTCAATTTATTTTGATAAAGGTAAACCTGAGCATACTAGCTGTTCTCCACTCTTGAAGGGGAATACACACGTATGGCACACTGTAACAACTAGCAGGCTCTAAGACTAGCCTGTGTTCAGCTGAATTTGAATGCTGTGTTGACGTGCGTGCCTATTACCGTAGCCTTGGGAATCAAGTGAAAGTCGTGCGTGTGCAGTCTTCATCTGGTGCTGACAGACAACCACTGTCATGAGCAGTATGAAAGTCCTAACTCAAACAAGTCTAGAATTATCATTTACACATAAAATCCACAAAAGTAGCCCTGTAACCTTTGGTACCTTAGGTCAAGGTCAACCATGTACAGCCTCACATCTATCGCTTATAGAAGACTATCATCAAAAGTACCATCAAATTCCCAGTTCGAATAGTTCTGGAGTGTTCAGCTGAATACCAGATTTGGTGAAGTAGCCCTGTGACCTTGGGAATGAAGTTAGTCACTCATGTACACTCTCAACTAAGCTGTCAAAAAGAACAATCATCACCTGCAGCATCCAAGTCCTAACATAAATCCTGGCCTTAAATTTACAAAAGTGACCCTATGACCTTCAGAATCCCATCCAGGACATTAATATATGATCTCAATGTAGCCTGTATAGAGGACCATCAGCATGCCCAAACTCAAAGTCCCAAGTGAAAAAGCTCTTGAGCTTTCGTACCAAAAAGCCATTCATTTAAGTTGTCATGTCAGCTTAACAACTGGGTCAACATCCTCCATATGAGCATCATCATGTCCTAACTCAAAGTCCCAACTGAAAAAGATCTTGAGTTACTGACCCAAAAAGTAGCTGATTTAAATCGTCAAGTGACCTTGAGTATTGGGTCATGGTCATCCATGTGAACAAATTACAAAGCTGTCAGATGTGTCCTGGAGTAATTTTGAAACAACTGGCACTGATTCGTGAGAAGCTCTTTGTATGATTTTCAACCAAAAATTAGCCAAAAAAGTCATTAAAATATCCCCAAATCATTGAAAATTGACCCAGCCAACATACAGCACCAAAGTGTCTGCAGAGGGTTCAGCCATTGGTTTTGGAGAAAAATACATACATGCATCTACACTAGTACCCCTGTCATGACTGTGCTAACGTGCAATTATCAGTCATCAAGTAATTGTTTAAAATAACTAAAAACTTAGAAAATAGCAGCAGTACTCTTTAGTGAAATAAACAGATAATGACAAGGTCAAACTACAGTCCCAACATGTTTGAACAAAGTCTTTGGCAAGTCAGTTGAGGTACAAATATGTACAACAATTTAATACAAACATGGCTATTAGACTGAAAATACCAGAAACAAATGTGTGTTTATGTGCATATAGCGTAGATCCTACTGCTGTCGATGAATAACAGGCAAACCCCCTCTCCCACACACACACACACACACACACACACACACACACACACACACACACACACACACAAAAGAAGAAACGAAAAAGAGAAAAATTAAACTTTCACAAAATAATCCTTCAGAGAGACAGAAGAGTCAAAGGGTATCAAAACATTACATTTTGTGGAGGGACAGATGTGAATGTATATGCCAAATTGCTCAAAAGATCTTCACAGGTTGACCCTGATGATGTTGGAAACTTGTAGCTATATGCCCTTAACAGGTGGAATTTTTGAATCTCATGTACATGTAGGTCTTTGTTTTTACATGATTACACAGTCAGCTAGATTTCAACTCAGAGTACAGTTAAGCTTGCCTTGAGCATATGGGTCTTAGCAATTATCAAAGAGATCCATCAATTTTTTTTTTCTAAATCTCCACTGTTAGACAAAGATAAAAGTCACACTACAACTGACCTGAACGCCCCTTTCTCGAGCCAGGTTAACCAGCTCCAATGCATGGTCTACCTGGGATGACAGATCTTCAATCTCACATGCTCTGTGTTCATACCATCCCTGAAGTTGACTTTTACTTAACTCTTTGCCTCTGCAAACGTAACAAAAATAAAGGTGCTACATTGATCAAGAGGGCAACTCAGTTTGAGAATAATCACAGGTCTCTCGCAACACCTCATATCGCAAGGGTTTGCGGACATAATATACAAAATAGATGTCTGACAATACATTTACTGCCAAGGAATTATACAATACAAATAATGTGTTTATAGCCAGTAAGTTACACACTGTTTGGCCTCAGTGAAATAAGATATGGCACACACCTTTTTTTAAAAAGAGTCGTCCTTGGATATTCCGTAACAAAGCTCAACAGAGCACTCCACAATGTTGCCCATGTTGGTAGGTAACTTATTGTAGCTTTCATGAACTCCATTCCACATTTTGCAGCATGCACACTTCCAATTAAGAGTGTAAAGGCATTGAACAGACTTTAATTGACCACACCATGTTTAATCTAAGCCTTAACATCCCCTGAATTTACAAGACAGTACACTCAGGAACACTTTAAGTAGAGAAACAGTTGCCTGACATTTCCCATTTCTTTTGCTTTTGCTTATAACCTATTATGCATATATACATGTACAGTGTATACCAAGAAGCTCTTACCTGAACTTCACCAACTCTGGGTTGTCTGTATAGAAGACGGCTCCCAAGTCGTGTGGATTTGGATCTATAACTTCCCTGCACAAGTATCCATGCAAAAGAAATGAGCTCAACAATCACATTTCAAATTAAACAATGGACATTTTAACTGTATTTCAAGTCATTTACAATGTATAATGTGGTATTAGTTGAAGAAGTTGATCAGTTCTTTCACAACTTTCTGAATCATTTATGAATAACTTGACGCGCGTTTTTGCCCATGGGTGAAAACCATTATGCATCCCCCGCCCTTCATGTCTGCCAACATGGTGAAGCAATTTTGCACAATTCTACACGCTCCCTCAATGGCCAGTCATACCAGGTAAAAATTACCCACACCAATTGAAACCCCATAGCCCAGACATGGAGTGTATTTCAGTTTTGCATGATTGCATCCCTGTGACCTGGATACTTGACCTGGTGACCTTCTTTTGTTACATGACAGACCTTTGGGTCAAGTCATATGTTGGCATGTGTCTGTGAAGCTTCATAAAACTAAGACAGATATTAAAAGAATTATAGCACAAACACTATTTCAGAAGGATATATCACTGTGACCCAGATACTCGACCTAGTAACCTACTTTTATGTATAACACCAATCTGTGACACTTCATCACATTGAACTTAGTTGCCAGTCAATTCTGTCAGTGTCCTACCATAGAGAGTTCATTTACTTGCTAAGATAACCAGTCACTTTGTTGACATATTTGGTCGCAATCAGCAACAAAAATTATCATCTGTTTTTGTTGCGTAACAGAAGAAACATCTTATTTATTGGGAGTGAAACTGATCATGCTGACCCACTTGCATATCAGACCCTGGTTTTGAACCCGGTAACTCAAGTGACAGGCTAGTCCATAAAACAACAGTACAAAATCAGAAAATGATGATCTGTAAACTTTACAACATCACCACATAGAAGATGCAACCTCTCACAACAGGATCTATCTTTGCACCTCCAAACCTGTTTACCTGATACTACTGTCCTTTCTAACCTGTGTGAAAAACCATCAAAAGCAAATTTATCGGCACCTTATATACTTTTATATTTTGGTAGGGGGCCCGTATCGATCGAGGTACCTGCCATATTCAGATGTTGCCGGCAGTAGAAGCGCATAAGTGAGTAGTTACAATGTATTGTGAAAATAAGATTCATGGAAGTGGTGGTGGCAGATCTCATTAATCTACTTAACACTATATGCATCCCTTTATGGGGGAGGCATAATTCCTGCAAATATTTTCAGTACATATGGTTCACATATCTAATAACCATTTAAATGTGATGATTTCTAATCAATATTCAGTCTCTAGACATAACCCTTATCTTTCCATATGTGAATATTGCTCTGCTGATTTTAAAGTAGCACCAGCTGAAATTTATTTATGCAGAAGATATTTGCATCATTAACAGCATCAAAAAAATTTCAATCCACCATCATACCTGAAGGCTATAAACTGACTGTTACCATCTGGTTATCATAAAAAAAATAGATTTATAATCTCAATCCAGCTGGAGATCTTACTTAATCTGTGAACTTTCACACCAGTCCTGCTCGCGCCATGTTTCCTGTGCACATTGCAGCACATCTGGGTCCCCAGGTTCATACCTACAATGATATTAACAATATACTTTAAGGCAATAAAGTCTGGAATCTTTGCAGGTAAACAGTGTATCCCTAGGTCATGAGTAATAACTTTATATTCATCTGTTATGTCAATTATGATCATATTACTGCATTCATGTCACTGGCATCTTTTGTATCTTCCACCTTTTCATTAACAGTTACAAACTTCAAACCATTCTGTTACAAAAAAAAAAAGAAAAAAAAAAAAAAACCTTGAGAAAGTCTTTTCTTTTAATACACCTGTCACTTAGTTTTTTTTTACAACTATAAAACTGGACAGAAATGTAACAAACTTACCCAGCTTCAGGAAGCAGTACCTTGTATTCAACTGGGGAAAAAGTTTCTGGGAAATTTGACAAAATGGCCAGTCTGAAATTACAACAAAGTGCAAGGGATGGGTTTAGAAAATGCCTTTTTTCACTTGTTACAGGTGGAATAAGCATCTTAAAAACATTTTGTTGCTACAAAACTAGCATTCACTAAACTGTTCAAAGTTCTTTCACAGTTTGCATTAGTTATTTACTTTGATTTCATTATGCATGTTCCGGCACTTCTACCTTTTTATCGTTTTACTTTTGGAGTATTTCCCAAGCTTCAAGCACAAAGAATATCATTTTTTTTTTTAACCTTAAAAAACACAAATACTCCATTCACTGACTCATACACCATGACTAATGGTGTTGTCTTATAAAATCATGTTACCTGTGTTCCAATGTTTCATCTCCATGGTACATCATAATTGTTTCAACAGCTTTCCAGTCACATGCCTGTAGTGTCAAAGACGGGAAGATTAAAAGAAGAGGATGAGTTGATCGTAATTGGTGGACTGAACATCTATGACAAAGTCAAGTGTTTCAAAGAGATATTTGTTTCTTATGAGAATCAATATTTCAGTCAGTGTACTAATCTATTGGAAATAATAAAGTGTTATTCTTTCATGAATATCTAAAGTTTTGAATTTTTCTGTGTAGACTTTATGCAATTGCAAACTTAACCATATTGATACTAGTTCTATCGTCAATTCTAAACATCCCTTTTACATGTACACTGACTGACGTAAGTAAATATATTAAAACACATAATTTACATCTGGACACCTTTGAGCAATTTGACTGGCCTTTCTTGGCACACACTGATCATGCTACTGGGCACCAAGTGTTACGGCTGTACACAGTTAATGACTTAGTCTTAAAGTATGACCGGGCAAGGGTCACTGAGGCTTGTTCACACAAAGTGTTACACGAACCCTGGCATATTCCACAGCCACCTCGACAATGTTCTGAGAGCGAAACTTCTGGTAAAATGTGAAGTCAAAATGTTCCTCTGCTGCATGCAGTCCACCGAGAATTTCCTACAACCAGACATCAGATTAGCACAGAAGAATAAGATGACGGCAAACAACAACAAAATATTGCAAGAGCATGAGAACAAAGACCTGGTAGACACTAAGACAGGGACCTTGGCCTTGCTGCAGTGGTACCTGCCGCATGTGGCCACCCTCTGGCAACAAACAGCAGGTGACCTCTCATGACAGTGGCTGCATAAAGCAGGTACCACTGTATTATGATACATGTATTCTCAATTGCAGTTCCCCTTAATAATATTTTCTATTGATGTTAAATGTAGTCGAGCCAGAATTACAATCAAAGAAGATTCAGATTTGCAGAGTAAAAGAAAACAGTCTAAAATATATATACAAACATCTGCAAACTCCTTAATTAACATACAATGTGCAGGATATTTCAATTATATGACCTTGTGCTCTAAAAATTACAGCTGAGAGAGCCAAATGGGGATCCTTGAACAACAAGAGCTGCTGATGAACAAACACCTGGGTTTTGACAGCCATCCAATAACACCTGACAGGATAAAGTATATCTGTACTTGTAGACGAAGTGTAAACCAGAAGTGGCTGATTTGGTATATTGTCAGGCTTTTCTCATTCACCCCCCATTTTTGTACAAACAAGTAAAGTTGAATTGTGGTGTCAACAAATGCACTCTTGTTTGTACAATGTTTGACATCTTTGTCTAAAAATGTCAAATTAATTGGATCACACCTAAAAAAGGAAGAAGTTTTTCATTGTGTTATTTAGTTATCAAACTTGAAAAGAGTCTTTAGAAATAGAATTTATCGTTACAAATCCCACATTAAGAATTTCAATACGATTAATCTAAAACAGCCTAAAGTTTCTAAAGCAGTCAAAGAACTACATGATAGATTTGTAGTCACTAACATAGATAAGGCAGGTAACAATTTTGGGATCATCTGCAAAAAATATTATCTGGATGTTTTGAAAAAGGAACTTGGTATAAACAATATTTCAGACATAAGAGGAAATGACGTTTATAAATTACACAAACAATCCATTGATAATTTGATAGATACACATAAAGATGAGATGAAAAGGAATTTTAATATCAAAATTTCTGAAGAGGACTCCTCTATTCCACTTTTGTTCTGGATACCCAAATTACATAAAAACCCTTTTAAATCTAGATTCATAGCTGGTGCTTCAAAATGTACTACAAAGCAATTATCAAAAGAAGTAACATTGTGTTTGACTGCAATTAGGAATCATTTTTGTAAATACTGTAATGCAATTTCTAGAAACTGTGAAATAAATTGTTTTTGGAGTATTAACAATTCTTCCCAGTTTGTATCTAAAATCAAAGATGTAAAGGCAAAAAATATCAAATGTTTTGATTTTTCTACACTGTACACAAATCTACCCATAGATGAAGTCAAAAGTTCACTTTCAGAATTAATTAGCAAAATGTTTAAACATAATGGTAAACCATACATAAATATTAATTCATATACAAAGAAAGCATATTGGTCACACAATAAATATTCAAAAAGTAACGTTAAATCTTACACTGTTGAAACTTTGATAGATGCTATAAAATTTCTCTTGGATAATACTTTTGTTCAATGCGGACCATTGGTTTTTCAACAAATAAAAGGCATTCCAATGGGTAGCAACTGCTCCCCTTTACTGGCAGATTTATATTTAACCTGGCTTGAATTTAAGTATATGAATAAATTGATGAAAAAGGACTTTCAAATGGCTACAAAATTATCAAACAACGCAAGATATATTGATGACATTGCTTGCGTAAATGTACAAAATTTCAGTGAAATTGCTAAAGAAATTTACCCAAAAGATATCCCTTTGGAGGGTAACAATTCAGATGGTTTCAGAGATGTGTTTTTGGACTTGGATATTCAGGTCACTAATGACAGGTTTTGTATTAAAGTCTATCACAAAATAGATGAGTTTAACTTTGAAGTGGTTAATTATCCTTTCCCGGACAGTAATATTTCGGAAACTATTGGATATAATACGTTTTTGTCACAGATTTTGAGATTTGGTCGTATTTGTTCTAAATTTCAGGACTTTGCATCTAGAACCAAATTTATTTACAATAAACTTGAGTCAAGAGGATTCAAAGATGTACTTTTGATCAAATATTTCTACAAATTTTGCTGTAAATATCCCGAGATGGTTAGAAAGTTTGGCTTCAATAATTTTAGAGATTTTAGACTTGCCTGTTTTGCTACTTAATTTTATCTTTTGGCATCATTCTGTTTTAATGTTCACCTTTCAGACATTTTAGGCTAGCTTGTTTTCTGTTAGGTCAAACCCCCAGGGGCTATAGGTAGCAAGCAGCTACTGACGACAGTTACAAGCTCGCCTAATTGTGCTTGATATCTGTTTAAGAAATATTACATTTTCGTTGCATTCTCTTGACTTAAGTACAAATAATGACTTTCATTCTTTTCTGACTTGCCCTATAATTTAGCTGTTAATATCCTAAGATTAGAAAGTTTGGCTACAATAATTTACAGTTTTTAGACTTGTCAGTTTTGCTACTTAATTTTATCTTTTGGCATCATTCTGTTTTAATATTCACCTTTCAGACATTTTAGGCTAGCTTGTTTTCTGTTAGGTCAAACCCCCAGGGGCTATAGGTAGCAAGCAGCTACTGACGACAGTTACAAGCTCGCCTAATTGTGCTTGATATCTGTTTAAGAAATATTACATTTTCGTTGTATTCTCTTGACTTAAGTACAAATAATGACTTTCATTCTTTTCTGACTTGCCCTATAATTTAGCAGTTAATATCCAAAGATTATTAGAAAGTTTGGCTACAATAATTTACAGTTTTTAGACTTGTCGGTTTTGCTACTTAACTTTATCTTTTGACATTATTCTGTTTTAATGTTCACCTTTCGGACATTTTAGGATTGCTTGTTTTCTGTTAGGTCAAAACCCCCCAGGGGCTATAGGTAGCAAGCAGCTACTGACGACAGTTACAAGCTTGCCTAATTGTACTCAAAATCCTGTTAAGAAAAATTGTTTTGATAACATGTTTTTTGACATAAATGCTAATGACTTTCATTCTTTTCTGACATGCCTAAATGCACATTTACTCAAAATTGACAGTATTTTCTTAAATGTCACAAACCTGACACATTAAGTTGATACATTGACTCAGAGTTGGCAGTTAAATAGAGCTTAATTGTTTGGGGGGTAGGTGTCATCACAGAGTTTGTTTTACATTTCTGGTGCAGGATGTCCATTGTTACAGTCCTTGTTGGGATTTCCCTTGGTTTGTACAGGTGGTCTAGTTGCAACTGTTTATTTTACTATCACTGGGACTGAATATAAGGCCCCAGCTTGTTTCCACTTCAGTTATACACTGGCGGGTGGTTTAACTAGGATAAACTGTCCAGCCAGAAAGGGTACATATTGGTTCAGGGGTAAGTCAAATTGTTCTTATCTGAACCTGTACTATACAAATTTAGTAATTATGGTTTGTTTGACAGGGGTTCTTCTTTCATAACGAAGCTCTGCATTTATAAGCAAAACTTCACGTATTTAGCTAATTCATCATTTGCCACGTTCTTATTTATTCTTTATTATGTGGGTTGTCTTTGCTGAATATTTAACTTAGACAAGGAGCCGCTACTCAGAGAGACATGTACGGGTAAAAGGCTCCGAAACATGTTGAGTAGTTACCCGCTGAAGACCCTTTAATTTATTTGGGCTGATACAGCCTATGTCAAAATTTTACAGAGGAACGTGTGCAATATAGACAATAGTAATTCCATATGTATACAGGTTAGACAGGGACAGGTTAGCTTATGGAGAGTAAAGAGTTCGAACTGCGGAATAGGATATTGACTACTAGGAAGTGGTTCTGGGCAAAAAGACACAAATACAATTTCTATGTGAGGTAAAAATGCTACAAATCAACCTACCTCGTATGTTGCCAATCTGTCCAGATACTGTAACAGCTTCAGGCGAGCACGACACAACTCCTTCTGCTCCAGAGTCAGGCTGCACATAAACAGATATACCAGACTGTCATTTACTCAACATCTTACATTAACCCTTAAAGTGCTAATCATGGCTATAGTTGTTTTCTCATTACTGTTAAACCTATAATGGTTAGCAGATTCAAATTCCTCATGAAGATACTTTTCATTCAAATACCAGGAAACCTAGTCTAAGCAAAAAGTAGTCGTAGTCAACAGCTTTCCTTGGGACACTTTGCATGCAATGTACGCAAAGTTACCCAAGGAAAGCTATCGACTCAGTCTTAGATCAGCACTCTATGGGTTAACCCACAAACTACACAGTAAGCTTTATGACCTCCAGTGCTTGTCATTGACCACTTGACGCCTCATGCGAGCAAGGAGCTGGGAGTTCTTCCATGCATCCCCTGCATGTACATGTATCAGTAGTACATGGTTATTGGTCATAGAAAATATTGACAGGCTATGCCAAGGTGCCAGACAATTGATCTCCCCTGTTGTCATTAGTCATCTTTTTGGTGGTGCCACCTATAGTATTACCGGGTATGTATTATATGGACCAAAACATGAAAATTGTGAGACTGCTGTTCTTCAAAGAGTTTTCAATAAATCATCACAAAACTTGATAGGAATGTCAATAGACAAAAACATGCTGAAATTTGGTGGTGCCATTCACAGTATCATGGAAGATATGGACCAACTGTGTTCAAAACACATTAAATTCAATATTTTGGGGGAAAATAAGGCTAATGATAGCAACATACCACAGATGTGTATCACATCTGGGAATTTCATATAAACATTATATGGACATCCTTGACCTACTTTCTCAATATCAGGGAGGCAATGCATTTCAGAAAATGACTTTTTGGTGATGGTCATTACATCTCAACTGGTGTACATACAATGTACATGTTTATTCAAATACTATGACAGGAACATTATACAAAAGTCTATCACATGTGGAAGTTTGATATCACATAATATGGATGACCTTGACCTACTTTCTCAAGGTCACAGAGGTAATACATTTGAGGATTTTTTTTTTCTTTTTAAAGTGATAGTCATTACATCTTGAGTTGTGAACATGTATCCATATACCAAGACGGGAACAGAACACTGACAAAGTCTATATCATTGTGATAATTAACTGAAATGGAATTACAAAGTTTACACAAAATATGCATTAGGCAAATGGTCAAATTTCAGAAATTTTGGGTGACCTATTTTTCAAAGTCATAAAGCACTGTAGTGAAGAACACTTAATTCAACATGTTGGGGAAGGATAAGGATAATAATGCTAAATGTCCCACCAGGGACGTGCTATAGATGGACTGCCAACGGGAGCGCTAATCCCTTTAGTGGTCAACTGGGCACGACGACTACAAAGCGTGTTCAGTAGTGCCGCTCAAGTTAATCCCCCCTGCTCAGTCCGATTGTTGTTCCATCTATGTTTCCGTGTTCTGTTGTATTGGGTTACTTACATCAGGCTTACATCGGGTGTGCTATTGCACCAAGTTAAAAAACGGAGAGTTTTATGCGTGCGCAACCAATCTCATCGTTTGAATCAGAACCGTGCGAGTCCATCGATGTGTTTTTCGTTGAAATCGGCCGATAAAAGGGAAAGTTTTTGCATTTTTTCTGTCCAAAATGATGCAAAGTTAGACAACTTGCGTGCGTAATAACTCCTTACACCGTAATCAGCAATAAAAATGTAGTTTTAGATGGATAGTGTATGCCGGTAGGATCATGATGGTGGTTTCATTTTTTGTAGCTGAGTCCGGCGTAACGCTAAATTTTGATGTTAAAATGTGGAACACGGTGAAAAATTTTGCACATTTCAGTCGGTGACGCGATTATTCTCACCTTTCCTTGCGTGACCTGGCCGCGTTTATATCAGCGGCCAGCGCGGACCGTGGAGTTGTGTTTGTTCAGCACTGAAGGTGCTCGCTCAAACACACGGTCACTTGAGCAGTGGCAACATAGATGGTACAAAGGGGGCTCCGCCGTTGGTAGTCCATCTTTAGCATGTCCCTGGTCCCACAAATGTGTATCACGTGGAGGTTTGACACTGTACAATGTGGATGATCATGAACTACTTTCTTGGGGTTACCGAGGTTGCATTTCATTTCTGGAAATGAAGTTTTGGTGATGGTCACCTAATTACATGTTACCAGAGCATTAGTCTCATAGGCCCCTTGTTTTTACTGTATAATAACACAAAGTGGCATGATAAACAGTTTTAATTCAAATGAAAGAGGACCAAGGTTTAACTCAAATGAAATAGGACCAGGGTTTCTCACTTTCCAAAGTCTACTTGGTGAAGTAGTTTGTCCAGATACTCCTTCTCTTGTTTCGCGTGTTCTTCTCTTCCATCCTCATCAAACTGATCAATGCTTTCCTCATAAATGTCATGGCGGTCACACAATATGAACCTGCAATGTATCATATGCACCTCTTTGACATAAACCTAAATGATCATTATTCCAACATATGATTAATGACAAACAAGACCCATATAATCTATCATTATAACAGGGACAAACAGATTCTTTTACAGGTATTCTACTGCTTGTTCTTATTAAATTGCTTAATGTTGTTCCCAAAATTTATCATACTGCTTTCAGAACATTGCACAAATCCATAAAATGGCCACTAAAGAAAACATCTATGTTTCACGGTTTTCAATCATTGATGAAAAAAAAAAAAAAAAAGCTCAACATGCTCAATTATATATGTACCAATAATCATCAGTTGAGCTTATATTTTACAAAACTACATGTACTACCATACTGTTTGCTGCTGACTTTGATACAAATTTGCTTCCCAAAAATACTCTGCTTACTTTGATATAAAGGAAATTGCCCCCCCCCCCCCAGCAACTGACTTTGAACTAAACATACCTGCTTCCCCCTGCACGCAAACAGTTATGTGAACAATTATTGTTGAGCACAAAATTTCTATTTCAATAAAATTGTGAGACCTGGTCTAGATAAATTACAGAGATACCAACAGTCAAAATGCCATTTCAAGGACATTTGAGTAAGAAGGTCAGGGACAGAGCATATTTAACCCTTTCCCCCTTAAACCGGCCAAAACTGGCTGGTTGTCAAATGTCGTCTGCTTCCATGTTTTCAGCTCATTTCAACAGTAATGAATAGCAATTTGATTGAGAATTGAAGATGAGACCTATCCAGATACCATGCCCCACGTCAACAGCTTTCCTTGGCATGGCTTGGGCACTTGGTGCCCAACCCATGCCAAGGAAAGCTGTTGACTCAGTCTTAATTCAAGAGGGCAAGGGTTAACAAAGAATATATGAGAAAATACTCAGTTTCAATGTGGGCCAAACACTCTAAATTGGTGAAAATTTCAGCTAAGTTCAGGGACTGTCCCTGATGATGAGGGAGGTTGGCATCTCCTTAAATAGCACATTAAGAAGCTGTGTCATCAGCATGCAAGGCATGATAATACAAACAGAACTTCAAATAAAGACAAACAAAATCTACATCCATTAGTAACTGTACATAAGACAGTGTTTGTACCAGCACTTGACAAAAAATCCTACTCATGGTATTGGAGAACTTAATGAAGCTATTTCATGTTAATACCACCAATTTTGGCATTTTTACAATTACTTAGGACCCCAAGTAGAGCTGAAATACTGCTAACAAATAAAATCTTGCTTATTAAAATAATGGTGCATCTCCACCAGTAAATCATTTATTTCATTACAAAAAGCTTAACTTAGCACACATCCACGGAAATTTCTTGATTTTTTATGCAAAAATCCTACAAAGTTGAGCCTTTTTTATTGAAAATCCTACTAAATCCTACTTTTTTGCAAAATCCTACAAAAGTAGGAAAATCCTACTCAGTACAGACACTGATAAGACCATTCCATCCTGTACTTGCCTTCCCTTGTCGTCACCCTTGCCTATAGCAATCAGCGCCTCCAGGTCTGTACCACGCAGCCCATACTGCAGCAACTCCCTCATGGCATCAATGTTCTCTGGCACCCTCTCAAGGCACTCACGTAATACCCAAGATCGCTTGCTGATCTTGCTCTGTAAACAGAATATCAAATAAACTATCAAAATGTCAAGGAAGAACCATCTAATGATCTATATTTCATGTTCAAGGACTTGACTCACTTATCATTTAGGGTTTAACTGTGATTGGTTTCAGGCAGCCTTCTACAATGAAGCATAACAAAAAGGGCTTTGAAAACATCTAAATTTTTCAGTTAAAAAGTTTGGATGTGCCTTCTGGTTGGCATTGGAAAAATAGTGTACCAAGCCAAGGTAAGCTGTTGATTGATGGCATACTATTGCTTGAAAATAGAAAAACCACCAAAAGTGCAGATGATATTTTTGACATCAGGCACTTGCGGATAAGTTGAAATGGAAAAAATCTGCATGCGGATACATCAGAATTAGGTGCTTCAGCATCAAGTCATAGAAATGAGTTGATAAACAAAATACTGACTTTTTCTTGGACACAAACTTTACAGACAGGTAGGTCTGTATCTGTGACATTCACCTCATAAAAGTACTTTGAACAGTCTACAGCAAAGACATATATGCATCTAGTTCACTTTTATATCTGTTCCAGCTAGGAATGATACATTGGTCACAAATTTACTTACCAAATAGTCTTGTATTGATGCTACAGATACTGGAGTTTTACGCCACTGACGTTGGTACACTAGGTCACAGTCCAAACCATATGCTTGGGCCAAGGCCAAGGCCTCCCCATACTCTTCATTGTCAATCTATGTGAATAAATTAGGACCATGTCATATTGATGTATTTTCACACACACATTTTAATAAAGACAAGACAATGAAATGATTTTTTACAGAGGACTGATACATGTGTGTATAAGGAAAGTCTACTTTTGTTACATGTCAAATATGCTGAATAGTACATATCTTAACTACGGATTCCACAGTTCACAAGATTATTTACATTTCGTTTTTTAAAAAATTTATTAACGTTTTCTTTTGGTTAACATTCTCATTTGCAAATAAATAAAGTACCCTTCATGATCTTATATACTTGAAAGACAGGAGATATGCCAAAAGCATTTTTGGTAACTACATGTGTTATCTGCGGTAGTTGCCAGATGAACGATTATTATTGCAAACATATTTAAAAAATATGTATGTTTTTCAAAAAAGTTAGCACACAATGTGTAAAATTTATTCAGACTAGAAATACTTGGATTATACCCTTTTGAAATATATTCTTTCAAAATATTTGTCAGTGTTTCCTTTTCAGCACAAAAGTGTTTATACAATGCATAATAATTAACATGTGACCCCCGACTTCGAACTTAAAGGGTACAACCCCATGAAAATCTTAGAAGAAACAGGATCTCAAATGCCGATTAAATGCGGTTATTGAAACTTTACATCCATGTGATCCTCTGAGAATACTGGGGACCGACAAAACGATATCAAAGAGTATGAATGACCCTCAAAAAAAAAAAAAAAACCCCCGAAATTCTGTTTGCATTGATACTTTTCAACCTATGGACCTTCAAAGGTATTTGCCGTTTTTGGTTTCTCCCAAAGTAGAGGTCTGATGAAGAGTGATATTAAGAGTGCAGATGCTAACCTTTCTGGCATACAGCTCCTCTGGTGTGGTAGACTTGAGGCATACCAGCCTATACGTCTTGTTCACAAGCCTACAGTACAAAAGGCTTAGGTAAGCTTCTCTTTCCCCACCCAACTACATGCTAACAAAATCAATACTTCTGGTTTCACACTTTGAACACACTGACCCTTTTAGGGTCCACAGGACAGCACTTTATGGTGTTATTTGTATATTATTTACTCATTTGTGTTATTACACATTCCTTGAAGCTTTTATCATGCGACAGTAAAGAAATTATGTAAATTAAAACCCTCAGGTGCTGCCATCTGGGGCCTTACATTCCACTTGTAATTTATTCAGGAGTTATTTAAAGCCAATGTCAATTATTGATCACTACAGATAACACTGACTCTGTTTCTTTTATTTTTAAATATTTAGTTGTCTTTTACCTTTTTTACAATCAATATTTGTAAAAATGTATACGTATTTATAAAGTGTTTGGTGTCTGTGCTGACCATAGCTTTCCTCTTTATATATACATGTACAGACTAGGACAATAATGAACTGTATGTGTATGGACTTTATTCTCCTTGAAATTTTCTTAATAAAATAGCATTCCTGAAAATCTAAATTGAATACATGTGTTTAAAAATGTGCTGATGAAAGGAGAGTGACTAACTTGGGTCTCTTCCTTGGAGGCTGAAAGCGCTCGCTGTCTGTCACAAAGTAAAGCACCTGTTTGACATACTTGGTGGTCTTGGTGACCAAGGTACTGTCTTCTTCATCATCGCTGTCTTCACAAGACTCATCACTCACCAAGCGTCGCTTCAGTGATGATTTAAACTCACACTGAAATAAGCATTAATTTCTCTCTCTTTTTTTTTTCCATCAACACTGCACAGTATCACTTTCTTGTGCAAAATTTTACTTTCAGCACAATTTAAATTGACCCTAAAATATTCATACAATCAGGTGTAAATCACAGGATAAAAATCACAGATTGGTTCATCAACACTCAATATTTATCCATAGCACTGAAAAACACTGTGCATTTCATAATTTCAGTTTATTAACTCTGATCAAAAGTCAACTGCATCCATTTAAATAAATGCTGTTGTTAAAATGATATACTTTTATATCATTGGAATAACCATTGATGTACTAGTAATCTGGAACCATTTCCCTGATAGAACACATTTCAAAATATATGTGCTGCAATGATGCTTATTTATGGCAATGACATTTTTCAACTATGAAAGAAAATGCTACATTGTATTAAGGCACATAACAATACCTCAGATGATAAAATAGTGATCATGTGGTCAGTCACTACATCAAACAGTTACCTGCTTGTAAAGCTAAATCAATGACTGCATAAATTCTTCTTTAAGGTGGCAAGAGGGAAGCTACCCCAACTGGCATACTGCAAACATTGGTATTGCACTGTGTACTTATTTCTATCGACACACCCAGCAACCCCCCCCCCCCCCCCAACAAAAAAAAAAGTTGAAACCATTAGGATGTGAACATTCACATTATTTATTCCAAAGTTTCAAATTGTGCTGTCAAAAATTAAAATCATTTTGTAAAGACCATGAATTTGGATGCACCTATAAATTTTATAATCAATGATGATAAAAAGGGTGAATGAATCATTCTAAAACTAGAAGCGAGTTTTTTGAGCAAAAAACATTATGTATGTCCCAAGCAGGGGCCTCTCACCAGAGGCCACTCCTCTAAGAGGGCCACCATTCTTCTGCAGAAAGTTTGACCTTGACCTTTGCCCTCAAAGTCACCTCTTAGCCAATTTAAGGGAAGTCTCACCTGGGTACATAATGACCGAGTTTGATGAACTTCAATCATACCCATTTGAAGATGTGGCAGGGAAACCTTTTTATTTTGCAGGCACTGACCTTGACCTACAACCTGAAGGTCGTCCACGAACATAGAAAAAAAATCCTAAAATCTATGGAGTATCTGTACCAAAAGTTTCAAGTGAATCTGGCTTTAGGTTTTGAAGAAGTAAAAATGTGAAGTACAATTGCAGACCCCATTGGCTTACATGGTAATCACCAGGATTGCAAAATTTACCCCCACCCCACCCCCCCCCAAAAAAAAAACAAAAAAACAAACATTCAAAATCCAAAAACCATTGGAGCACGACCATTTGTACAAAGTGGGGAGATACCAACCCAATGTATATCCCCACCGAGTTTGAAGTGAACCTGACCAACTACTTGGAGAAGTTGAAAATGTGAATTAGCATTGCAATCCTGATTACTTACACAGTAATCAACACGAATGTATGCAGTTTGAACTTTCAAGGTTACTCAGGTTTACAATAAAGCATACAAACAGATAGTCCATGGGTACTTTCCTATTAATGTTTACTAGTATCCTTGGGCCAATGATGCACCATTAAGATGGTATAAGCCAACATGTGAAAATTGCAGAATCAGCAAAAAAATGCAACAAGGATTTGACCTTGACCTTTGACCTGAAAGTTATGTGTTATTATATGGGACAATTTCCTAGACCCATAAATTATCTGTACCAAATTAGGAGGCAATAGGTCGAGAGGGGACAGACATATAATGAAAATAAGACATGTGGCGGTGGTCGACAGGACTAAACACTACATGTGTATATTCATCACCTCCTATGGGGGATGCATAAAGCAGGAATAAGTACATAAATACTCAATACTTTTTTGATCTGATATTTTTCCATGGTTTTGATGTCTGTAGAAGTAAAGAAAATCAATCTTCTTTTTTTGACAGCACAATTTGAAACTTCAAAATTCTACTACTTTTAAATGATACCCCTTTTTTTAGTTCCCAAAAACTGTCCCTGTGGATAAGTTTTAAGTTTCATTTGAGACATATTTACATCATCAAAGGCTATCACAAAATAAAAA
Organism: Hermodice carunculata; assembly: GCA_964020975.1. NCBI lineage: Eukaryota > Metazoa > Annelida > Polychaeta > Eunicida > Amphinomidae > Hermodice > Hermodice carunculata. The sequence goes on along the minus strand of OZ026617.1, from coordinate 23,521,358 downwards.
GTCATCTGTGACATCTGTCCAAAATTGGTTGTCTCAATGCACTCAAACATCACCTTTTCAGCAATTTTTACAGGCAGAACGAATATCCACGTCCTAATGATTTCAATAATATGCAACACTTTTGACTCACTTCAAGTCCAAGAAAACCTCCGTCGTGTGCAGAGGTGACCAAGGGCATGGGTTCGAACCACTCTGGAGAGGTTCCCAGCAAGTTTTTTAAGGTCTTGATACTGGACACAGCCACAGCACCAGTTCCCCTGGACAAAATGACTGCCTGCAGAAAGCACAGATGTAAGGATCCGGATAAGGACCTCCAGCATGACAAAATATAGAATGTCCACCCAAACTTTCAAACTAAAACTAGGTTTACAAAAAACTACTGCAACACATTTTTACGAAGTTTTGGAAATAAAGAAAGTTACTGACATCACATTTAAAGGTTTCTGTTTTACAATAATTATTTACCCGACATAATTTGTGATGCATAGTAGTTGAAATAACTTGTTAACATCACTAGATATCTGCACTATTATCCTGAAAATATCTAAACATACAAACAGACTTGTGGGTGAAATGGGAAGTTTGTTCCTTTTCACTTGAACACTCACCTCATTTGACCACCAGCTTGTATCATTCAAATAGTATGACTGCAAATATTCTGAAACAAATGGGCATGTGCAAGCAATTCAGTAAACTTTTGGAGATATAGACATTGGCACTTGGCACCATTAGCCTTTATCTTTTTCAACATATGGAGGTGCCAGAACCAACAAACTGGAAGCAAAAACTAACTACAGTTAATAAAGAGGAGCCTCCCCCTATGCCCCCCCCCCCCCCATCTTTGGATTTTATTTTGCTCGGTATATTAATACTGAAGATGCCTAAATATATTTGTAATAGTGACATCAGAGATAACTTAATACATTGTATAGATATATAACATCATGACTTAGATAAGAGTGAATGTCTGTTGATATATTTAAAAGTGTATTGGCAATTATGTGCAGCATTGTCTGTAAAACTGTTCCTATGGCTGCCAAGCATATAATAAAATATCAATCAAAGTCTGACATGTTCTGTTGTATTTTATACATGATCAGGACATGCAGACCTGTCCTTGTTGAAAGACAAAAGAATGTTAGTTGTAAAAATTGTCTTGTGGAAATGTTCAGCTTGGTTTGATCATAAGACACATCACGCTGAAAGGCAGTATGAGAAAGAAAAGAGGAGACTTCCTAATTTTAATCCTTATGGCTTCAGTCGCTTGATAGGGCCAAGTCTGTATATAAGATTGAGACCACTTGGCTTTCATCAAGGATTGACTGAGTTTTGGTCAGAGTGGCTGCTATTTGTGAATTTATGAGACGAAAAACTGCAATTTTGGTGTTCAAAAGTTGCTTTTTTGATCTTTTTCAAAATAGTGAATGTAATTTTTCCACCATATTTTGGTCTGAATCTTTCATAATATTGTAGGTGGCATCACAAATTTCAGCATGTTCTAGTCTTTTTGCCTGAATGACACTCCTGACAGGTTTCATGATGATTCTTTGAAAAATGCATTCTCAACATTTTAACATTTCATTCCATCTATTACATATTACTAAAGATGCCCCCATCAATATCGACTGGGGCCTAGATTTTCAAACCCATTATAAGTCCAAAAAATTACATTGAATTAACTTGCAAACTTTGGACTGTATCGCATTCACAAAAGAAGTTTACAGATGGAAAGAAAGATGGAAGGACAGACAAAAGGGACACAAGTGATGACATAAACTCTGCGACCTGTGGTCAGCAAAGCTAAAGAGACCAAGACATTTTTTTAAGGTTAACCCTTAAAGTGCTAATCACTGCTATAGTTTCTCTCTCATTACCATTAAACACATAATGGTTAAAAGAGTCAAATTCCTCATGAAGATAACTTTCATTCAAATTCCAGCAAGCCTTGTCTGAAGCAAAAAGTAGTCTTAGTCAACAGCTTTCCTCGGGACACTTTGACTGCAAAGTGTCCAGAAGAAAGCTGTTGACTCAATCATAAATCAGCACTTTAAGGGTTAAAATTCACATTTACCTTTCATTACTTTGCGTCGTATAGGATTTTCCGCAATAGCTTCATTGATCTCATCAGATCCTGGCTGCAAAATCCAGGCAACGATCTTAGTTATGTATCATAAACAGCAAGATCTACTATCCTTAGTACTTATGGCATTAATTTAACTTTTAAAAAAAAAATTATTCCAACTCTGTATCATGGTGCCTGAACTTGATTTAGCCTATCTCATTTGAGTAACAATCCTGACATTATTTCTGCATTTTATCTACCAAAACAGTAGAGAGCTACAGTAAGCACACTCCAAAATAATTTTGTAGTCTGGCAAGTACATAAAGCCACTGATGCTGCGGTTAAAAGTCCATGAAGAATAGCTCTCCATACAAACATATCAGAGCCATCATTCTGTGGAATAAGGGACTGCGAACTTTCTGTTTGGCTTATAAGGTAGGTCTTTCATTCACCATGACCCCCTATTCTGCAAAAGTTTCAACAAACAATTTATTTCCTTTAGAATAACACCTGATCTTGAATATCACCCTTCTGCAAGTGAAATATATCAGAAACCTATTTGCAAGATGCATAATTGCACTTAAAATACATCCAACATATTTTTTACAATACATGTACAATGTATAAAAAAATGATTCATGAGGAAATCTTCATCATTAGATCACATAGATACCAAAGTTCATCTGAGACTAACCCAGCACACAAAAAAAATCTTACCTGGTCTTCCTGAGTCCATATTTTCCTAAGCCTCAGAGATGGTATATCCCACAAGGAAAATTTGCCAGAGTTGTGTATGGCTGCCATGATAGTGCCCTCTGGTGACAGGACCATTTTGTAGATTCCATCCTTCAAGAAAAAGTACAACTTACATATTTTGTGACACACTCAATTCATAAAAACACTTTGGCCTAAAATGATTTTTTCTATTAAACACACACACACACACACACACACACACACACACACACACACAAAATAAATAAATATATAAATAAATAAATAAATAAAACAAAATAATACAAGCAGTGATTACAACCATATGATTAAATTTATAGATGCCCTGTTCATTTTGTTTGCAGCAATCATGTAAAAGATTTAATGTATACCAATACTTGACTTGGATAACTTCCTAGCTAGTTATGTCTGCTGAAGTTACACAGCACAATTAAGGGTTTGTCTCCAAGTGGACTCTGTATACCCAAAGTCTGCAACTTTTTCACATTTTTTAACCCTTAAAGTGCAGATTTAAGATTGAGTCAACAGCTTTCCTAGGGACACTTTGTGCACATTGTGCACAAAGTGTCCCTAGGAAAGCTGTTGACAAAGACTACTTTTTGCTTTAGACTAGGCTTTCTGGTATTTGAATGAAAGGTATCTTCATAAGGAATTTTAATCTTTTATCCACTATATGTTTTACGGCAATGAGAAAATGACTAATCCACTGATTAGCACTTTAAAGCTTAATATTTCTGGTAATTCCATCCAACCAAATTTCTACCTTAAAGTTTACATATTGTGTATTCAACTTGAAAATATCAGGAGCTACCAAATGTGGTCTCTGTAAAGTTTCTGTATTTTACCTCGCTTTGGCCATAGTACCAATTATACCATCCCAAGCCTCTTACTCTCTGAAAGAGTTTCCTTTTCCCCTGAGTCTGAAATTAAAACAAAACAAAACAAATATACATTTAAAATGAGTTTTGTACATGTATATATGTTCATAAACATCACTCTGATATTTACTTTGTCATATCAATCATTACATGCAAGAAGTATTTTTGTTGAAAGAATTAAATGTTACAACTCAGCTAATGATAACTTTAACCAAGTAAACCTTCTACTAGTAATAAAAAAGTCTTTGTTTGTGCACCATAAAATCCGTGAACTGTCATTTCCAAATAGACAGTGGTTGAATAGGTTTGATATGGTATTAGGAAAAATTTCAGTTATTTAAGCTGACTGTGGTTCTCTCCACTATATGAGTATTTAAATCTATAACAAGTGGATTACTAATAAGTCTGACTATGAGAATCTTTACCAAATATGTACTGAAATGTAGACTTATGCTTAGAAGACAGATTTCTGTCATTGTCTACTATCTGATATTTGATTTACTTTGAATGTAACCATGATTTATAATGTATTTATGTGTATTCAATACTATTCATAAAAGAAAAAAAAAAATTCAATCATTAAATTGTACTTCCTTGATAGTCCACACATCTTTTGTCTGAAACAGCATAATCCTACAATGACTTGCTGATAACTGAAGCCCTCCTGTAGTGCATCTACATCATATTTTGTGTCTGTCAGTTTCACACGTCTCAAACAAATGAATAAGCTTAGGTTCAAACCCTATATACATACTTTGAAATTGGTCTGACCACTGTTTTAATGTGCATGTCTTTTGCCCTGAAGTTTATCATTCTTTGGTATGCATACTTTGGTGCCAGTTACCAAGTACTTACAGCTAGCTCAGCCTCATAATCTGTTACCAGCTTGTAGTGTGGTGACTCTGCCAGCACCCTCCAGGCGGTGATACCCATTTGGCTTGCTGTGGGCTTGTCCTTTGTCTCTGTGTCAGGGTCTGATGCCCCACCCACAATCAGAATGTTGTGGTGTGGGTGGTACAAAGCTGAACTCACCCCATGAGGGCAAACGCGACTGAAGTTGAATGTATGCTGCACCTTGTACTCTCCATCGCGACTAGAAGCAGAGTAAAAAAATCTGTTGAACATAATGTAGTACCATTTCATCCTCTTTGACCACCCAGGGCACTTGGAAATTTAACTCTTTCAGTGCCCATCATGTCTTAAGTCGATCTACTAAAGTGAAACTAATCTGAATTGTTATACGGATCTCAGATTTGCAATCCTCGTAAAAAGACCTTTCATTCAAGTACCAGCATGCCTCTAGTTCCATAGAAAATATCCCAGGTCAGCAGCTTTTCTCGGTGCGCATTAGGCGCATTGCACCCAATGCGCGCAGAGAAAAGCTGTTGACTCAGTCCAAAATCTGGCACTTAAAGAGTTGGTAAAGTAACCCTCCAACCTTGTTACAAATATTATTGCAACATTAACACAAATTATAACACTATGGAGAATATTTAGAATTTGTGGAATCAGAAAAAGAGGCCACTTAAGTAATGTCAGGGCTCGACAATTTTTTAAAAAATCACTTGTCCGCAGGGCAAGTAAATTTCAAAATCCACTTGTCCGCATACAAAATCCACTTGTCCTGATAAACTTCTATAAACATCGTTTTTTTCAAACACAATGCTAAGGCCTACACAAACCATTTACCCTAAAATATATTTGCCGCGTATTGCCGCTTGCAAACTCGCACAAAAATGTCAAATTTTACGATTCAAGTTGCAACTGTTCGACAGTGAAACTGGCAAAACATTAAAAATACAAATTAAAAAAGTAAGCTATTTGCATGGGGTGACTAACGATGAAAAATACATTGTAATTTCTGGGACGATAGGAGACCGTATCCCGGTTAAACTTAAATAACGATTAAAATAGTTGCATTGGTTTCAGGATCCTTTCTCGCTGCCTCTGATGTCGTGATGGGATGCATATCGTTTGCATACCTACCATGAACGCTATCGGTACATCGTGGTAAATTTGCATATACAGTATTGGCAAGTTCCTCGCAATAAATGGTGTTCTTAAATCAAATTCAAACGTAAATTTTAATATTTCAAATCAGAAATCGAGCGTGCGCACCGTCAACATCATTCCTGCAACTGTACACAAACAGCTGCTTTGGCCATGTGGCCTGACGCACAACACATCACCCGATTGGTCAATTGAGTCACATGCAAAAATGAGCCAATCGCGGCTCCTGCTGCAGTGTTTTCATCATGGCTTCTGCCCAGTGAACATGTGTGAATATGCCGTAATTTACGGAGGAAACACACAAACGGGAAGCTTTTTTTTTTAATTGCAGCATGCGAAAATAAAGATTCCAGTGTTTATAGCAACAATTATTTGGAGTCACAGGCAAATACGCAAAGGTAGGGCGATAGAGAAGAATGCCAAATGTGTGACAGATCAGTCAGCATGATGCTCCGTTCACCGTAGATTACTCCACGCGGTCACTTGCGTGCGACTGGCAGATGTGTGTTTTGTTTGGCCGGGAAGTCAACTTGCGGCACCATTACATGATCTCTCCAACACTTTTAGAGCCCACCGATAAATTGTCTTTGATGCTGATTTGCTCAAGAATTCGCCATGCAAGTTTTAACATTTTTTGATGTTCCTTTGTCATCGTTCGGGCAGATAAGACTGACGGTGAGATGCTGTGACCTTGCCCCGATACGGGCGAAAGCCAATACGCCCCAATGCATAACTGCTGGTACCTTTGATCTCGTCGTCGTATGCACGCAACGGTCAAAATACCTGCTTGTTTTGACAGAAATCAAGTAGGTAGTCAAGTCCTGTTGAATACACCTGCTGACCATGTAATTGTTTAAACCTGGATTGTTTACTTTAGGCCAGGGGATTATCATCACCTATTGCGCATTGGCGTCCCCACGCACATGCTTGCATTGGTGTTTATGTTCTGTTCACACGGACCACAGTAATCGCTAACACACACAGTCGCGAGGGCTCTGACTGCTCATCATTATGTTGCGTGCATGCAAACAGACGTAATTTAAGTCCAGTTTAAAAAAAGAAAAAATTAGCTTGTCCGCAGGACAAGTTGCATTTGAAAGTCACTTGTCCGAGAAGAGCTTTAGCTTGTCCCGGAACGTCGGATCATAGGAATTTTCGAACCCTGAATGTGCTTATAAAAAAGATTTTACAGTACTTTTCACATTTTCAGAGAGAAAAATACATGTGTCAAATGTGCTATGGAAACATATACATGTATGGGCACAGATGATTACCTCAGTAGGAAGCTTTTCAGACGTCCTTGATAGTTCAGAGCGATAAGTTCTGCAGACCTGAAAAGTACGCCAGACTTGTTTAAAAACCAAGGCATTTTACATGGTGCACATACTTCAAACTTGTAATGCACTGAATCATACCATTACATTCGCTCAACTTATTGTTACAGAATAGATCATTTCATAGGACTCGGGTTTATACGGTTCACTTCAGGAAGCGCACCCTGCTTTGTTTACATTTTATGCTCGACCACACTGGCCGGATTACAGGTCAAAGGATCAGAAAGTAAAACATAGAATGTGCTTGGCTTCTGATCTTGCTCTCCCCTATTATCTGCAGTCTTTGTTGCAACTTGTCCTATCTGAGTGTTGTTTATATTATGGCACAGCATTTATGTAGTTTAATCTCACATATAAAACAATGATTTCTTCGCCCCTTTATATCTGGAAGGTTCCACTTTGCAAAATATGAGCCTAATTTTTGTCTGGTGAAAAAAAAGTAATGAGTATTAATTGTTGCATGTTACAGTGTGCATTCATATCCACTGTGCTCACATAGGAATTACATAATCAGAAATGAACAAAAACTGATTAGGAGTACAAAAATCCATATACCAATTCTGAGATCCTTGGTATTGTTTGAAAATCAATGCTGAAATGGCACGGCTCAGGTCTACATGTATAGGCGGCTGGCCACTGGGTTCTGTGCCCTGCAATAGGAGAACATGTACATATAAATCTACTGACACCCAGTCTCCACACTTCACCGTCACTCATCTCCATGTATTTGTCATTTTGGTTTTACTTTTTTCCTTTCACACTAAATTCCAACACAGCTATACACCGTTACAATCCACTCCATTTTTTCCATGCTAGAATGAAGTCCACTGACTTTGACCAGAAACAATTCAATCATTTATGTATTAATGGGTTACAACAGTTTTCATATGGGTTTACATGAAATGGATAAAAATTGCCATAAATATACATTTTTAGACAACAAAGCTGGTCTAAAAAATGTCCTTTTTACAACTACTGCTTATATGTATAGGGACAAGAAGTTCCCAAACAGCAGTGAATTTTAAAACAAATTCTAATACTTTTTATCTCAGCATACATATATTCATGAAGGTGTTTTAGTTCTGTACGTTGGACCACCCATGTTTTACAACAGTCTACCTTGAAATTACAATGAATGATTACTTTTTACCAGTAAAAATACAGTTTGAATGAAAACATGACAGGATATATCACTGAAAAAGTAATGCATTTCAAAGTTTTGCATTTTGGTTTCAGTATGCTTAGGTACATTGCAGAAGATGTTTAATGGTGCACAAACTTAACAATAATATACACACACTGTTCCTGACAGATAATTCATACTGACTTAACTTCATTTTTCAATGTCTTTTATTAAATCATGTGAATTTTCACAACACTACATCCAGATTGTTTCAATTTTGGCTGTTTGGTGCTGGAATAGCAGAAAAAGCAAACTTTGTTTTTAAGTGTTAATGGAAGCATATTTCATTTATCTTCAATCTTGAAGGAGTAAAATTTAGTTGCCTACATTTTTATATAAGTTACATACTGACGAGTAACATTATGTGTGTTTTGTCTTTTTTATCCAAGCAAAAAATTGTAAATCTATATAACCTGAGTACACAAAAATATTCTAGAGCTACAGCATACCACTTAACTTTATGAAAGCTGCCACCCTTTCCCACATAAAAAAATGTTTTGACATGCCTAATTGTAGCTATGGGTGTAGTCAGTTGATCTGTCTTGCAAATCAACAGCATTCCCCATTAACACAACCAATCAGGAACTCAGCATTGGCACTGGGCTCTCATTAGAATTCTGCTGGTGTAGAGTATCATTCTGCACAAACCACCTAAATATGATCATGAGCAGTGGCATCAGACTATGTAGGTATAAAAACACAGGCTGCTCTAGAACTCTAAACTGGGGAGTGAAACATTCAAAGTAAGCCCTCAAATCTTCTAAGAGCTATTCTGCCCTACATCTAAGGGTGTACGACTCTGTGAGTTTCACAAATCTTCACAAACTAAAATCCTTCATGCAAAGTGCAAGAATGTTTATGTTTGTGACAGCTAACAAACTTAGGATTACACTTTTTGCATTGGCAACGTCAGACTAGTTGGTACTAGTATATCCACAACAATACAAAGTTGTCACCTTAATTTCACACAAGTTTTCATTTGTTTGTTAATATGAAACAGTTTTTTGGTCAAAATCAGATTATATTTTTTTGTTTTCTTCACGTATGTGTTTAAAAGTGGGAGGATATCACCTCATTCAAAAATCAAAGGGTATGTCTTTTGGATGCTTTTCAACACAAACTAAGTAAAAAAATAACAAAAATCCAGGACTTTTTTTATTTTTTAAAGTGGCTCTGTAACAATGCATTTGTCACAAGTCTCAAGTCTTTATTATGAGTAAATCTGACAGAGTTGTAATGCTGCAAAATTTGTTCATTGTACCATTGCCTACTGTGAAAAAACAAAGGCCTTCAAAGGAAATGCCATTTTTGTGGCCAGAAATGACACCTATCTGCTATCATCCTGTGCATTGACTGGTCTCTCCATGCCCTGATTGGTCCAAAGAGATGCGATTGGCACCTCCTTTTTACACAATGTGCTTTCTGTGATGGTGCACCACTTAAAAGTCTGCCATGGCAAACAAGACAAGACTTTCACAGCGGCCCCTGTCATCAGAGACCACCCCTACTGCAACATAAAACTGGTCCAAAAAGACACGGGTTCTCTCTCGACAGGATGATTAACACGGGAAATAAAGGACTTGGAAACGTGTAAAGTGGCTTCTTGTGAGAAGATGGTCTATAACAACAGGGGAGGGGGGAGGTCCTTGTGATGTACCAGTTTTTGTAAATGATGCCAAACTGGCCAGGGTTTTTTGTAGGTGAGTTAAGCAGACATAGCAATTGCAACCAAAAAGTACACAAAACAACACAGGCTGAATCAAAACTTCCCCCCCAGAATTCACCATTTGTATTCATACTTTCTTAAATTTTAATCCTGTATATAAGCAGTAAATGTTTTGTATCCATCATTGTCACAATTATAAACAAAAGTTGCAAAATTTTAGACAATTTTACATGTATATATCCTTAATCCCCAGATTCTCTAAATAAATAAAAGTCTTTAAAATGAGAAGTTGGTGTTGATGGATACACAAAAACTAATCAATGACCACACATTATTTACCATTCCTGCACATTCGGCTTATGAATTGGTAGGGGTTTAGGTCATAAAATCCACATGCCCATAAATTCCTTCCAAAAGATACTAAAACCCAGCCATACCATTAGTTAAACAGGGGAGGGGGGCAGGGAGGAATAAAATGAAGATCTAAAACCAAAGAAAAAGGTAAATTAGTGGAATGAAAGATAACCCTGGTACCTCTGTCAAAATTTCATCCACCATCTGCAAAAATACACATATATTATGTGCCAGGTTGAACATTATTGAGCACATCTTTCCCCTTTGCCCACCCTAAAATGCATGTATATTCCTCCCATTGAATGCCTATGTGATAATAAGCACCCTCTAACTTTTTATAGGAGTAAATCAGGCTAAATCTGCTTTGTTGGTTCTGAATAAAGAAAGAAAGCAAGCAAAAAAAATAAATAAATAAATAAAAAAATTAAAAATCATACCCGTCTTATATAAAGCTGAATTTTGCAAGTGCTGAAGGTGCTCGTGAGGCGAGATAATTCATATACAGTGGAACCTGCTGTATGCAACCACTGCCGTGAGCAGCTGCACTGCTTTTTGTGGTCACCAGGCTCTGACATAGGAGTAAATTTCTTTGTAAAATTTACCTGTGGTGACAGGTCACCTGCTGTATGTAGCCATTTTTTCTTGGCAGAAGGGGTGACCACATACAGCAGGTACCACTGTACATGTACCATGTCAATGAAGATAAGATTGAAATACATGTACCAGAGTCCACTCTGCATATTTAGAATCTCCACTATGATAATTTTCACAACAGTTACTCTTTTCTCAAGGTAAAAGTATTTTATATTTCCAAATACTGGAATCCTATTTTCACTTTGTGACACCCATCAAAGCAGATACGATTGTAATATCCTCGTATGTAATTCAGCCATCAGGCAACATGTCTTTACTTTATATGTTCAAAGCTACCTTACAGTAAATAAATGTAAAACCTTTAAGAACTGCCAATGTGTATGGTACCAGACATATATATGTCCCCATACACTGCATGTACCTCTTTCTCCCAGCCAACAGCAAGGCATTTTTCATCAATTGTTGAATTACGGAACATGTCTCTACATGTTTATCAGAAATTCAGAATGCTTACTAATATTTAAATCTAATTATGAAGGTTGTCTCCTGAAATTGTGATACTTTCACAACTTTATAAGTATGACAAGCACGAGCCAGCTGACAACAGATCTACTAATCTTGGAATACAACTGTTTCTTAGTTGTGAATGTACTGCATCTGATAATGTATAGTACTTTTGTTTTGTATATACTTTGTATATAAATGCAAGATGCAGTTTGCACAATGATCACTCCTAAGTATGCCCCTTATTCTCTTCAAACTGTCATACATGGATCAGATCACTGTACATGCAACACTCATCACAAAAACATCCTTATTTTCTGCTGTTCAGGACAATATCAATCCCACAACTTATTCTCACTAGCGGGTTCAAGATAAACATTTGCAATATTAGTATAATAATACGCAATATATTTCACAGCAGAAGAGCAATCTGATAACACAGTAAATATGCTTAAGGCCCGTCTTCCTGTCCCTTTTCTATTTCTCTCCTAATTCTCTTGTGATGCATAATCAGGCATGCCAACTGAGGGCCCAGCTTTTATACACGACTTTTATGTTTTGTAAGGTATGCATGCCCCCTTTTAAAAAATGACATGGATTAATGTAGGGCTTGTCCTTTTTTCCAGATTGTTTAAAATCCAATTATATATCATAAATGCATAGTTGCAAATAAGATACGTTTAAACGAAGTTTCAGTCAATGCCCCCCCATATAATACAATACAATATAATATATATGAATTTAACACAAAAAAAGCTTCCTCTAGGTCACACAAGTTACCTTTACATTTAAATTTGAGGATAAACTCAAAACATTTTCAGGTATGACAGTGACAAGACATATGGTTTTACACACACACACACAAAAACACAGTGTGTTCCCCTCAGGAATGATATGAAATATTTGACAAGCTTATACCTCATTCAGTAACTTTGAGCTTGTTTTACTTGAAAACAATTAAAAATGTTGTATGTGATTATCATGTAAACAAAACATAGAACTGTTCAAAGACTGATATACTACCAGTCAGGCTCACCTTGTTGATGGTGCAGATTGGTGTCCCAAATAGGTCTATCACTTCAATTTTGCCACTACTATGTGAAAATGCTAGCATATCACCATCTACACTCCAGGCCAGCCGGCGCCACTGTGGGTAGGCATCTTTGGGAAACTGGCAGCGTCCAATGACAGAGGAGTAGGAGTCTCTTGCTGACCTGCACCAAAAGACATATGATCATTCTTTCAGAGGTAGAGGTAAAGGTAAAGGGGGGAGAGAGAGGGAGAGAGAGAGAGAGAGAGAGAGAGAGAGAGAGAGAGAGAGAGAAGAGAGAGAGAGAGAGAGAGAGAGAGAGATGAGAGAGAGAGAGAGAGAGAGAGAGAGAGAGAGCGAGAGAGAGAGAGAGAGAGAGAGAGAGAGATGTCCCTGTAGTACTAATGTCTTGCTACATCGCTTCATAATCAGGGACTTACCTTGATAGTCTTTTCCGAAAATGTCTTTAACATGAAGATTATACATGCTCAAGTGAAGCTATATTCAAAACTTAGAAGTCCAAACAAAGCATTGAACATCTCATAAACAGTCTGATTTCAATAAATATCCAAATCACCATCTGGCATTCCATTTATAAATATTTTTCACTGATAAAAACATACCAACTATTTGGTTTGAACAGT
>OZ026617.1:23209430-23504430 GCA_964020975.1 Hermodice carunculata | reverse complement strand
TGCCATCAGCATCTCTGCAGACATATGCTGTTACTGAAGGCTGCTTTCCCTGTTAAACATCTTCCCAGTGTTACATATTCTTGAAATTGGTGCAGTAGACAGCTTTCCCCATATCATGTTAAGCACTAGATTTCATGTTACCAGAAAGTTTTAGGAAAGTTAGTTAAAACAGCCATTATAGATGGGCATTCTTAAACAAAGAGGTTCCCGAGGTCAAGCTCATTAGATATTCATACTTTCCTCCCACACCAACACAACTGCAGCTGGAAAACTCTCCATTGCTCTATCTTCTGCTTTCATTGCTAAAGTAAAGTTATCAGCTTGTGACAGCAAAATTGGATTTTGTACACTTTGTATTGTGTACAGGGCATATATGGGCTTAGAACCTTTTATGGAGACCAAAACTGCTTTGGCTAAATATAGAGTGAACAAGAAATCACTGCAAGCCAGTACGTTCTCCCAAAATAGCACCAGATACTTCCTGTGTAAACAAAACATGAATGGGCTGGTAGACCTGTATTGTAGCCTTTCTGTGCCCACCTTCCATTTATAAACAGTATATTCTCAGGGTTCACCTTGGTTGGATACTTTTTGGGATGACAAAGGTAAATGAGGGTGTTCAAAACTGTGTAAGGGAACAAACTGCTATCTCTAGCTATAACCAGGTTCCCCTGTAGCATTGGTCAGCATCCCTGCATCCATTCATGGCTGCCCTCAATTTACCTCACAGGCTTGGTTCTGCTTGCTCCACCGGGTATCAGTTGCACAAACTGCTGAAATGTTGCCTCACAATCTACCATACAATTAACTATCACAGGGAAATAAAATCTCACTTACTGTTATTCATGGTGAATTAGTTTTAAGAGGATTGTTGCCAGGGATTCTTTTCCTTGTCTTGCTGCTTGCAGGCAGGGCAGTGAAAAAGAGGGACACTGTAGCTAATTAGCATATAGATTGGCCTCAGTGGTTTGCTGTTGTTTATACTTCATGTGCTATTCTGGGCTTCTTAATAGGCAATTTACTAAGTGGGTATTGACTCCTCTAGACACTCAATGACACTCAAATGAGCTTGTACACAGTGTAGTCACAAGTAATACTCTTCAGAAATAAAAAAAATCTGCTTCACTGTCAAGGTATTTGTAGCCTGTATGGAAGTACCATGGTCTCCACACTATCCCCCTTGCTGAGTATTAGATGTCCTCATCAATGCTCAGCACAACCTCATAATAGCTATCTTCTGGGCCTTTAAACAACAATGACACCATATCAACTCCCTCAAACTGTAGATACTTTAATTATGCACAGCTTACATTTCCTCCTAAACAAAACAAAAGAAAAGTTTCACGAGTCGTTTGGCACGAGTCCATCTATAGTCCACGAGTGCTTCTTGTGGCATTACTTGAGAAAGAAAAATAAAAATTGTACTAATTAAAATGATGTAAAGGCACAATGTCTCCAAAAAAATGGTGTGAAGGCACCTCATCTTCGTTTCACTAATTCCATTTATTTTAAACTCTAGGGTTTACAACTGGGACATGTCCGACCACCTTTATATCTGTCCCCCTATTGCACTTTAGGGTGGTTTTCCCTTCTTGCCTGCCTCCTGAGTTTGGCCAGTGAAACCCTGCCAAGGTCAGCGGCTGAAGCCATACTGTAAGGCACCGGTGGTGCCACATAGGGCAAAGAGTATCCACCTTGGAGGGGCGAGAACCTGCTTCGGCGTTCTTGTGGCTGAAATGGTGGGGGAGGAGGCAACTTAGCAGATGGCTGATGCCTCTTCCCTCTCTCCTGGCAATCCTGAGGAGACCGGACTCTCTTTCGCCTTGGTTCGTCAGTAGCTCCTGATCCCCTGCCCTTGAGTGCCTTGGTCTGGTAATGGATTGTGTCCTCCAACTTGGCCAGGGACTTCAACATCTTCTCCATGACCTCTGTGTTCTTGGTGAGCTTGTCTTCCAACTGGGGCACCTGCCGCAAGCCCTGACACACTTCCTTCAGGGTGCCAGTCAATTGAGTGACTGCCTGCTGCCACCCTGTCATGCCGGAATCTGCTCCATGGTCTGCCATAGGAACCTGTGGTGGTGATGTCTCCATTGGTGGGGTGCTCGTCTCTTTGTTCACTGAGGGAGTCTCTGGTACCGCCAATGGTGACACCCCTGGCTCTTTTGCAGGAGCATCACCCTTAGCTTCCATGGATGCCTCGGGTGCAATGCTTTCTGGTTGGCTATGCGGCTTGGGCTGGTATGGCACACATCTGCTCAGGTATGTCTCAAAGTCCTTCCCAGGGGTAGGAGGTACCTGTGAACCGGCTCTTGGTGGGCTAAACATGTGGGCATCATCTGAGTCAGGATGTAGGGCCACCATCTCTTTGCCTGCCTCCCCATCAGACCCAGTCTCACTGCTGCTGCTACTGCTACTCCCACTGCTGCTGCTACTGCTGGAGGAGTCTGCCTGCGGCTCATCGGCCTTGGATGAGGGGCATGGCACTGGGTCCCTTGCAGTAGGGACACCAGGGGTCCTGGGCTGGCTCCTTCTGGCGAACAAGGCTTGCCGTTGGCTGGCAGTGTCTACCTTGGCTCTTGTTACTTCTGTACTGCATGTGGTTTGAGGGGTCCCCTCAGCTGCATCCTCACTCAGCAAGCTGATCAAGGCTTCCCTCCCATACTGCCCTAGCAGTGTCTGCAGTTCTGCAGGAAATGTGGGCTTGGCAGTGGTTGTGGGCTGGAGCCTCCCAGCCCGCAAAGTTTCTGTCTGAGGCTGACCTGACTGCTTGGCAGTAGCTGTGGCCACGGTCTTTCCTTGTGGCTTTGCTATCTGGGGCACAGGGGGTGCTGGCTGCTGGGGTTCTTCTATGGTGGTAGACTGGCTGCAACTTCGGGTGGGGCTGACAACCAACTCCTCTATGGCAGTAATATCCTTCTTGACCTCCGGGGTGGCACTAGTGGTTGGGAGTTCCTGAACAGGGCATGTTTCTGTGGTACCTCCATGTCTTTTTAATAACTGCCGCAGTTCTTCAGTTTGCAGACCTGCCATCAACTCCAACACATCTGGTGGCACTTGTTGAGCCCCGTTGTTGTTGTCATCAGGGTTTTCTGGGGACTCACTTGGCCCTTTGGCAGTGGGCTTGGCTTTTCTCTTTAACCCTGCCCTAGAACGGGAACGGAGCCGGTAGTGTTCCAAGGACTCCTCCTTGGTCAATAGTTTGACCACTGCTGAGGTTAGTTTCAAGTCCTCCTTGGTGCCCTTCAAGTCATCAACTGAGGCCTCAGGGTGCTTGTCCTGCAGGTGGTGTTCTGCCACCGCTCTTGATTTGAAAGGTTGGCCACAGGGCTGACAGAAGAACGGCATTTCTTCTTGCTGCAGATGTGTTTTGAAAATATGGTCCAGCATCTGTTGCTTGTCTGCCCTGTGACCACAGGTCAGGCACTCCCTCACTGTTCCTCTCCTCTGGAAGGCAAGTTTTGCAGCCTCATACATCGTACCTGCAACACCCGAAAGGAAGAAATCAGTTAAGAGTGGCTTACCCCTTTCTCCCCCTCACTGGAAGATATGTCAGCACCTTGTACCACCTGAAGATACCAGAAACAGCATTATTAATCAGCTTTCACATGCAGCCTAACTATTTCTTGCAACTTGGTTCTCTCGTCACTGCAACTTCCACTCCTGCCAAATAAGGTCCTGTCATGCAAGGGAATGCTATTTGCTACTATTTCCTACTTCATTCATTGACCCTTTAGACTGGAAGTCTTATCAGGCTTATAGCCCTTCCTTGGCCACTTTCTGTAGTGCACTCTTAGCCCACTTCAGTTTCATGTCACCCCTGTATGGCTTGAGGCGGTTGTGATGCACTATCTTCTGTCTTCCTTTTGCATCCAGTTGGATGCGATAGTCTAAATCATTCAGTTTTTTCACCACTAAGTAGGGACCCTCAAATGGGCAGCGCAGCTTCGGAGCAATGTGCAGCTGGCCTGCATCTGTGAGAATCCAGACTAAGTTTCCCACTTCATATTTATGAAAGGCCAACTTAGCATCATACCCTTGCTTTTGTCTCTCAGCTGCACTCTGTAGATGAGACCTGGCTACCTCATGAGCATGTTGCATTCTTTCCCGGAGTCTCTCTACATACTCTCCATAACTGCCCACTTGCTCATTAGAAATGGTTGTGCCAGACCCGAACATAATTTCTGCTGGTAGCCTCACTTCCCTTCCAAGCATCAGTAGATTTGGTGTTAGGCCTGTACTATCATGGGCAGTGGCCCTATAGGCTGCTGCCAAGCAACCTAGATTCAGGTCCCAGTTCAACTGCTGTCCCTTCATGTACGCCTTGATCATTCTGACCAGAGTTCTGTTGAAACGCTCAGTCTGACCATTGCATCTGGGGTTACCTGCAGATGTCCTGGTCTTTCGTATCTCTAACAGATTACACAATTCTGTGAATATGGAACTCTCATAGTTCCGCCCTTGGTCTGAATGGAGATCATGAGGACAGCCGAACCTTGCAATAACCTCATTTAAGATCTTGTCAGCACATGTTTTAGCAGTGAAGTCGGGGATAGCAAATATCTCGACCCACTTTGAGAAGTGGTCACTGACCACAAGAATGAACTTGTTTCCTCGGAGACTTTCAGGAAAGGGTCCCAATATGTCTGTAGAAAGCCTATCCATGGGTGCCCCAACAACCATATGACCCAGTGGGGCTCTTGGGGTCTTCCCCAGTGGCTTAGTGGCACCACACTCGTGACACTTGGCGACCCAAACATTTACATCATCTCGAACTCCAAACCAATAAAACCTCTGTAAGGTCTTCTCTCTTGTCTTTTTCCTTCCAAGGTGCCCGGACAGCAAACTGTTGTGCATCTGATGGAGCACTTCTTTCCTCAGACTTGAAGGGACTATTAACTGTGAATGAATCCCTGTTCCATCCCTACGGGGAAAGGTTCGGTGCAGAACCCCATCCTTAAGCTCTAAGCTTCCCCAACTATTCCAGTAGTGTCTGGTGGTTGGTGCCAAGGCAGACACCTCTGCACTCGTAGGCCTCTTCTTGTTTTCCAACCACTTAATAACAGGTGCAATGTCCTTATCATCTTGTTGTCTCTTCCTGAGGTTCGCCATGGAATATGATAGGCCCCAAGTGGCCATTGTCTGGCTTCGGGTGACTCTAAGTGCCTCAGTAACCTTCTTTATCCAAGAGACCAACTCTTTTCTTGTCTGGCGGGGTTTCAAAATCCATCTCATAAAATTCTTTATCCCCCTCAAGAGAGGATGGGGGTCCAGCTTTGGGTGGATCCTCCCATCATCGAGTATGGATGAGGCCACTACTAAAGGGGTTCCCGCAAAGCCGGGGTTGATGTGGCTGGAATCACAGACAATGACTCCACATACATAATCACTAAGGGGGTTCCTCGTTACCCACTGTAATGATAGGAACCACCACAGGAAACACAGTAGCCGATCAAGTCTACCATTCTTGGGTTTCTCTACTGCTCTCTTTACCACTTTGGGACCATCAACCCAGGAACTCTGCATGTCCATGGCCCGCTTTATGCACTTCCTGCATGGACCACACCTTAGGTCCTCTTCCTCTTCAGTGGGGCACTGGCAATCCCTTGGGTCCTGGCATCTGGACATTCCATCTGCATTACCATGTCTCCGTCCAGCACGGTACTCAACTTCAAATGTGAATGCTGATAGTTCCTCTATCCAACGTGCTATTCTGCTCTTGGGTTCTCTGAAGCTGAACAGCCATTTCAAGGCCTGGTGGTCTGACCTTACAACAAAAGGTCGCCCCAGCAGATAATGCTTGTAGTGGCAGATGAAAAATTTGACAGCCAGGAGTTCACGATCTGTTATGCAGTAATTCCTTTCTGCCTTGCTCAAGACTTTACTTCCATAAGCCACTACCCTCTCTACCCCATCCTGGACCTGTGAAAGGACAGCCCCAAGGGCTATATCACTTGCATCGGTGTCTAACACGCACATCCCCGAGTCTTGAGGGTAAGCCATGATTTGTGGACCTTGTAGAATTTCCTTCAACTCTATGAAAGATTCTTCACACTGATCAGTCCATAAGAAGGGCTGTCTTGCCTTGGTAAGTTGAGTAAGTGGGTGAGCAATCTTGGTGAAATCCTTAATGAACCTCCTATAGTAATTTGCCATTCCCAAGAAGGCTCTGACATGGGTTGCTGTCTTTGGTCGTGCCCAATTCTTTAATTTCTCCACATTCTCTGGGTTAGGCAGTACGCCATCCTTAGATATGACATGCCCCAAGAAGACTACCTTCTCCTGGAAAAAATGACATTTTTGTGGTTTCAGCTTGAGGCCAGCCTGTCTTATATGCTCCAGAACACTATGTAACCTCTTAATATGTTCATCAAATCCCTTTCCAAAGACTATGACGTCATCAAGATATATGAGGCATGTCTGCCACTGTAGGCCACTTAGTGCTATCTCCATGAGTCTTTGAAATGTTGCAGGGGCATTTGATAAGCCAAAGGGCATGGTCTTGTACTCATAAAGACCACACTTGGTCACAAATGCAGTCTTGGGGATATCCTGTGGCCTAATTGGAACTTGATTATACGCGGAGGTGATATCGAGGGTAGAAAATAGGTCCGAACCAGCCACCGCATCCAGGCAATCCCTAGTCTGTGGAAGAGGGAAGGCATCCTTTGTTGTCACCTCATTTAATTTCCTATAATCCACACAGGGTCGCACTGTACCATCACGTTTCCTCACTAACACTATTGGGCTGCTCCAAGGTGAACTTGAGGGCTGTATGGATCCTTGCTGTAGAAGTGTATGGATAGCCTGCCTATCTTCTCCAGCAAATGCCATGGGGACCCTTCTAGGGTGCTGCTTAATGGGCTTTGCATCACCTGTGTCAATTACATGTTCCATGAGATTGGTGATCCCCAGGTCATACTCATCTTTTGAGAAGACATCTTGGAACTGCCACAACATCTTTCCCACTGTTTCCTTCTGCTTGGGCTCCCTCTGCTCTATGGAATCATTGTAGAGTGACACCAAATGAGATGGAAGGGGTTCATCTAAATCTTGCTTCTCTTGACATGCAGCTGTACAGGCTCTCTCCTTTATTGCCGTTTCCTGCTTTGTGAAGAGTCTTCTTACATAGCAGTTGTTACCTCTCTCCTCCTCATCTTCCTCATCTGCTATGGTAGTGATGTCTGCATCTACCTCACTGGCATGGCCCACTACCATATCTTGTTTTATGGAAACTGGTTCCTCAAAGGGGTTCAATACCCTCACTTTTGTAGTCACTTTGTCAACTATATTCCCAAGACTTGGTGCAAGGACCAATGAGCAACGTTCTGCCAAGGTTGGTGATGTTTCAATTAAAAGTCTGCTGTCTCCCACTTCACTACCATCTCTATCCACAAATACATCTATGATTGCTTCACTCATTCCTGGAATGATGAAATGGTCTGCAGCTCTTGCCTTTCGTACCTTTTGTGGGACTCCAACGCACTGAAGAGAAATACTTTCTCCTCTGAAGATCATTTTCCCCTCACTAAGAAGCAGATCTGCTGGTCCACTGGCATCTCTCATCAAGATATCAGCTCCTAATAGTACATCATCTTCAATGCTTGCAATTGCCACTGTGGTGTACACTTCCAAGGTCCCTAAATGGAGGGTAAGCCATGCAGATCCAAGAAAATCTATGGGCTTCCCATCTGCACTAACTAAATGCCTCTTGGATGATCCCTCCCTTAAATTTGGGCACTTGGATCTAATAATTTGGTAAAATATGCGAGGTGACACAATGGTGGTAGTGGCTCCAGTGTCCACAGTAAAGACTGCTTCTACATTTTCAACATGACCTTGTATATATGCCCCTGAGTACTGAGGCAATTCTCTTCTAACTACATCATTACTACCAGCTATTGTAGGGTCCACCGGGGGAACTGCCTCATCTTTCTCTATGGATACATCCTTCTGGCCATTCAACTCTAGGGCTGACCCCTGGCCTCGGGGCCCAGCCCTCTCTAGTTTGCCTGTGGTGCAAAAGAATTGGCAGCTGGAGAAAGCTTACTTGAATCCATCCCACTTGCAGTGGGATCCCCCTGACTGGCTGTGCCCTGGGCTGGTACCTGCACTGGTGCCTGAGCAGTTAGTTGAAGTTGTCCTGTTACAACAGGAAATGGGCATTCTCTGATAAAATGTCCTGGCTGGTTGCAGCGAAAACAGTTCCTGGTCTGGTTTGTTGACCTCTGAGGGGGTCCACCTTGACCAGCTTGCCCTGTAGTGTGCTGATTCTTCCTGGGGTTACCCTGTCTTTGACCCTTATTTGAATTGGATTGTTCCAACTTGTCCAGTCTGGAGTCCATTTTCTGCAACAGCTTCCGAATCTCAACCATTCCATTATCTTCTTGCTTGCTACTGGTACTGTTTGCCACACTATTAGACCCATTTGCCTCATCTGGTACCTTATCAGATGAGTCTTGCCCTTTTTCCTGTCTCTTTTGTCGAGCTGGGGTCCGGGCTGCCCTATCTCCAACCTCAGAGTCACTGATAGTGGTGTCCTCCTTCAGAGCTCTGGTAGATTTGCGGGCCTTCTTATCCCCCCCATCAGAGCCGCGTTTTGTCTCCAAGAAGTTCACCACCTCGTACACAGCTTCATCAATATCTCGGGGCTCCTTAATGTACTCCACTTGAAACCGTGCCAGTTCGTTTTGAAGCCCATCAAGGAACCTGCGCAGAAGATCTTCTTGCCTGGTAACTTTATCCCTATGACCATGAGCCTTGTCATAAATCCTTTTAAGTTCTGCTGCATACTCCTCTACTGTCTCCCCAGGCTTCTGATCCCTATTACTGAACCGCCCTTTATACGTCTTAGCTGTCTCAATCTTTCTGAAACGATTCTTCAACTCCCGAACAAGGCCTTTAAAATTTTGTCTGGTCTTGCGGGGCAGCTGGCCATACACAAATTCTCCTGCAACACCCTGTAGCTTAGGCAGAATTTCATCCAGTTTCCGGGCATTTGTCCACTCATGTCGCTCTGCAGTGTCTTCGAATCGGTTGTACCATACCTCCCATGCCTCTCTGCCAGTGAAAGGTGGGAGTCTGACAGATCTTCCTCGCTGATGACTTCGGCCCTCACTATCACTTAGCCACATGGATGTTTCGCCCCCTTCGCCCTCACTGCTTGAAGAATCCATGCTGGGACTCCTTCTTCTGGGCATGTAACTCTTCTTTCCATCCCTTATTAAAACTTCATCATCATCTGATGAACTATCTGTGTTGGGTGGACCCCGCTTTGCTCTCTTATGTTTCCTGCCTTTTCCACACTGTTTCTTTGTTGTCCTGTGTGAATGACTGCCAACCCTTGAATCCTTATTGGACATATGCCTATGTTTGACTTGATGATCACCATGTGGGTCTTCTTGTTGCTTCTCTGTGCAGTCATGACTCTCTTCATACTGCTGGTGACAGATTTCCTGCCCTGGGGTATTTGCAGGATGTAGCAGATCACCCCTCATGGCATTGGGCTCCACACCTCCTGTGGCACCACTTGTAAATCCCTGTGTCATGGCATCAAAGTTCTTCATTGCAGCTTGAACAGCCTGGTTGACACACTGAGCTATAGCTTGACTTGTCACTTGGTTGGTGGTCTGACACATGGGTCGACTTATGGCTGCATGTCGACCTGTTCTAGATTCCAATGGCTCAGCACTCATCCCCCTTGCAGCAGTCCTATCTGCCCTACTTCCACTTGTCACAACCATGTCTGTGTCTTCCCTGGCCACAGAGACTGCTGGCCATGGAAGTGTAGAAGTCATTTCACTCCCTATGGACATCAAGGGTGCGGCATATATGTTAGTTCCCATCAGTGAGGGCGCTGTAGACAACACTGGCATACCTGTCCTGTTACTCAAGCCAGGGGGAGGTCTAACAGGGCAACTCCTGATTGATGCCGGTACAATGGAGGGTATACTTATGCTGTATGTGGTAGCAGCCACATCCACCTCTGTGGTCTGGGTTCCACTGCCAGGGCTAGCAGCTGATGCACCATCTTGGAGCAGTCCCATCCCCCTTGTGGCATCTTCTCGAATGCCGCTGGGTGGAATAGCTGTCTCCTCAGAAAAAGCAGGAATTTCTCTGTTGCCACTGTCCTCAGTGCGTTTCCCTGATCGCAGTTCCATGTCACTCATGATTCAGCCTGTTATCTTCCACAATTCACAGGAGGGTAGGTCCGTATCACTGGATGTGCTACTGCTTGGCACATCCCACCGCTGCCACCAAAATAATGTAGCGGTTTTCTCAATACGTCGAGTGGTCAAACAAATATGTGGTAGCGTTGTATTACACCCCAAAAATGCACTTCCTAACTAGAACTATAAAGATACAACAATACAAGAAAATAAGTTTCACTATTTATTGAAAGTATTCAGGAACGCGACATGAGCATGCACTCGGAAGTAATCTCAGTTCCCCGCTTTGTGGTGTCTCGTGGCACCCTACGCTGAAATGTGGTATCATGCAGTACCCCGCACTGTGCTGTGCTACTGTAACAATATGGTACCTTGTGGTACCACACTCTGGACTCGGCAGCTGAAACTTTGTGGTATCTTGTGGTACCACACTGTGAACCCAGCAACTGAAGGTTTGTGGTACCACACTCTGGACTCAGCACCTGAAACTTTGTGGTACTTTGCAGTACCACACTCTGGACTCGGCAGCTGAAACTTTGTGGTATCTTGCGGTACCACACTGTGGACTCTGCAACTGAACGTTTGTGGTATCTTGCGGTACCACACTGTGGACTCAGCACCTGAAACTTTGTGGTACCTTGCAGTACCACACTCTGGACTTGGCAGCTGAAACTTTGTGGTATCTTGCGGTACCACACTGTGGACTCAGCACCTGAAACTTTGTGGTACTTTGCAGTACCACACTCTGGACTCGGCAGCTGAAACTTTGTGGTATCTTGCGGTACCACACTGTGGACTCTGCAACTGAACGTTTGTGGTATCTTGCGGTACCACACTGTGGACTCAGCACCTGAAACTTTGTGGTACCTTGCAGTACCACACTCTGGACTTGGCAGCTGAAACTTTGTGGTATCTTGCGGTACCACACTGTGGACTCAGCACCTGAAACTTTGTGGTACCTTGCAGTACCACACTCTGGACTCGGCAGCTGAAACTTTGTGGTATCTCGTGGTACCACACTCTGGACTCAGCACCTGAAACTTTGTGGTACCTTGCAGTACCACACTCTGGACTCAGCAGCTGAACTTTGTGGTATCTTGTGGTACCCCGTACCACTTGCAGGCCAGAACTTGTCCCCTAAACATTAAGTACCAAGCCAAATAACAGCAACTTACCAAGGTTTTCTGGTCCAGTTCCCTTTTGGATTTGTTGCTGTCTCCACTTCCGGCAAGTGTTCTCCTCTCTCCTTTTCTGCACTCATGCAGCCATTTATAAAGGCCAGGGCAAGTCCATAATGTAAAATAACAATCTTTTGGGAGGTGTGCCCATATTTGGTAGGCCCGATCTAATGATGACCAGACTGAAGGGGTGCAAGGATACCTCATAACTACATCCAGTGGAAATCATGGCATGCATATTACAAAGGAAAACATGCACAAAACTCATGTGTGTACCAGCAGAGTTGAACATAGCGCTTCTTTATGTTATCTGAAAGTATAGTGCTTCTTCCCTTTGGCTCCTACATTATAATTCAGCCTGTCTGTGTGGAAAGAAGGAGGGATGTTTCATTTGTTGACAATCTTGCTGCAAAATGGCTGCCATCAGCATCTCTGCAGACATATGCTGTTACTGAAGGCTGCTTTCCCTGTTAAACATCTTCCCAGTGTTACATATTCTTGAAATTGGTGCAGTAGACAGCTTTCCCCATATCATGTTAAGCACTAGATTTCATGTTACCAGAAAGTTTTAGGAAAGTTAGTTAAAACAGCCATTATAGATGGGCATTCTTAAACAAAGAGGTTCCCGAGGTCAAGCTCATTAGATATTCATACTTTCCTCCCACACCAACACAACTGCAGCTGGAAAACTCTCCATTGCTCTATCTTCTGCTTTCATTGCTAAAGTAAAGTTATCAGCTTGTGACAGCAAAATTGGATTTTGTACACTTTGTATTGTGTACAGGGCATATATGGGCTTAGAACCTTTTATGGAGACCAAAACTGCTTTGGCTAAATATAGCGTGAACAAGAAATCACTGCAAGCCAGTACGTTCTCCCAAAATAGCACCAGATACTTCCTGTGTAAACAAAACATGAATGGGCTGGTAGACCTGTATTGTAGCCTTTCTGTGCCCACCTTCCATTTATAAACAGTATATTCTCAGGGTTCACCTTGGTTGGATACTTTTTGGGATGACAAAGGTAAATGAGGGTGTTCAAAACTGTGTAAGGGAACAAACTGCTATCTCTAGCTATAACCAGGTTCCCCTGTAGCATTGGTCAGCATCCCTGCATCCATTCATGGCTGCCCTCAATTTACCTCACAGGCTTGGTTCTGCTTGCTCCACCGGGTATCAGTTGCACAAACTGCTGAAATGTTGCCTCACAATCTACCATACAATTAACTATCACAGGGAAATAAAATCTCACTTACTGTTATTCATGGTGAATTAGTTTTAAGAGGATTGTTGCCAGGGATTCTTTTCCTTGTCTTGCTGCTTGCAGGCAGGGCAGTGAAAAAGAGGGACACTGTAGCTAATTAGCATATAGATTGGCCTCAGTGGTTTGCTGTTGTTTATACTTCATGTGCTATTCTGGGCTTCTTAATAGGCAATTTACTAAGTGGGTATTGACTCCTCTAGACACTCAATGACACTCAAATGAGCTTGTACACAGTGTAGTCACAAGTAATACTCTTCAGAAATAAAAAAAATCTGCTTCACTGTCAAGGTATTTGTAGCCTGTATGGAAGTACCATGGTCTCCACAATATATATATATATTTGAAATTATCCATAAGAAGATTGCATCTCTATTAGAAGACGCACCCCAACTTTGGGACATCTACAAGGTTGTCATCAGGCCCTGGGCACCAGGCTCATCAGACTGAATTTAATGAATGCTGTCCGTTCATTATATATCACATAAAAGTTGGTCCTAATAACATTAGTAACGTAGAGTAAGATGCTAAATAAAAATTTAAGTCAAAAACTGTCTGCTCCAAATGTAGAACAGTGGACCAGGGTGAGTCTAGCCAGGGGTGACATCACATGGCCAGAGTATTAAGGCTTGTAACCAAGGGCAGTGTAGGTTTGCTTTTGCCTTGAATAAGATGGAGTTGTTACTGGATGTTGTCCATATTGCATGTGTTATGGACTCTGTAAATCATCGGTGGAGAGACTGCATGCCAGGTAGGTCTTAAATCACAGCACTATAGTGGTATGACAATGAACCACAACATATTTTCACAATGGAAAATTTGAGTCTACAGTAGTCCCTGTCTTGAACGACCCCTCCAATGAGCGACCACCTGGTTTGAACGACCAAATTTGGTTGCCAGAATTGTTTTTCTTTAATAATTCACCTCTTATGAACGACCACCTGTTAAACGCAACCAGCGACCATGCAAAATGAACCGATTTTGAAACCGCGTAACACAAATTTAAGCCATGTTCGGCCACTACGCCTCAAGTCTGCCAATGAAATACATGCATGCAACTCACCCATTGTTATAAAATTTACCTGGTTCTTGTCAAATTTATTGAGTGCAAGCAATAAAGGATTTCTTTCTACGTTAAATTGCCTTAAACAACTTTTTAATTTGATCAATCAGTATCTATTCCTCCTCACGAGCGTAGGATCTTCCCATTTATTTACATTTTTACACCGGCAGTGAATGTGGCTTACTCTGTATGTATTGGGCCTCTCCATAGTGGACCTCGACTCAAGAGGATTTCGACCATCATATTTCTTTTTCTTTCTCTGTATCCTGGGATATTATGGATTGTTTTCTGAGCTTAACTTCATAATGATCCACAGAAATTTTCTTATGATGGGAACTTTATCGCTCCCACTCAACTCCTGTTCGTTTACATCATCCATCTTGAAATGCTTCAAATCTGAATGCACGATGGAGGTTGCCGGAAGCGTCTGGAACAATCTTCGTTGTTTATAGGAGCCACATGGTCATAGCTTTTTTTTGCATGCGAAACCTAATCTTACTGTGGCAAATAAGCGGAAAGCCCAGAAATATTATTATTTGATATTCTCATTTCCAATTGAACCATGTTTGATCATACCATATTTTATAAAATGAACGATGAAAACTTTCGCTAGATCCAAACCACTTGGAACCCCAATCAAACATGTGCTTGCCTGCTTGAGCATGTGTGACAGACACTGACGAAGTGCATACCAGATCCATTTTTTCCCACGGTTCAGAACGAGGTCAACATGGCGCCCACACCACACATGGTGGCAATGGGAAAATGTCGAGTCTTATTTTGATACATAACTTATGAATTACAGTGAGTTAGGCTCCACAGAATGTGTAGGAATAAAATTAAGACAGTGAGTAATGCCGTCAAAACAATTTTATGGCAGTTTAAGCTGGTTACTTTGCAAACGAAGGCTCCTTACCCGGCGATGTATCGGGCTCATTGAGCGTAATGGGAAAATGACAAAAGTCAAGACCAGAAAGTATTTTCAAGTTGCGAAACACATCTTTCAGCACCCAGATAAGAGTTCTTTATTGAATTAATGATTTTAAGGGTTGTAATTGTTAAATTTGATAAATGATAATTTCTTTTCAAAGCATATGTAATCGATAACGATGACCTGGTGGTGGCAGAAATTTGCGTACCTCGCTACCTAAGTACCTGGACAAGTCCGCCATGGATTTGGGGTGGTACATATGCGATTCCTCCAATGAGCAACCACCTGCATTATATGACCGTTTTTTTTGTTGGCGCTAGGGGTGGTTGCTCAAAAGAGGGACTACTGTATTTGAAATGGCTGAACTTACTTCAGTGGGAGTGTTACATTTCTCAGAAGACTCCATGCTGATCCTGTAAACAAAATCACAATGTGTAAGTTATTTTTTCTGTTTCTTAAACTTCATTTACAAGAGGTATCCAAGAATACAAGAAAAAATCTGCATTACACTGACTTCAGTGTGAGACTTACTTTTCGCATGTTCCATTTATTTTCTTGCCTCCTTAGCAGATTTTCTCTGGTCCCCACGGGCCAACAGTCTATTGCCCTCCAGAAAGTCTGTTTAGCAGGCAATTTATTTCTGATTCAGAAATCCTTGCAAATTTTGTGAATATAAGTGTGTTACATTTCACAGTTGCCTGTTTGACCACAGTGCAAGATTATGCATACAGCATTTTACAACAAGTTATGTTTTATATTTTTCAAAATGAAGATTTGTTGTATAATGCAGGTTTAGTGTAGTTTAATCAGTTACACACCCTAAAACTGTACAAAATCTTGAAATCAATCAGTCTGGTCTATGGACCACTACTAAACATAACCCAGATACAAATATTTATAGGCAGTGGTTCACACACCTGGTTGCATTAAGACAAAATATTCATGCGCATACTATAACCTATCTTTGCTTAAAACCAAGTGCTCGCAAGTGTTTGCATTCTAAACTTCACTCTGGTTTCAGAATACAAGTAAGTACAACAACCCAGTGCCAAAGAATGTGTTTGCTGAAGTATCCATCTATGGATTATTATCCAATGGACTTCAATATTTGTAAATACGCATGATTGTAATATAATCATCCATCAAATACCTACACAAGTGTCAATACATAAGGTCAATGTGCTGACATGTGGGCAATGTAAACTGCCAGTGTCACTGTTGTTCCATTCTGTAGGCATATTACCCCTTCACACCTATTTCCAGGCCTGTATTATGAAGGGAAAGTGTACACTATTTTCTGATCTATAGATCCAAAAATAATGAAATTTCTCAGAATTCTGGTACAACCATGTAATATAAGCACAGTGGGAAATTTCTATCAAGTGAGTTATCAACTGTTCAGGATATGAACCTACATACAAGTATGTTACTGAGACTCTGTGGCACAATTTTATTACTGCATGAGTGTGCAAGCCATGGATGTGTCCAACTTAGAATAAGGAAGGAAAACCCCTACCCTATCCTCCACATACACAAACCAGAGGCACTTCAATGTAAAACATTGACTCATGGGTCTATCTTTGCACATACAGGGCTCCTGTGACCTTGAAAATGAGGTCAAGGTCACCAATATGTACTGAAATAAAGACCTGGCGTCAACTGAGGTAGGTAAATGTGAGTTTCATGTGGCTAGTAAGTCCCAACGTAATGCGTTCACAGACAAATGGTGACACACTTTGTATACATTTTCTTCCTTCATCTCACTCGTGGTATTTTAGTCCTTCTTTCCACAGAACTTGTAATAATCATCACAGCAACTAGTAGCAAACATGAACCCCCTCACAATGGGCTAGACTGAGTAAAATCCATTTTATGGGCCCAAATGCTTCCCACACCCATGAAATATCACAGACACATGAATGAAAATATTTACAACTCTGAAAAGGATTTACTCTGTCCTGTCTGTTTTCAGTCTTAAGTGTCTATGTTGTTCTTCTATTTTAGCTGTTTCTGCACTGCTGTATTTCTTTGGGATCACATGTTGTCATAAATGTCTTGATGGTGTTCTGCAGCTGGAGAGAATTTATATCTTTTATTTTGTAGCTTTCTTAGAAAAGAGGCCCATGGGCCTCTGCTGACCACTTTCACCAAAAAATAATTTTCTGGAATGTATTCAATCCATGAACTTCACAAATTAATCAAGGTGAGCCATATTATGCAACATGAAACTTCCCCATGACACACATTTGTGGCACATTTGGCATCAGTCGCCTTATTCTTTATCAAGATATTGAATTAAATTTCCTTTTCTTCAGTGATTAATGACCTTAGAAATAGGTCATGGTCACACAATCATTGGGTCATGGTGACCAATAACGTAGGTCACCAAGTACAGTTTTACATACAATGTACTCAAACGCAATTTTGATCTAGAGGGTCAATTCTCCCTGGCACTGATGTCCAAACTACATCCTACCATAACAAAATTACCTCTTCCAAATAAACTGGTCTGGTGACCTCACAAAATACGTTAAAGTCGCTGAACTTACATTATATATTAGCATTGGACATGATCTATATATTCTATAAATTTGACTTGATGTCGACACAGATTTTCATACACTTTATAACTTTGAAATGTTATATGGGCCTAACTAAAAGATTGTGGGGTGCAGAAATTCACTAATGACCCCTATATTCAAACTGGCTCTTTGACCTTGGCCTTCAACTCGGATAAAAAAATTATTAACGTTCAAAATATGTGCTCCATATCCAGCTTTCCATACATGGTCTGTTCCTTCAAATTGGGTAAAAACTTTTCAAGTTATTGAAGAAAAACACTAAATTTAGACATGCTGCAAACTCCATAATTCATGGGTCATGGTGACCCAAAAAGTAGGTCACCAAGAAGTTTTATGTACAATGTAATCAAGTGCAATTTTGATCTGAAGGCTCAATTCTCTTTGTCATTGATGTCCAAGCTACACCGCTTCATTACAAAATGAAGCATTTCAACTTTACAGGCATGGTGACCTCACATAAATACTTCAAGGTCACTGATATTACAGAACATTCTAGCACTGGACATGGTCTATATATCCTATACATTTGGCAAGTCTTACCCAATTACTTTTCCAGATATGGAATTTTGTATCTTAGAACACATTTTGGCTCATAATTTCCTTCAAATTACAGGTGGTGCTACTGGTATCATTAGGAACTTAGACTTTGACTTTCCTCACAACCCCACCAAATTTTGTGAAGATCTGCCAAAAATTAAAGATGCTACAGTGTTCCTAAGATTTTCATATTTTGACCCCTATATTGCATAATATTGTAGGTCGTGCCACCAGTATGGACAGGATCCCAGATTTTCATACACCTTATAAGTCCTGAAAGTTATATTGGGCTAACTTGAAATCTGTGGATGGTACAGTACTAATGAGCAAAAGTTTATAGACGGACGGACATGAGCAGTCGCATAAGCTTGGCGACCATAGGTCAGCAGAGCTAAAAATGATGGTCAGTCAGACAACCCTAAAACATAACGGGCCCCCCATTGGGGCAGACCCATTAACAGACATCATATTTGCAAATTTTAGACAAAATTCATGGCATTTTGGAACAATTATGTAATTCCTCTGAAAGGAGGAAATGTCACATCCCAGCTAAGTTAACTATGACAATTACATACTGTTATACAGTACTCACTTTGAGTAGAATTTGATGCTTTGGCTGGCTGGTAGATTTGCAGTTTTTGACGTCCACCATGACTCTACAAAATATAATGAAATATATTGCATCAACAACATGACAATGCATGTTAGCAACACTGATATGAAGTCAGTCCCCATCTCACCCACATGGTTGAGCTGTAATGGAGAACATAAAGAGATCAATGTTTGACAGAGAGTTGGAGTAATTTAGCTGGGGCAGGGGATCAAAGTCCCAGTTTGCTATTGCACATGCACTATACTACAGTTTTGCAAAAAGACACCTTAAAATGCTAATACACAGATCCTATGCAAAAACATAGTGTTCTATGTTGCAATGCACATTACAACACATATTTAGTCATTCCACACTACTGTGGTAAATATATAGGTCAGAAGTTTTTTCTTTGTCTGGCAAATCATGTTAAATACAGCTGTCCCGGTAGCAGCAGTAACATAACTAAGTTGCCCTTGCCAGATAAATGTAAAAACCATTGACTTTAATTATGTCAGTCTAGGTACATCGGTACTCAAATAAAAGCTTTTTTGTGTGCAAAGAATGTGAACATGCAATTGTCCTCTGAAATCCAGGCAAATTATGGGGAAATCTGGAGTTGATACAAAATGAATTAAAACATTTTGAAACTGTGCAAGTTATAGATCATACTTTTCAAAATGGCAGGTTACAGTATACAGACCAGTGATAGTGAAAAATTTAGGTAACATACACGCTTCCCACAACATGCAGAAAGCACTCTTTTCTTTCTTGTCAAGTCATTTGGGTGACAGGTCTTACACAGAAATTACATACTTTTTATCTGTCTGGAGACATTTTTGGTAAAAATCTATATAGCTGATAAAATTTGGATACAGGATACTATTTCAATGAAAGTCAACTTCAGTTTTTTTGGGAGGAAGGGAAGGGCCTAGGTAAGCTTGGTTTTCTTACTATCATGGGAAAGTGGCACTTTTGATACCTTCCTGGGTAAGTTTTCTTGTGATGTCGTGTTTTTAAACAAGATTAAGTGCAGCTGCAACAATCAAATTTAATTGAAACCATAGTGTATGATCAACCCTATTTCATGGTACATGTATTCCTATTTTGGTTGCATCGTAAATTCTTTTTGTAATTTTTGCAATTTTTCTCACAATATGATCTAGTTTCACATGCATGTCCAGAAAGGACCGGGAATAGTTTGACCTATGACCTATCAAGGGACCCCCTAGGTAATGTAATGACCGAGTCACCTCAGACACAACACAGCCTCTGCAGGAACAATCTTCATATCACTGGTCCAATCGATTTCCTCATTTTTTTTCACTGTCTTTCTAACCATATCCTTTGAAGGATAATTTCAGACATTTTGGATCACTAGGTGCTTCTATACAGAAGCAAGACGTGCAGTTCTTGGGGTACAAGTCACAGAGCGAAACGTGGCATACAATGGTCATGGACATAGGCCTAGCCCTGCCAGAGGTGCAGACTCTTGTGGAAATTTTTGGTTTATATCTTTTTTAAAATGTGGCCACAAACTTGGACCGGTCTCTGAAGTATCTCGGTTAATGTATTGATAATATTGTACTATGCATGTGGCCACATTTGCACTGTGCCTGTATAATTCAGTATCCCAAATAATTCTTCCATGTGGTGTTTGTCTTGGTTTAACCACTTGGACATACCAGGTTACCCGGTATATGGTATGCCTTCTTTTTTAGCTTTTCCTCAAGTACATAATTTTTTTGGGGGGGGGGGGGGAAGAGTTCCATTTACAAACGTCCTAAACTAACTAGAGGTTATGTTGTTGTGTCCGGTTCTGCACAAAATAAATTCTTATAGTTTATCAACCTTGCTCTATGGAAGCGGATTTTGTGAACATTAGAACAATGGAGTGTTACTTGCAGATATATCCAATGCATAACCTTTCTCATCTACGTACATGTACCGTACTTTTAAGGCATATATGGTAACTGTATGCATTTTGTATTTCTTTTCCGCCGCATTTTGGGGTATTTCTGCGACCCCAAGCAAAACTTGGCGCAATCCATATCATCCAAGAAATGATAAGTGCGCATGCGCAAATGTAATTGACAGGTTCTTTTAAAATGCCGGCAAGTTTCGTAAGTAGACCGCAAAAATGCAAAAATTGATGGTTGCAGAAATAAATATAAACCACACTGCAACCAAATTTATTTTAAGAGTAAGGTTAACTGCTCAGATTTGGTTATGTATGAAATACATGGTCACTTTGCCCGCTATTCACGCAATATTCGAGAAATCCCCTTCTGTAACTCTGGTTTGACCGACTATAGTCGTCAGGTGTCAAGTTCTCCTGTCAGTTTTTACATGTAGGCCTGCTTGTCCCAACTAGCAACTTTGGAGTCTTGGTCGCGAGAAATCACAATCTCCTGCACTGTCTGATTCCGGTTTTTGTTTGTTTGTCTGCACAACTTCAACTTGCAGCTTTTATGCAGCCAGTGCAGTAGCCCCAGAACGAGGTATCATGTTGGGATGGATGGCCTCTTCTGGTGCCCATCTCAAAGTGAAAACAACACTGTCGATGCCTCAGAAATGAGGCCATTACTCATCACTCAGTGCAGGGACGTCCCTGCTCAATGCATGTGCGTTAATACCCAGGACTGGTGGCCATGACACCAGTGTGGAGGGACATACATGTTTTTCAATGTGACCTATTATATGCCAATTATATTCTTACAACTGTTTCAGGTTCCTGAGCCCACTCTGCATGTATAGTTAAGTCGTACAAGATGTTGGCATCTTCCACGTCGTCCTTCCCACTTCGATCCTCCGCCATTTTCAGTGACGATCCGTTTTATTTATGGTAAAAGGGATTTCCCAGAAGTTTTGCAAACAGTATAGAGTAAAGTACAAAAAATTCCATTGAATTATAATAAATATAATTTTTTTTATTTATTTACCCAAAATTATGCTTTGTTAATGAATACTTCACTCTATAATGATATTTTAATTAATAGGATTCGAGGCTTTCTGACGTCATAAGGAGATTCCGTCGAGAGCAGAAGACGAAAAATTCACAGATGGATGTGCAAGGGGAGACAGAAAAGATTCGTATTTTGGTGGGGTGCACAGGAAGTGTAGCATCTATCAAGATACCACAGTTAATCCAAGGACTGACAGAATTAAAGCATAAGGTATATAAGCATTGACACACTATGCTTTCGTGATTTACACGATTCAGTTGTGATATTGAGCGATAATTGAAGGCAATGACAGCTTCAAAATCATTTGACATAAATGTTTCAAAGAGGTGAAAATGTGTTGCTCTTGCAAAACGTAGTGAAACGCAAATGATGGCCTGATTCATAACATTTTGAATCGGAGACTTGTTAAAACAGTGTAAACAAAGAGTAATGGTAAATGAAACGGTATCAGATTGGCATGAAGTCCTAACTTAAGTGGAATACCACGGCACAGGGATCTGTTTTTGGACCAATACTCTTTGTTATATACAACTATACATTGGCAGATACTTCGGTAGATTCATAGTCAGAGATACATCAGTTTGCAGATGACACAAAAACTTTCAGGGATATTTTCGAAGAAAATGATTGCCTTAAACTTCAAAATGTTGCAAACAGAATGTGGGAATGGACAGTTGACTTAAAATTTCATCTGGATAAATGCAATGAGAATAGGGAACAAAGGTGTACCAAATGGGACCTACACAATGGATGGACATATACTTCAAGTATCTGAGGAAGAAAAGGACCTAGGGAATTATTATAGATAATAAGTTGTCATTTGAGAAGCATCTGTCATGGAAAGTGAATATTATGGGAATAATAGTATTAATACATTGAACTGTGGAGAACTTAGATGCAGAAAATTTTTTATTATTGTATAAATCACCAGTGAGACCCCATCTGGAATACTAGAATCCACACATGACTTCAAATCACACCTGTAGAAAATGTACAACGAAGGGCTACAAAGCTCTTGCCTGGTTTTTCAAGCTTAACATATCAAGAACCATTGAGAAAACTACATCTACTGACACTTGCATATAAAAGGTATAGGGGTGACATGATTGAAACTTTTAAGATAATCAAAGGAACATAGACAAAACTGTGACTGAGGGTCTCCTTCCCCTGCAGCAATCTACAATAAGAGATCGTAGATACAGTATATTTAAGAGGAGGTCCAAAATTAGATATTAGACAATATTATTTTGGATTGAGAGAGAATGACCAGTGGAACAATTTGCCTGATGATGTTGTAAATGCTAATACTGTGAAAAACGAAGAGAAAAAAAAAAACACGCTCGGGGAGTATGTAGTGATACAACTGGTGAATTTGGAGTGAAACCGATGCTCAGTTTTAGAGTTTTTCTTTACAACACTGTTTATTGATGTGTAGATATATATATTTTCATCTATATTTTTATATATTTAGCATAAAGCCCTGTGACTTTTGTTGCTTCTCTCTTTAAAATAAAATATAGGATTGCTGTTGCAAAAACAGCTTTCATTGAAAACATGCAGATAGAGTCCAAAGTTATGCCTGTGTGTACTTGTCATAGCCAGGAAACATGTGTTGCGAGCATGGCTTACCAGCATTACATCACTGTATGAATATTTGATTCACCCTCATTTTACAAAATTCATTATAGAAAAAATGTGTGTCAAACTTAACAACACAAACAGGCTGATAAATTCATGTAACAGTCAGGCTGAAACAGTGGGCTAATTACAGGTAAATAACACCCAAAGGTGCAAGCACAATAAAACCAGGAACTACTTAGTTCGGTGACCTGCATTCACTTGGTCGGAGTGATGTCATATATCTCATAGTCTTCCATATAGGCTTAGTCACACAGGTGGCAGCACTATCATGAAGGGGAAAGCTTGCAAAAAAAGCGTTACATTCTGTACTAAAATCCACTTTCGTTCTGATAACGTTATCAACACAAAGGTTATGAACTTGAACTCTATTATAGAGAAACATCTTTTCCTTTCATTGTTCAAAGCTTTTGACCATGCTGTGCATTGTTACTGAGATTCAATCACATTCTTGCAAGATGAAAAAAGAGCTAAATATTCTAATTATCACTCAAAATTTCCCTTTGAAATTCCAGCCTCTAAAATTAGAGAGCTCCACTCCCACCAAGAGAATCTGATTGGCCGCAATTGTGTGCTCATACCAAAGTTCTACCCTCCTTGATGATACCAAATATTGGTAACATGTTTGGTGCATCCATTTATGTGCAGTATCATGTCATGGCAGTGGATTGTTATTGAACTCCCTGGTGACAGTCAGAGATTTTGGTGTGAGTGGAATATGCAAAATGATTGACGATGCACGACAGCGGGTGACCAATGACATTTGCAGCATTCAGGTCACCTTACTAATTTTTATCAGTTTGAGGTGACATGACTCAAATGGTCCTAAAAGTGCTGCAGATCTACTTGTTGCACCCCCCCCCCCCATCCCTAATTACTACTGTTGAAACATTGTGCGATTGATTTGTATTTTATGTTTTCATTGACAAGATTTTTTTCGTAAAATTATACACTTTTAATATATGGTATTTAGCGATGAATAAACAAACACACATAAAAATCAGTAATAAATCTTGTTTAAATCAACCAAATTTAGGCCTACCGGTTAATTTGCGTTCATAACCACAAGATGGCTCTGCACAACATATGTGGGGGTTTGCTCAATTTTCAGAACAGGTGAATGAGTGACGAAACATGGATGACACTTTGAGGATTTTATAGGAATGTTATTAGTGGTTTGTGAGGTTTATGGAGAATATTGAAGCACTTTTATGCAGAAACACTTCAGAAAAAGCTTTAAAGTGACCCTTTTCACTTTTCAGTTTGGGTTGCAGAATCAAAATCGTTCAGGCAGCCCAGGAGCTGAGAGCTTCGCTCTCGGTTCCTGCGTGCCTGTAGGATTTTGATTCTGCGATCAAAACCTCAAAGGGTCACTTTAAAGCTGTTAGTAAAAAATACAGGCACCGTTTGTTGTGAATGATCTGTGACTCAGTATACAATTATTTTATGAATTATTTACATCAGAGAAAATGGGTAAGTTCAGGGGTTTGGGGGCAACTTGAGAAAATATCCTGGTTGCTCGTGGGTAACTTCCAATAAAAGTAAATTTTTACCCCAGTTAATGACAAAGAAAAGGAATAGAATGTGTATTCAATTTTGTTGCATAAGGTTGAGATGAAACTTGCTGCCACAGAGCATTCCCTTTAAGAATGTTTACTAACAAATAGAATGTGAATACATTGTACATGACCAAGTGAGTTGGAATAGGAGGGAAGTAATATGCCAGAGATATCCAAACAGCTTCATGTGAGAACTGATTGTGATACAATGACATGAGCTCACCAGCAACTATTTCAGTTTTTATGACAAACAAAAAGAATAGGATTTGTGTTCTATGTGGTTGCATACATTTTCAGGTTGAGGTGAAACTTGTTGCCACCGAGCATTCTCTTCACTTCTTTGATTCCACATCCATACCATTGAAGGTCTATCGAGATGAGGATGAGTGGCAGGTCTGTAATAGAAGGTATTCATACTAACTCTTTCAGTGCCAATCACATCTAAAGTTGATCAACTTAAGGCAAACAAGTAGGAATTATCATTAGGGTCCCAGATTCGTATTCTTCATAAAAACACCTTTCCTACTAAGTACCAGAATGTTTATAGTGCCAGAGAGAATATCCCAGGTTAACAGCTTTTCTCGGTTGCACCAAATGCACGCAGAGAAAAGCTGTTGACATAGTCCAAAATTTGACACTGAAAGGGTTAACGAAATTTGGTACACAAATCTTTACCTTGTATAATTTTTTGATATCTTTATTCATCATTACATACACAATATGAACATGCATCAATGAACAGTAAAAAACAAAATAAACATTTGTCAATTCAATAAAGATTTGTGTACTAAATGACCCATTTTACCTCTGTGACGTCATACGTGATAAAAAATACCGGAAGCTCTGTAACTCCTCTTTAAGCAATATACTTAATTAACTTCAATAAATATTCGCTCCTTCCCCTGAAGAAGGTGGACATATCACCGAAACTGGTCGGGATTTGAGGAAGCCACTTATTTTAATCTACTTTTGTGGTCATAGTTTTTTGTTTTCAGTACATGTGGTAGTACTGTTGGTATTGGCATCCATACCATCTACCTATTAAATCAGTGTTAAACTGCTATTTTACTGTATTTCTATTTTCATGGGTTTGTGCCATCAGCTTAATAAGCGAAAATAAAAATACAGCAAAAGAAAAGCAATTTACTGTATTTTGGTACTAAAGTGCAGCTGCTTTATTTAGGACTTTGATAATCTGTAATTATAAATAAACAAAAGACACACACACAGACACATGTACAAATGTGCATGAAATCCAAATTTGCATTAATGTGTGCAGACTGGGGTAAGATCAGTTAAGTTTCACAATTAGAGGTCACCAAATGTGTGTGATGATGAAACCTTAATGTTCCTGTATTCTGCAGGTTACAGGTTGAGAACCTTTCTAGTTATCCTTGACTTTGAAAAGAATGCAAGACATGAAGTGGACAGTAAACTGAAAACAAAAAGCCTTTTTTGGGTAGATAGGTTAATAAATGGTCAGTATGCTATGGATCAGTTCCATACTCAAGACATGTCTAATCCACTCCAATGTTAACTTTTGCATCCACCAAAATAAAAGTTGTGTTTGATAAATAAAGTACATACCTTTTCTGAAAGAGGCTTTCTTCACTCAGATGTCTGTGTAGAATTTGCCAAACTTTAGTTATTTATTCATGCTCACATATTATTGTTGTCACAGCAATGGCAGAAGAGAAATGACCCAGTGCTGCACATAGAACTGAGACGATGGGCAGATATGATGCTGATAGCGCCACTTGATGCTAACACACTGGCAAAGATAGCCAATGGAATCTGTGATAATTTACTGGTGAGCCCAAAGTTCACAAGTTAGAATCTTTAATTAAGACTACCTCATAAAGAGACCAGTTCTATATAAAGACCACCAGTTTGCAGACCCTTTTTCGCTCTGCTGACCAAAGGTCGCAGAGCATATGCGACTGCTCATGCCTGTCCATCCATCCTTAAACTTTTGCTTGTTAGCACGATACCCTCCTCAGTTTTCAAGTTAGCCCAATATAACTTCCAGGACTTACAGGGAGTTTGAGAATGTAGGTCCCTTTCAATATTGGTGGTGCACCTACAATATGTAATGTAGGGGTCAAAATAAGAAAAACTTGTGAACGCTCTAACCTGTGTTGTTTTGGGCAGATCTTCACCAAATTTGGTGGGATTGTGGGGGAGGTCAAGGTTTAATAATTATACAATATTGTTAAATACATTTAACAATATTGTATAATTTGGATATACAATATTGTTAAATGTATTGGCTTTTATCCTGGTCATGATGGACCCCATCACTTTTCATCTCAAAAGTGATGATTCCAACACTGTGAGTGAGTGAAGACTTTGATATCGCAAACAGTGATGATAGTCTGATTGAAAAGTGACCTACATGTATATATATATTATTTCGAAGGCCACAGGTCTTCAGTCTCTGTATGCAGGGTCAGCTGAGCATAGGACTGTCACAGTCCTCTACTTTTTATAATGATTTTGTGATCTTGAGGAGTATTTTGAATGTGCACATCTTTGTGTACTGTCTGTTTTTCCTGGCATTAATATGCCACCTGCACACACACACAGTAAGTACCTGAGGAAGGGTTGCATATACCGACTGTACCAGGCATGCAGACACTTCACAAAGGTATATAAATTAAAAGTTAACCCACATGAATAATAAATGATTCAGAATGCTGAGCTTGCTGATCTGCCTAAGGATGTGTCTGGGGAAGTGTAATCTTATATGTTGAAGTGCCACACTGGTTACCAAAAGCATTACCAGCAAAGCCTTCACTGGATATACTGATGGAATCTGCACTTGATTTACATATACTAAAATTGATGTGACAGTTCGAAGATATCAAACATACATTACATATGAAATGATAGAGTAACCCAATTTTTTTGATACCCTAACGTGCATTGAGGAAGACTGCAGACAGATGTATGTTATTTTTATGCAGAAAAAATAGGGAAGTCAGGAAATTTTTGTGATTTATATGATTGAAAAAGACAAATCTCCCACAAAACTTGTAATTTTCAAGTCTGTACAGCAATACTTTGGGGGAAAACAAGTTTTAACACAGAGTTAAAAAGCTACAGTGTGTATGTATTTGTTGTACCATTGTATGTATATGTTCATAAGTTGTCATTTCTGTGTGGATTTCTCTGTTACAGACCTGCATTGTGCGAGCCTGGGACTTGAAACACCCCCTGTTGTTTGCTCCTGCAATGAACACATACATGTGGGACCATCCATTAACTGGCAGACACATTAAGACTCTACAAGAATTTGGATATACAGAAATACCTTGTATTGAAAAGACACTTATGTGTGGTGACAAAGGTCTGGTAGTTTGTATTTTCACCCTTTTTTCATTATTTTTTATTGAAATTGACCACAAACTGTTATTTTTTTTTTTGCACCAGCTAGTAATATTTAATGTAAAAAGCACAAAAATTGCGTATCTGTCATGTTTTCTTTGATGATCATAGTTCTACAAAGTTAAAATTTCATTCTTGTACCAAGAGCGAATGAAGTGTTTGTGCTAAAATTGAGATTTAAAACATTACCAAGCATAAACAAAAAATATGAGACAGCTTTTTACCTCTGCAGAACAAAGGTAGCAGAGCTCATGTAATCACTTGTGTGTCATACCATCTGTCCATCCATTAACTTTTGCTTGTGGATCCAATAGAGTCCACAGTTTCCAGGTTAACTTTCTGGACATGTGTATATAGGGTTTATGGAAATCTGAGTTCCTATGAATGTCGGTGGCACCACCTATAGCATTATGAAATATATGGGACAAAATGTGAAAATCTTGTGACCACTCTAGCATCCTTAATTTTCAATGAATCTTATTGAAATTTAGGGGGACTGTGGAAGAGGATAAAATCTCATTTGCATATGATACTGCTGGTGCCACATATACTTTTATGGAAATTATGATCCAAAATGTGTTGAAAGACCATACATGTATTTCAATAAGTGATGGAGTTAAAGATGGCAAATTTATAGGATATATAGATCATGACCAGTTGTAATGTCATATAATGTCAGTGACTTTGACTTATTTTTGTGAGGGTGTAGATTGGACATCTGTGAAAAGAAGAGTTGAGCCTCCAGATGAAATCTGACCTGTGTACATTGTACCAAAAATATACTTAGTGACCTGCTTTTGGGGTCCCCGTGACCCAATTATTATGGACTTCAGTACTTGGCCAAGTTTATCCATTTTTGTCATTAACTCAAAAAGTTACATCCCAATTGGCAAAACAGACCATGTATGGAAAGTTGGCTAAGGGGCACACAATTTGACCACTAAATATTTTTTAATCAGAGATGAAGGTCAAGGCGAGTTGGAATATAAAGGTCAAAATGTCAACATCTTGTGAATAGTGTACCATCTCTAATTTTTACTGGATCATTATGAAATTTGGTGAGATTGTGGAGGAGGTATAAATATTGATTGACAGTGACACTAGTGGCACCATCTATAGTTTAATGGAAGTTGTGAGCCAAAATATGTTGAAAGAGAAATAAAATTTTAAGTCTCAAAAAATAATAAAGTTGAATAGGCCAAAATTGTACGATGATACTGATCATGGCCTGCACAAATATATGTAATATGAATTACCTTGACCTTTTCATCCCAGGTCACTGGTACTGTAAAGTTCAAAGAGATAATTTGCCAATGATGTCTGTATAACAGGTAACATGGCCATGATGTCAGTATAACAGGTACTGGCAAATGAACAACACCAAGTGCTGTCACTTGAGGGTCTAAACTCCTCCATTCCTGGTTCTTTATACATGCAGTTTGTTTTTCTTCACATATATAGTAAACTGTATGTATGTAAACCAGGCAGCTACTTTACAGTTGGGAAGCCTCAACTGAGGAAATAAAAAATTAAAAAAAGAGAACTTTTTCAGTTGAGATGCACAAAGACTGAACCTTTTGCCATCCACAGAGCATATGAGAGAATGGGTGATTTGGTAAAATGCAACTCAACATTTAAATTAATACATTACTATGTAAGAGAACACAATTTAAACAGACTTTTTAATTTTATCATGAATATTGAAACCAATTGCTGAAACATGGAAAAGCTATGTCAGGAGTCAAATCTATGTAGAGATGTACTTAGGGATGGTTCAACATTATCATCATTTTTGAATTAGTACTTAGGGTACTAAATTTCATGAC
Source organism: Hermodice carunculata (assembly GCA_964020975.1). NCBI lineage: Eukaryota > Metazoa > Annelida > Polychaeta > Eunicida > Amphinomidae > Hermodice > Hermodice carunculata. The sequence goes on along the minus strand of OZ026617.1, from coordinate 23,474,748 downwards.
CCCCCTCCCTCCCCCCAAATTAGCACTTTAAAAATTATGATTTTCCCCCCCAAATCATAGCAAAATTGCACAAAACAGGCCAAAAATTGACCATCATTTTCCATATCCTGTAAAAGTGTACAGACCCATTTAACCCCCTCCCCCCTTGCGTACTGTAAGTACTAATTCAAAAATGACGAAAATGTTGAACCATCCCTTAGACAATATGCAATTTACCCATGAAGTGCTGATTCAAGACTGAGCTTTCTGTTGTGCACAGTGTCCCGAAGAAAGCTGTTGACTAAGACTACTTTTTGCTTTAGACTAGGCTTGCTGATATATTTGAGTGAAAGGTATCTTCACGAGGAATTTGAATCTTTTAACCATTATACATGTATGCTTAACAGTAATGAGAAAACGACTACATGTATAGCCATGATTAGCAATTTAAGGGTTAATACATTGGAACAGAACATGACTGTCTTTCCATCATGAACCTAAATCTCCTTTTATTCCTTCCAGGATTTGGAGCTATGGCGGAAGTCCCAGCTATCATTCAAAAAGTAGAACAGACCATAGAGTATATAAAGGAGTCCAGGTGACACGTATGAAAATCAGCTGTTCAGTCAGGACGCTCGATTGACGCAGGATTAAAACAAGGACAGAGAACTTTTACCTAGAACAACAAAGATGTAAAGCGACCAGGTACACATACATTTGTGTCAAATGTGCAATAACGCAGGGAACAACCTGACGAGGATATGTACATGTGGGCCCTGTAATGGCTAGACTTGTACAGCGATCAGTGTTTTGATGGGAACATGAGTTGTGGAGGTGGCCTCTCATGGGGCACAAATTTCTTCTGTACCACAAGCTACATGCCTGTACCCCAACTGTTTACCAGACCAGAAACAGTTTGTCCCATGCATTGTTTATGGATGGATCTCTTTGACAAATCTAGTCCCCATTCATTCAATAGATCACAGCATTTTCAAGGCTGAAATGGTTCTTAAGGATATACAGTCAGTTAGCATTGGCTACTGGAGCCAATGCTAACTGGCTACTAGAGCCAATGCTAGCTGGCTACTAGAGCCAATGCTAGCTGGCAACTAGAGCCAATGCTAGCTGGCTACTAGAGCCAATGCTAACTGGCTACTAGAGCCAATGCTAGCTGGGTACTAGAGCCAATGCTAGCTGGCTACTAGAGCCAATGCTAACTGACTGTATATCCAACATATGAGGGACACTTCTCTTGTGATAACTCTCTAAATACACTAAAAAAGTCCATAAAATATATATATTTTTGGAAAGCAAACAACATAAAAATTAATTCTGTAGCACTGTAGGAGTGTTTACTAGCTACAATGTTTACACAGCAATTATCAAAGAGTATAGAAGTGACTATCATTATTTTATACAAATTTGGCTTCAACTCCTACATTTTAATTGGTTTTAATATCAAATTAGAGGTAAACTATAGAATATCCTATAAATGTAAAAGCATGTCTCAAATTTTGAACTTTTGTTGTTGTTCCCCATATAGAGCTGTTTGAAGTTGAAAAGGTGACACGTCAATCAATAAATTAACTTCAGTTGGCAGCAGAGTTGAGGCCAATATGTTCAGACTTCAATAAGTTGAAGTGGTATCTGTGCTAAATTATGATGACCACTTGTGTAATTGTTAAATAAACATTGAAACCAACTGACAAAGTGAAATTGAAATGAATAGTATCTTTGGTTTGTAAGCTTTCTGAAAATGTATAGTTTACCACACTTTATATTTGAATCCAAAGTTATATTCAGTGATTTGTGAAAGTCACTGCTAACTTGCCATATTTCCTTAACATCACAGATACAGTTAAGGTTAATACCATTGTACATGACTTCATGGGATAGTTGAACATGCACCAAGGAGGCTTTGACTTAATATTTCACAAGGTTGAGCTTAGTGTGTGTTGTCAAGAATTACATTACATCATAATTACATGCAGCAGAAAATGGTTTATCCAGTTGAGCTGCTTATTGGGTAATTACATGTAAATATAAACTAAAGGACATCTTGACCAGTGTGCAATTTAACCCTTTCCCCCTTGAATTAAAGACTGAGTCAACAGCTTTCCTTGGCATGGGTTTGGCACTTAGTGCCAAACCCATGCCAAGGAAAGCTGTTGACCTGGGGCATGTGATCGTGATAAGTCTCATGTACATTTCTCAATCAAATTGTTCTTCATCAGTGTTGAAATTAGTTGAAAACACTGCAGCAGACGACATTTGACCAGCAGCCAAATTTTGTCGGTTTAAGGGGGAAAGGGTTAAAGTGTAGGAGTATCATGTGGATTTCTGCTATGAAATAAAACCAAACATTGCTTGGTTCAAGCCATGGGGCAGTGCTGTGCAAGAGTTGTATATTTAACCAGAGTTAGCTGACTTTTTAGTAGAAGCAGGGCCTAAGTTTACAGGCAAAGTGGTGGAGTCTTTTTGCAGAATGTGCAATGCCAGTCTACAAATATGGCAAGAAAAATCACCCTTAATGTATTATCAAGCTTTCAAAACAGAAATTTAACTACAATTAAAAACATGGAAAGACTTTCTATTAACCTTATATGGTTACTGAAAACTGAAAGAGAAAATCCATTCACATCACAAAAGACATTCCTAGAATTTTTTATTGCCATTAGATACAATCACAGTTTAGGGTAGCAGTGCTTAAGAAGATCAAGTATTGCATAGCAATACATAATCCGCCACAAGAGAATAGTTAGCAAAGTGGGCTGCTAGTATTAAATTTGTGTATGCAGTTAAAAAAAAAAAAAAAAAACTTACGAGAAATTAGTGAAACATAATAGGACAATGTATCTGGGTGAAACCTAGGTTGGGATATTATCTTGCTCACCCCGACCTAATTTCAAGGTTACAAGGTTACCTATGTGAAATTGGTTACAGGCTGGCTATGCTTGAAATGTTTGCATCCTAGGCCTGTGGTTGCTACTAAACATTAAGGGGGAAGTCTGTCTGGAGTGTCTTTATAGGTATGGGAAATATGGCCAGACAATATAAAACTTTATGGGGGTTCAGTGGTCAAGGTCACAGTGATTTAAATTTTGGTGCACAACACAAGCCTTGTTTATGGAGTGCCTGCACACCCAATTTGTTTGCTGTACATGTCTCAGTAAGGAAAATATGGCCCAAACAAGCTCAGACTTTATGGGGGGTGGTGGGGTCAATGGTTACGGTCAAGGTCACAATGATCCAATTTTGATGAGAGACACACCCCTTTCCTATGAAGTGTCCACACACCAAATTTGATAGCTGTTGGTGTTTTGCCATAGGCAACACAGCCAAAACAGACTCGAACATTATGGGGGTCAAAGGTCAAGATCACATTGACCCACTTCTAGTGTTCAACACACCCCTATCCTATGAAGTGTCCACACACCAAATTTGGTAGGTGTACTTGTTATGGTACAGAAAATATGGCCGGGATAAGCTTTGTCAGCAGGCTGGAAGGACAAGGTGCAAACCTTGTGTCATTTTAACCCTTTCAGTGCCAATCACGTCTAAACTTGCTATACTTAAGTCAAACTAGTGTGAATTATCATAAGGATCCCAGATTTGTATTCCTCGTAAAAAGACCTTTCATTCAAGTACCAGGGTGCCTATAGTTCCAGAGAGAATACCCCAGGTCAAAGCTGTTGACTCAGTCCAAAAATTTGGCACTGAAAGTGTTAAGTGCACATTTTTTCCAGTTCCATCACATATCATTAAATTATATGTCCATAAACTGATTGGGCACTGTGCATTTTGTGCAAATTTAATCTGTTTTTAGGAAGTATGAATTCTTCAAATGTTAAACGTTAATATTATGCATGCCTGGCACAATCGCTTTTTGTTTTCTCTCTGGCATAATTGGCCTTGACCACATAATGTTCAACTTTGCTATTATATTTTGTCTTGCTAAATTTTTATCAGAATTGAAAATTAAGTTTTTTTCATTTGATCCTTGTAATGATGCTTGCTATGAAAGTTCTTCAAATATGCAGCACATAGCATGGCTGTCATAGTAATTTGAATTGATAAAATTACAATGTACACAGCTCGTCATCATATTTAAATAAATCATTTGCAGGTTCCCGGGATATCATTTATTTACAATATACTGTTCCCATACAATAAAAACAAAACCAAATAGAAAGTAATATTATGTGAAATTTGGATATGAAAATCTGAAGTTTTGATGTAGGCTCCCTTTTAAGGGGATAGAACACTTTACAACAATAAAATTAGAAAATGCTAGTTTTTGTTGAACATTATGCTGTGTATTCTACAATTTTCATTTCAACCCTTGAAAACTATATATTTTATGAAAGAAGACATCTTGATGAAAGAAAAACCAGCAGCAGATCTTTTGTAGCTGTTTAGTAATTAAATCTTAATTAGTTACAATTACAATTACAATTAAATTTGTCATATTTTGAGTAAAAAAAAAAAAAAAAGCTCAAACACATTTCCAGATAAACATTTGGTTTTGATCAAAATAGATAGAGCATATTGTTTGCTACAAAATAACTGTATCTCAAATTTTTGCATTAAGATTCTAGTTCACATTTTGAAGCTTTTTAAATTTTATTCAAAATCTTTAAAATTTTATTAATCTATAAAAATTACCCAAACCCTTTTTTAAAAATCTGAGATATGGTATTTTAGACACAGATGCCGGCTTGAATTTGATAGTACAATCTAGCTTGTATGTTAATTTTTGAAGATGCTACTTTTATTTTATGTAAATTTTATAAATTTTAATCAAAATTAAATTGAAAAATTTGTGATGGTTAAATCTGAAATTTAATAGTAAATTTCAATAAAAAAAATGTTTTCTTTCAGACATCTTTCAGAAAATATATGCTTTTGATAGTCTTGCGTGAAAAACTAATGAAATAATTACATATTTCTACATAAAAGTCACAAAGTGTTCTAGCCCTCTCAAGGTAAGGGACGGAGGAGGAAATTTGCCCATGTTTATGCTGCAAACTTGCAGAGTGCTATGGTAGTGCTGCCATCTGTCAACCAGGTCTAAAAGTAATTTGTTAAAGGAGTCCTCGAAGGTCCACTTCAGGCGACATTAGCCAGACTACATAAGGCGAAGGAAGACTCAGGATCTGGATCTCAGCTTATAATAACTGTTTCTGTCTTGTCGACAGCATCACCAGATGCACAGCCCTAAAGGAGGGGGTGTGATGGGGTTATTGTGACAGATGAGCATGTTTAATCTGGTGCTTATTAATTGATGATTTAAACAACTGATGGGGATAATTCATGCCGGTACTGCAACAAGGTGACACTGGACAATGTATTTTGCTCAAATTTGGCAGTATGCTTATCTGCATGCCAAGATGAGCTGATTAAATTTTGGTGTCAACATGACCTAATTTGAGTAAATGGCAGCCTAATTACATGCTCATTTGGGCTTGTTACCACATCTCCAGAATGTTCTGATGTATTTTGCTCAAATTTGTCAGTATGCTTATCTGGCAGCCCAAGATGTATGGACTAGATTTTGGTGTCACCATGACCAAATTTGAACAAATGGCGGACCCTTCAGTCAATGCTTGCGTTGAAGGTGTCTAGTTATCAATCAGAAGTTCACATTTTAGATAATGACAAACTATAGTTTTGAAATTAGGCCTGGACAGAATGGATTGGTTTCCGAGTACATATTTTGAATCAGGGTAGGGAAGCTGAACAAATTAAATTCTTTGTGTTACGAAAGTCCACTGGGTTTGCAAAAACAAAAAGCACTAAGGAGACAAACATTTTCAAGTTGTTTTTTTTTTTTGTGAAATTTTTTCTTCATATTTGTATGATTTGTAGAAGGGCTTTTAACATTTTTTCTGCGAAAGGGACATCTATAAATGAACTCACCCTATTTGAATGTTTATGCCAAACAGATGCAGTAACCACCATTCTTACATACAGATGTGAAGTGGAATAAAACAACATTTGTAAAACACAAAATGACAAATGCTCAATTTAACAAAGAAAACCGGGGGCCCTTTTTTTTTTGCTAAAAGTTCAGGACTAGGAGTAAAATGTGCAGTTTCCTGACCATGTCTTGAGGTAATGTCCAACCAGTTTTGGATAATTTTGTTTATTTCAGGATAGTTTGGTAGCCATAGATGTTTAGAAGTTGTCAAAGTTTGAGTTTGAGTCCCAGCACAATCTGAAGTAACTAAGAAAATACTTTGAATGATAACATAGTAGTCAATGGACACTTTTAACCTTTGAATCTTGATTACAGACACTAGGTATTTGCACAAAAATGTCCAGTTCCTGTGAATATTTTTTCTACAACTAATAATCAGGTGATTTTGATCAAATAAAAGCTGCTTTACTGTAAAAATTCTTTAGAGCAAAAGCATATCAGGGATTTTCCAAATATCCAAAATTTCACAAAAACACATTTTTCAACCAATATGCTTGTTAATTCAACAACTTTGAATGCAGGGTTCCATCTTAAGTACAGACAGATGCTGCAAAGCCTTGTGGTCAATTAATCATATATGTTTATTATATAGGAATACACATTTCTGTGATATAGTTGGCACAGAAGTGAAGTCCCTTTGCCATGTAGGGCATTACCGCAAGTTTAGAGTTGGGGATGTTAGGATAGGGTAGGGAAACAGTAACCAAGTTATTTTTTGTCCTTGACCTTGTATTCAGTTTTCTTTAACTGTATGATGTGTGAAGATAAATCTTGCAATATGAATTTGAGGTATCCCATGTTCACGTCAAGCTCTTCAGCAATTTATTAAAACACAAAACTTCAGTATGTGAATAAATATTCTTTTAATGAGATATATGGTATAATGTGGTAATGTTTGAATGAGAAACATGATTGATTTAACATGTACAAAGTCTGTACATGTCACATGACCAATGATACACCAGGAATAGTTCTGGAGTTATAAACATGTTACACAGCAACACTACAAACAAGCTAATTCCATGACAGGGATCCAGTTTACAATACCAAGGTCAAACAGGTAACCTGAGTCTGGATACCATGAATGAAACATTGATAATACTATAATCTACATTAAAACTCAGAAGCACAGAACTCAATCTTAAATTATATTAACCCGACTCAAATTGTCAATATGAAAAAACTGCAATTTTAAGTTCATATTTCTTCTCAGACATAATTTTACACAAATGCCACCATTTTGTAAAGCAGAGATTAGCCTGATTAATAAAATGCATTGCATAAGTCTCATAGATGTTACAGATTCAATCTGGGCATACATAATTATGAAGGTGCGATTCTGGATTCTAAATATACTGTGAATTCTACTCCATTTCATTTAAACAACTGTATCAATACAGTGAAAATTATGTGCATAGCAGAATCTTTTTGCCAATTTTTCCACAGTATAAAAAGCATATCAATAATGGTTATTTCTTTCAATTTTGTTACCATGTCCAAAGTTAGAAATATTCATTATAATCTCAATTCCTAACCTCTCCACAATGATGACATTATGTCTGCTCGACAACAAGGGAGTCCTAAGTCCTGTACATAATTTTTATCATCCTGTATTAGATCCCCCCCCCCCTCTAAATTAACCCCTTCGCTGCTCAAGTCGCCCAAAAGCATGCAGACCTAATGGTCTCCTTTGATTTTCTCTCTCTTTTTTTTTTTAAATTTTATATTCAACTGAAAACAAAAACATTCTACTCTGAATTATAGCTAAGACTTGTCAACAGGGTATACCCCAGGTCATAAGCTTGCCTTTGGGTGGATTGGGCTAACCAAAACCAAGGAAACCAGCTGGTTCCGTCTTATTGTGACAAAATGATATTGACCCAATCATTCAATTTCACTCTATCATCAATTTTACTACATTTTACACTATATTCCTACCTGTTGTGTACTGAAATAACGTTGAAGTAACCATACAACCCAGACCCACTTCCTTTACTTTTTGTCCTCCATGTACACCTATTTAGCATAGCATTGTAAGTTTGCAGGAGTTAAACCCTACAGGAAATAAAGTTGTTTTTCTTTTTTTTGTTCGGTCACACTGTTTTACAACTGAACTTTTTTCAAGCCATCAAAACAATATGCCCATCTCCTTTTGGTTCCAACAATAGCACTATAACAATGTTTAGCCATTTTCGTTTTGTACCATATATCAAAACAATGTGGAATGAAATATATTTGTAATGCCACACACTGCTCAGGCCAGCACAGTATTAACCCCATTAAAAAAAATACCACAAAGATCATTCACTCAAGGTTAAAAACATGTAGCTGTGGGCATTTAAAATACAGATACAATGCATTTTTGAGGCTGTTTCCTCCACTTGGCCATGCTGTGGCACATATACTAATTACAATGTACTTGTGATTCGTTTAATTTGTTAAGACTTTTTTTTTTGTTTTTTTGTTTTTTGTTTGTTTGTTGTTTTTTTTTTTTTTTGGGGGGGGGAGGTGTTGAACTGGGACGAGATGACCAGGAAGGCAATCATGGCAATGGGGATGATGCTCAAGTTGATCTCTAAATGGACTTGTGTAAAAAATAGTATCTAGGTCTACCATGAGAGCTGTCGTTAAAACTCGACCAATAATACCACATGAAATGGACCCTCAGAGCACAATATCTTCCACAATGTCCACCATAACAACATTTACAAGTGAAATTACTTCATCCAAAGCAACTATTGCAAAAATTAAACTACATGCCTGTCCTCCATCATACCATGAAAGTAGTTTTAAAAAGTTTGAAAGGCACACTTAGTGGGGAGATACCAATATAGAGGCAACCTCTCTTTGCCCACTGTCCCTTGTGAGATACCCATGAAGAGGCAACCTCTCTATGCCCAGTCCCTTGTGAGATACCCAGATAGAGGCAACCTCTCTATGCCCACTGTCCCTTGTGAGATACCCATATGGAGGCAACCTCTCTTTGCCCAATGTCCCTTGTGACCCGACCCAACTACTACAAATTGCCATGGAATTATTTGTATGACATAATTGCTGAATTATTGAAAATGCACTTGACATCTTTGCAAAAAGAAAAAAAAACAAAACAAAACAAAACAGGATTATTCCTGCAATCAAGTTGTGTGCTTTTCCTGTAAATTTTCTCTTCATAACCTTAGGAGGGTTTCAATGAATAAAATTTTACATCAGATTTGCTATTCTCTTCCACCTAACAGCCACCATGCTCCAGCGTAGAATACGGTCTCAGGATTTGAAACATGTGAAAAGAGTCACTGCAGATCAAGTCTATTGAAAATACTTGCCCCAGGTGCCTGCTATGTGAGCAAAGTACTTTGCAAAGGATTGTTTTTTTTTTTTTCTGTAATGTTGGTTAAATATTCAAGCAAATACAGTTTTCATCTCAAGTGCATCAATGTTACTTCTCAGTGGCTTAAGATGATACGATACACGTGGAATGGCCGAATGAATTTCACATATTTCCCGAGTGAACAGTGTAGAGTAACGATGAAGAAAATACTGCATTAAATGTACCAGCCAGGCTAGTTTCTTTGCTACCCATCCACAGTAGAGTCCTCTGTCTGTACAAATATTGATATACACACTGTCAGATGAGTTCTGGTGCTCCGATATATCTAAGCTATATGAAGAACTAATTCTGCTCCAGTAACTATTATGAAAGTGTAAATTCAACTGAACATTTTCAGAGCACTTTGGAAAAAAAACAACAACCCTACTTTTTCTATGCAAGTGTGTACTACATTTAGAAACAAAATTTGAAATTAAAGCTTTGACGCTAATGTACATATACACATCAGTATCTATATTATTTACAATCTATGTGGCACGGCTTATTTACATTCACTTGATTGAAAGTTAAGACTTGCAGCAGATTGGAGTAATTTGCGTTGTTTGTGATCAGTCCGAATCTGATGCTCAGAACATTCTTTTGGATGTCAAACCTCAATCTCAATCTGATGCTTACAACATTTTGGATGTCAAATCACAATTATCTTTATCTGATGCTCAGAACATTCTTTTGGATGCCAAACCTCAAAAATCATCTCAATCTGATAAGCAGAACATTCTTTTGGATGTCAAACCTCAAATATTACAAAATATTAAACCAATTTACCTGCATATCAACTGATTTGCTGATTTTGGGTCTTTCTTTGGAAGAAAGCTTTCAGCAACCATAAACGTGCTCTCAAAAATAAAGTTAGCTACTTAAATTATACAAAAATTTGTACACATGGTAACTTGGCGCTGAAATGTGCATATTGCTGCCACCAAGGCAAGAGTCCACTGATGCAAACAAAACAAAACAAAACAAAAACAAAAAAAAATTCAATAAATAAAGTAATTATGTTGATACCAGTATTTTAACATGACAGACTGACATGTAACCCTCTATAACCATGGTACAAAGTCGCAGTGAAATCCCTGAAATGTATGAAAATGCAATACCACTGAGCATGCAATTTATTTTCACTTGCAACTGCAACACAAATTTCTGCTGGTTCATCAGCAAAATATATTTTTGGTACAACAAGGAAATATGATGGGTTTTCAACACAGACCTTTTCTTGCAAATTGTTTTCAGAAATCTCAGCAATATTGTTCGTGTACAAATGTAGTGGTTCTTGTATTTACACATTTTACTCAGAAGCAAAACTGCAATTTCAGCTTTTTTTTTTTAAAATGTAGATTGACACCGTACACAAAACACTGTCCGACACTTGATAAGAACAAGAGAACCACGATTGTCACAACTTCTGTGCTCATCTGACTTCTAATTTTGTGAGCCAGTTCTCAACCTTTTTGCCTTAAACCAAGCTGATGGTCAAAGGTCATCACTTCAACATTTTACACTAATTTTAACAACAATAAAAAACAATTTCGAAAAGAATTGTAGACAAGACCCATCAAGGTAACATAACCCAGGTCAACAGCTTTCCTTGGTGTGGGTTAGGTGCCCAGCCTCCACTAAAGAAAGCTGTTGACTTGGTCTTAGTTCAAGCAGGAAAGGGATAATCAGATTGAAACTTTAAAATGTCTTAATTTTAAATTATTATAAAGGCATGTCTTGACCTGAAAATCAAGTCCTTTTCCAGACATTAGTAATTAATAAACATTAATAATTCATGATGTGAACAGCACCAGTACCTGATGGTAGTGTTACCCAGAGTTCCACATTTATATGAATTAAACCACGACAGGAAATGGCAAACTTGCACAAATACAACAGTCCATACTGAACATCCAAGTAATGTGTCTAAGTTTCAAAGAAATGTTAAACTCGGAGACATCTGGACATATGGCTTGGCTGAGGACTAGGCATTAAAAACCAGTGACAAGTCCACAGAGGTCTCTGCAAAATTCATGCCAGGTAGGTATCATCTTGTTTTCCCTTCCTTTTCAATAACAAACAACCCATCCGGATTTCAGTTGCGCCAAATTACAAAAATTCTAAACACTCTTTTGTTGGACAGTGCTTGCATAAAATCTATCATTTATTATACAAAATACACAACTTCTGCAACTTACTTGGGCACCAAGTTGACCTAGAAGGTGTCAACTTTCTGTAAACATGGCTGACTGCTTTTCAGGTACAAAAATACAGGTACACCTACATACATAAAGGTAGCAACTTTGCAACACTGATGCAACATTTCAATTTAACCCTTTACGTCACATTTAGCTTATACGGGGAGCTGAATTGTCTTTTGACAGGAAGTTATACTTTTGCAGCCATGTAATCTATCTTTTGCTGAGATGCAACTGATGTTTGGGGAGGGGGGGGGGTGAAACTTATCTTGACTAGTCAACACTGAGCCAATTGGTGACTCGGAAGATTAATGTTCCATTTTGCCTATGTTTTTGGTGTGATGAACTGCTGTGTACCAAATTTGCTCCTTGCATGGTGATGCTGTAGGTCACGGCAGTAGAATACCCATGAGACCCATGAGAGACAGACCTCCTCAACATGTTGCTTGGTTTGTGGCTATGAGCTGCTGTGGCAGGAATCACAAGTCTGCAGAAGTCAGGCTCATGCTTGTGGGCTTGTTCTGGTCATGCACCATCATTAGAACTGTACATCTGTCACGAGACATAGTTGCTGCAGATGCCCAATCAGTTAAATCTCAGGACTACCATGTCTCCTTGTTGAATGGACATCACAGCTCTCTGTGCACAGATATATTCCATGCTACCTGTTTTCATATTGGCGTCTATTGCACCCTTGTCTGGTATTCACACAAATTTTAACTTCAATTGGCCACTTTAAAGCATGTATTTGGTGCAATGGGGTCACATCCTTGTTGCAGAGACTTTCTCAATGACTGAGTTTTTTTTTTCTCCTTTCTTTTTTCCTCTCCAGAAAACAGCTTTTTTTATGCTGCATCTTCTGCTGTTTCTGATTCTCTCGTTCTTGCAAGAACAAAATTTGCACATTTTCCAATCATAATTACACAATTGATAAATGACACTGAATTGTAAAGCTTTAACTCCACTGGAAAATATCACTGCAATACCATGTATGTCTCATGTAGTTATAGCACGGGGCATGCCCCTAGATGTTGCTCAGCTTATTCACTAGGTGGCACTAGATAGGTAGTATACTCTTGTCTGTTACTATATCCAGTGACTCCCCAAAGTTTGAGAGTTGATAAGTTCTCTTGCCCCATTTTATCCTTCTAACATTTATTATGGCTTCAAAGTAGACAAAGACGTATAGTAATTCCCTGATCACCCAGGCTAAGACAAACATTGGCTTCGACAGTGGTAAGGGACCATTCTGCAAGAATAAAATGTAAATATTGTCACAGAATAAAAACATGTAGTATACAACAGGTCCAGCCCATATGAAAACTGGTTTGACAACACAGGTAAATGACCATTTTTGAATATTAAAATATAAAGAGTGGTACAAAATGAAAGCACAGTATGGCCACAAGACCCACACAAAAATCCAAGGCACTGATGAAGAGCCGCCTATGACCAGCTTCGACTCTAACAGCATGTTTTGTGTTCCTGATCTCTTTAATTTGAGTTGAAGGTCATATGGCCATATTTAAAGAAAAATACCTTTTTGAAAAATTGAGTAATGCATATTTGAAATATTGGAAGTCCACAAAGCCATCCATGATGTCCCTGGACCACAGAATAGGATTATCACTAAAGTTGTGCCCAATATTTGATAAATGACCCTGTCATGACCTCCTTTAAAAATATATATTTTTAACCTGAAATCAAAGTTTCTAACATATTTGGACAAACCAGGATACATTTACGTACCTGGCAGAATATTGTACAATGCAAGCATTCTAACATGCAATATTAGGTTGCATTATCAAATTGTGACCTTGATTTAAACTTTTAGGTGATGATCTACAAATGAAATAACATTTTTTGCAGATAATTAGTTTTAGACAAATATCCACCTGAACTGGACATTTTGGTGCAAATTCCTCTTGTCTGTAATCAAGATTCAAAGATTAACACGGTCCATTGACAACCATGTTAGCATTAAAAGTATTTAGTTTTTCCAGATTGTATTGGGACGAGATCTGCCAAATTTGGACACCTGATAAGACCATATATGTCTACTAAAATGCCAAAAAATCTCAGTATGAAAACAAATTATGAAAAACTGGTTGGACAATACCTCAAGGGAAAACTTTTTCTCATTTAAACTCTATCTGAAAAAGCTGAAGTTCAAAGTCATACAGCCATTCAGAAAAGAGATGCATCAGTTTTACTCTATTAAAACAGAGAGGCATCTGCTTAACATAATTTTGCACACAAGGAGTTATGTTATTTGTAAAATGATGCTGTGGGCATGGGGGAAGACTCTTTCGCCATGACACTAGACATCTGGTAAACATATTAAACCCTTTCCCCCTCAAACCGGCCAAAACCAGCTGGTGGTCAAATGTCATCTGCTTCAGTGTTTTCAACTGATTTCAACAGCAATGAAAAACAATTTGACTGAGAATTGAAGGTGAAACCTGTCAAGACAACATGACCCAGGTCAACAGCTTTCCTCGACATGGGTTGGGCACTGCCCAACCCATGTCGAGGAAAGCTGTTGACTCAGTCTTAATTCAAGGGGGAAGGGTTAAAGATGTTTCCACTTTTTCCAACTTGTACACTCAGGCAGTTGCACTTTCTAGGTATGCAAGTACAGTTGTCCATGTCTTGAGGGACCACTCTAGTAAGAGTCCACCCCTGTCTTGAAAACCTTGATTTGGTCATCCTAAGGGGGTGGTCTTTCAGGTTTTACTGTATCGTGGTTTTCTTAGTTTAGGATTGTCAGTCATATTCTATGAGAAAAACATCCATGCTCTATTTGGCTGTGGAAAGCATACAAATGTTAGTTGGACAACACCACCACCTGGTGACTTCCTGTCAAATTACTCCTCAACTCGACTATGTACATTGAAGCTGCTGTCAAAATGATGCATTTGATCAGCCAATTGATTTTACACTTTCTCTGTATCAATGCACAACAAATAAAATGAAACAAAAAATTTACCTGGACTCCTTTAAGGTGAAAATAATCCAATACCATCCACACGGCCCAGTGTATGAAGAAACAAATGTAAGGGCTGAAGCCAAAAAAGTGATAGACAGACCAGGACATGTAGATGCCCAGAGGTATACTTTCACTTAGGGGCTCTAGAATGGCCGCTACAAGGGGCATCATGTTCAGTCTCAGTCGTAACCACCTGTAACACAAAAAACACCTTCATTCAAATGATAGAACTATAAGAGTACATGTGATCTACTTCAACAGGCATTCTTGTAATTGGACAGTATTAACCCTTAAAGTGCTGATTTAAGATTGAGTCAATAGCTTTCCTCGAGGCACTTTCCATGCAATGCAAAGTGCGAGGATGAAAGCTGTTGACTAAGACTACTGTTTGCTTTAGACTAAGCTTGCTGGTATTTGAATGAAAGGTATCTTCATGAGAAATTTGAATCTTTTAACCATTATATGTTTAACGGTAATGAGAAAACAACTATAGCATTGATTAGCACTTTAAGGGTTAATATCAATGTACTGACTGTGTCCCTTAAATATTCCTGCTTCTTCAACTGTAATCAAGTGGGAACTGCATATCAGAACTCCTTCAAAAAGTGTTCCTTTAAGTATTCACATACCTGGTCCAGTGCCCATGGCATTTTAATGCCGTCATTTTCTACTGGCCTTTACACAACTGGAGAATTACTTGCTGCTGCAAGGATTTAGTATCACTTACCCAGAAATGAAAAAAAAAAAAAAACAAGAGGGCTGTGTGAACAGCCCGTGCCTCAGCTGATCTTGACATTCATCACACTTGCAGATCTATGAACTTGGGAAAGGATCAAGGACACCATGTTCTGAGTAAGTCTGACCTTTATACAAGAACACTTACATGTACAACATCAAAGTTCAAGTAGTTCTCAAGTTATAATGAAGAGTAAAATTCATGTATGTTGCACTGTGACCCCACAAACGAGGCCAAGGTCATTCATGTACTGTCTCAGCATGACCCTCATACAGAATAATTAACATGTGTAGCTAACTCAAAACAGATCTCAAGTTATCAAATAAACAGTAAATTTTGTGTCAGTTGTCCTGTGAATTAGCATTAGAATGCCCATTGACTTACATAGTAATCAATAGGAAAGCTCCACTGACTGGTAAGTACCATAATTGAAAATCCTTAAAAATCAGGAATCCAAAGCAGTGCCACCTACTAAACAACTGTTTGACCCTTCCACAACAACATATCCATCACATTTCAGCTTAATCTGAGGGACAGTTCTGAAAACAAGTGAAAAATAGCAAAACCATACAAAAAATTCATTAAAAAAATTGCAGCGCCACCTGGTGAACAATTGGGAACTAGGTGTCACCGGGAGTGTCTATGAACGATATCAAAGCAATTGGGTGAGCGGTTTCAAAGGAGAAGAATTTTGAAAGTTTGCCCCAAAAAAGAACAAACAAATTCATAAAAAATCCAAAAATCAATAGAGCATGACCATTTGAAAACACTTGATAGAGATCCACCCAAGGCACATCCCCACCAAGTTTGAAGTAAATCTGGTCAATATTATTAAAGTTATGACCATTACAAGAAATTCCCATGTTAAACTTTCCTATTGAAACTTTTGTAGAGATTTTTGAAAAAAAATCATAAAAAAATCCAAATTCATTGGAACATGACCATTGGAACAAACCTGGTAGACACCCACCCAAGGTACATTGACACCAAGTTTGAAGCAAATCTGGATGATGGTTTTGGAGAAGAAGTCCAAAATGTAAATTAGCGGTAGAATGCCCATTGACTTACATGGTAATCAATAGTAAAGGTGCATTAAAAAAAAATATAAAAATCAATGGAGCGTGACCATTTGAACAACTTGGTAGAGATCCACTCAAGGTGTATCCCCACCAAGTTTGAAGTCAATCTGGATGACGGTTTTGGAGAAGAAGTCGAAAATGTGAATTAGCATTAGAATGCCCATTGACTTCCATAGTAATCAATAGGAAAGCTGCATTGACCGACAAGTGCCAGAATTGAAAAAAATCCTTAAAAATCAGGAATCCGCAGCATTCCCACATAGTGAACAACTTTGTTTGACCCTTCTACAAGGAACATGTCCACCATGTTTCAGCTTAATCTGAGTGACGGTTCTGGAGAAGAAGTCGAAAATAGCTATAACACACAAAAATTCATAAAGAATTAGGAAAAAATCGCAGCGCCACCTGGTGAACAAATTAAGAACAAGGAGTCCCAGGGAGTGTTCCTGTGTGATATCAAAGCAATTGGGTAAGCAGTTTCGGAGAAGAAGATTTTTTAAGATTTACCCAAAAAAGAACAAAAAAATTCATTAAAAATCCAAAAATCACTGGACCGTGACCAATTGAACAAACTTGGTAGAGAACCACCCAAGGCACATCTCCACCAAGTTTAAAGTGAATCTGGCTGACGGTTTTTGAGAAGAAGTCGAAAATGTGAATTGTGGACGACGGACGGACGGATGGACGACGGACGACGGACCCTCAAAAAACCTCAGCTGACTGACAAGTCAGCTGAGGTAAAAAGTGACTTGGGAAAGAATGGGTTAAACTGTGTTTTAGACACTCACATCATGCTGTCACATGAACATACATCAGAAACTAGAACAGACTGATTTTCCAACAGAAAATCAAATGTCTCCCCGTAGAACACTTACGTCTCTGAATGAGCTACAGGTGATAACAAATTACAAATGACCAAGTTTACTTGAAAATTACAATCCTATTTTAGCTCTCACCTAGATACATTACTCTAGCAATTTTCATCAAGTTCTTCAAGACTTATTGCAGAGAAACCAATTTCACATAAATGACCCTGTGACCTTGAAAACTAGGTCAAGGTCACCCAAATACAATCCAATGCGAGGTCTTGCCTAGATACATAATCCTGCCAAGTTTCATCAAATTCCATCAAGTTCTTCATGACTTATCGAACGGAAACCAATTTCACATAAGTGACCCTGTGACCTTGAAAATAGGTCAAGGTCACCCAAATACAATCCAATGCGAGGTCTTGCCTAGATACATAATCCTGCCAAGTTTCATCAAATTCCATAAGTTCTTCATAACTTATCGCACAGAAACCAATTTCACATAAGTGACCCTGTGACCTTGAGAATTCGCTCAAGGTCATCCAAATACAATCCCAACCTAGGTCTTGCCAAGATACTTAATCCTACCAAGTTTCATAAAATTCCATCCTGTTCTTCATGACTTATCGAGCGGAAACCAATTTCACATAAGTGACCCTGTGACCTTGAAAATTAGGTCAGGTCACCCAAATACAATCCCAACCTAGGTCTTGCCTAGATACATAATCCTACTAAGTTTCATCAAATTCCATCAAGTTCTTCAAGACTTATTACACGGAAACCAATTTCACATAAGTGACCCTGTGACCTTGAAAATTAGGTCAAGGTCACCCAAATACAATCCTAACCTAGGTCTTGCCTAGATACATAATCCTACCAAGTTTCATCAAATTCTGTCAAGACCTTCAAGACTTATCGCACGGAAACGACAAGGAGGAGGAGGAGGAGGAGGAGGAGGAGGAGGAGGGGCGGCGGCGGCGGCGGCGGCGGCGGAGGAGGAGGAGGAGGAGGAGGAGGAGGAGGAGGAGGAGGAGGAGGAGGAGGAGGAGGAGGAGGAGGAGAAGAAGAAGAAGAAGAAGAAGAAGAAGAAGAAGAAGAAGAAGAAGAAGAAGAAGATATATATCCCCCGGCTTCCACCGGGAGACATAATTCATATGAAAATGTGCATGGATGATGTAATAGCTAGCACCACGTTAAATCCTTCTGACTTCAACATGAACACAGATGTGTCATCTATGATTTTGTGTTCATCAGGGTTGTTCAAATACAAATAGCCAAATTTTTGTAAAATTGCCCGAGTTTCCTTCGTTCTTTTAGCCACTCACACAAATGAACAGAATTTTTCAAAAGCCATTTTGGGGAGCACTTTGGTGCTTTGGTGAGTGGCAAGAGAAACACAGCAAAGGTGTGTTACATATGAACAAACTTCGTACCTCTGTTTCCCCCATCTCCCAATCTATTTGATATAAAAACCTCCTTTCTCTATTAATCTCAAGAAGTGTCTGAGAATACCCAACCTAATAACAGCAGCCAGCATTGTTGGTAAATGTGATCTGCTTAAGGGCAACTGACTTCAATTCTGAAGTCTGTGCTTACTCTATGAATATTCTTTCACATTAATCGGTCCACTCTCGTTTGAACCAGTTCACCACCTATGTTGTGGATTGGTCACTGTGTTTCTTGTGACACAGCATAATGCAGACCCATCACACAATGGCCACTAATATAATCAAATCTCCATACAGCTCCACCCTGTTAATAAAGTTAGCATGAAGACAGTCAATTATATTGGTGCAAAATGCATAACAATCATGCATGCCTAATGCCTTGATGTGGATTGCTGTTCATGGCTGGTGTCCCCAGGCTACCACTCAGCTACCTGTCATATGATTATCCCAAGGGCACTTTGCTATTATCAACATCAAGTACCTTGTATCAACCATTTCATCACAAAATATACAAAATCATTTTACCTGCACAACGGTCACATTCTTGTTTTCTGCATCCCACAGACATATGGCCCACCAGTTTTTTCCCCCTGTTTTATGATTGTTCACACAAAATTTTCCTTGTATTTGCAAAATAATTCAGACTAACATAACATACGTATCAAATAGGACAGGGGTCGTTGTCATGCTCTGATATTTTTGGTGATACATTTTGAACGTCTCACCAGTCATGTCCTCCTCATTTGAAAAATGATGTGCAACAATGTACTGACCTGACCATCCTGTCCTTATACGCAGCAATGGAAGTGGATGCTACATTCTGCTGAGCTGGCACAGCCGCAATCTGATGTCTGAACCCCCTGAAATGGACAACAAAAGTGATGTCTTGAGCTTGTTGTGGCAATATAAGACCAACTTGTTAACCCTTGTGAAACTGACACTTTGGTGCAACATATTTTTTTTTTTTTTTATTTCATACATTTCATTTATCATCTACATCCTAGTCTGGTACAAGTTAACCCTTTCTTGGTCAGAACAAGACTGAGTTAACAGCTATCCTTGGTGTGAGTCTGGCACATATCTTCAATTCACAGCAAAACTCTGAGCAGTTTGTGTTAAGTAGTTTGACTGAAGTCACAGTTGGCACTGAAAGAGTTAAATAAAAACACTAAAGCAGACATTTTACATCTGGGCTCTTGGAGTGGGCAAGAGTTAATCAGCATGGTAACTGGAAAAATGTATTAGATCTACATCCACATTCATCTGAAAACAGCAACCCATGCTAATGCAAACAATTCTTGGAATAGGGACATTGTTTTTTAAGCACAGGCTATAAGAATTAGTTACATATCCTGCCCAAAATGCATGTACTGCAGTCTCTCTTTTGAGACCACATGCCTTTTAAGACTACATTTATAAGATCTAAAGTGCTATCTTCTCCAAACTACTTGGCCTCTATTGAGTGACCACCAGCTTTACTTGACCACCTCTCAACCTGCTCTATGGATGATCTCTCAAAGAAGGGACTGCTGCATATATAATACAATACTTCCCTTTCCTGATCTTGGGAAGTTGAAAAAGAGTCTACCCAATGGTCTTTAGAATAGAACACATGCTACACATAGACAAGAAAATACTGTACACCCCACACCTGTTGAGGTCACTTGATCAAAGGGATCTCACATCAATATCGTTTAAAAATCTCATGTGTTCAAATAAAAAACAGACATACAATATTGACCCTTTTAAGCACCCAATGCACTCCGGAAATGTAACTTAAGTATTCTTCTGGCCCTATATATTTTACAGCTGAATTAACTCACTACCAAATGATAGCAAAATGATTATTTAGCATATTCCTTTTTTTCCTCTATTTTTTTTTTAAATCCAGAAAATGGGAGGGGGGGGGGGATCAGACACTTAGAAGGTATAGTACAGTATACATATGTCCATTTGCTTTCAATTTCACATTTCTATGCATCCTTGTTTGTAATATTGATCTTATCTTCTCGGATATAATTTTGTGATGCTACAATTTCTGCCAACTTACACTATACAATTGCAAGGACCTGTTTCCCACATGCCAAGCTGGAATCATAACAGGATCTATCAACTGAAATGCTCCATTTGAGACAGCTTTACACCAAGCACCACCACGTTACTTCCAGTCAGCAGGGTTTGCACTGCCTGGCAAGTCACATGCCAGCTACCACAAATCCAGCTGGAGCATGACCTGCCTTGCCATAATGTGGTAAACCACTGAACAGAGCTCTTACCAGCACAGCAGTCAATAAGCTCATGGTACTAAGGCACAATCTTGAATTTTTTTTTTTTTTTTTCAATCTTGAACCTGCCTAGATAATCTCTTCTATAAATTAACTTCCGTGCATTGATGTTTACTATTAATATTTCTGTCATGAGACTCAACATGTGTATGCAGCTGACCTATTTTTAAATTGCTCACATGACAATTTTATATCAGTAACTGTGCAGAAAAATAGCGTTTTATGCTGAACGTATAGGCATTCATTCATGGGGTCACTTTACATTGCATATGTAGCAGAATGCCAGGGATATTAATTTGATGTTGTTTCTAACCTTCGCAACTACGTTTTGGTTACAATGGTCACTCTTAGAGATAAGCTATCACTTCAGTCAGGATACAGTGGTACCTGCTCTAAAGACCCTTTCTTGTGACACTACAGCCTTTTTCTTTGCTAAGTTTACCTGCATTTTAACCCCCGAGAGAATACAACACCACATTTCCTGGCAGTACGAGTCATCTTAAACAACAGGTACTACTGTACTTGTAATATGTCAGGCCAGATATTAATTTTCATCATGGCTTCCTCTGAAATTTGAATTCTATAGCCAAAATTGTAAACATTTGTGTAAATCAGCGAAACATTTAATTTGTGTACTGCATCATATGTCTACAAATTATCACCAAACATGAAACTGGAAGAGTTGATGCCGCCAGGCTAGATATCGCCACTTTTCACACACATATGGGTGACCTTGAAAATGATGTCAAGGGCACCAAACGTAACCAGGTCAAGAAATAGCATCAAGCTACAATTGAGGTAAATTTCAATTTGATGTGGACTGGGGATTGTGATATTTTGCTTGCAAGGATTCTGCTACTGACAGCCAGACAAGCTGAAAAAAGTAAACCCCCCAAACTTTGTTTGCAGGGGCTATATAAATGAAGCCAAAGCTATAGAATTTTAGCATTTGGCACCAAAAGCTATCCACAGAGGAACCCCGTTCATTATTGCATATGTACTTCTAGAAATGTGACAGCTTCTTGTGGAACAACAAAAATTTAGTGTAATTTACACAAAGGTTACCAATGTCAACACATATATTTCACTCGTGCTTTTTTTTTTCACAAAGAAAATTTCATCAGAATGGGTAGGACCAAATTTGGACTGAACTTAATCACATCAAGGGCCAAAACGTATGCTTCCTATCTTCTGATTCTTAATGCTGACAGGTACTTACCTTTCATGCAGAAGCTTTGCAATAAAAAAGTCTTCAGCAAGGAAACGGCCAAACCATGAAAGGCCATTGAGTTCATCAAGTTCAGCTTTCTTCACCAGGTAAGACATGCCTGTAAAGCAACTGATCCCCAGCAAGTGGAAGGCAATGTAATACCTCGCCACGGTAGAACCAAAATACACCTGCAAGCAAGGATATTGTACTCTTGTTAGACCACTAGCCATTGCAGAACTTAAAAAAGTAGACATAAAAAGAGAAGATGCTTTATTTCATTTTTTTTCTCTTTTCTTCATTGCATAAAATTGTGCCATAATTTCTGTCATAGATGTCTGAAATATGTGGATAAAGGTCTGTGAAGCAGCTTTGACATCACATGATTTTTTAAATCTTTGAATATCTTTGCATTGAACAACCATACACTGTACTTAACTAAAAAAGGGCAAATGAAATTTCAAATCTCTCCTTGAAACAATAAATCAATCACAATGCCACAGAATGCAATTTAAGGATCAGACTATGTGACTAGCACAGATGTGTTTTCCTTGACATGCATTTGATAGTGAGCATCCTATAAAGGCCAAGGAAAATTATCAACTGGAGCTTATTGTCCTCCTGATCAATCTCGTTAATGCTTTTCTGCTTGAATTAAGAATGAGTCAACAGCTTTCCTTGGCATGGGTTGGGCACTTATTGTCCAATCCAAGCTAAAGAAAGCTGTCGACCTGTGCATGTTATCCTGATAGATATCCACTATAATTCTCAGTCAAACTGTTTTTCATTACTGTTGAAATAAGTTGAAAACACTGAAGCAGATGACATTTGACCACCAGCCGGTTTTGGTAGGTTTACGGAGGAAACGGTTTAACAGCACTCAGTTAGAACAATAAGCAACAAATCTGTGTAAAGATATTGCAGCACAAGATGTGGTATCCTGCTGGCTTGAGAGGGCGAGGGTTAACCTTGATTGAAAAAAGTCATGTCTTAGACTTTCTTTCTTTCTCTCTCTCTCTCTCTCTCTCTCTCTCTCTCTCTCTCTCTCTCTCTCTCTCTCTCTCTCTCTCTCCCTCTTCCTTCCTTCCTTCCTTCCTTCCTTTCTTTCTTTCTTTCTTTCTTTCTTTCTTTCTTTCTTTCTTTCTTTCTTTCTTTCTTTCTTTCTTTCTTTCTCTGTTTTTTTTTTTTTAAACTTGAAGAAAAAAACCCGAAACTTACTTTCTCAACTGCAGCAGCAAGGCCTTGCCTATCTATTGTGAACGGCATTTGATGTACAAGTGCCACCTTGGGATTCTGCATTTTGATGACCATATCTACTAACATCTCTGTATTAGCTGGAATCCACAAAACAAACACACAGTATATGTTTTTTTTGGTGAAGAATATTAATATTTATTATACAAGTAATTTTTAATCACAAAACAAAAGCATCAGGGCAAGAATGGGTACTTTAAGTGTTTGCTATAGACCTCATTTTTTTTGTTTCATTGTGTACACAGACACTTGTATTCCTTAGTCTTTTTTTTTCTCCAGTATATAATAAACTCTCTATTCTGATGCACTTGTGAACCAGGATACATAAGTTTCCTCAATTTAGCAGGCAAGTGATTATTCTTTCATCATCATTTTAATTCAAAGCAATTGTATAGCTACACTGACTGCCCACTATTTCATCAGAACTTGTTCAAAATTAACCAGTTGCTCCACAAAATTCACTTGTTGTTATTAAAATCTGCAGAGTACAAGTTTGGTATTTAATAAAATGCTGACGTGTAAGCCTAGCTTTTGTAAAATGCTGATAAACAGAAAGAGTAAATGCTGACGAATAGAAAAAGTGTAATCCTACATATAGCTTTACAAGATGCTGACCAACAGAAAAAGTGTAATTCTAGCTTTTACAAATTGCTGACCAATAGAAAAAGTGTAATCCTAGCTTTTACAAAATGCTGACCAACAGAAAAAGTGTAATTCTAGCTTTTCGCAAAATGCTGACCAATAGAAAAAGTGTAATTCTAGCTTTTACAAAATGCTGACCAATAGAAAAAGTGTAATTCTAGCTTTTACAAATTGCTGACCAACAGGCAAAGTGCAATCCTAGCTTTTCCCAAATTGATGACGAATAAAAAAAGGGTAATCCTACCCTTGCCACCAACAAAATATTATACAAGGTGCTTCCTTTTGTTCGGACAAGGGGGAATTTCAAAATTCAATGAATTACAAGTGACAAGCAGCAACAGTGACTTTCCCTGGAAAATGCACATTTTAAATAAATCGGATGTTTGATACTTACCTTTAATTCGACTTGTGCTGACCCAGATGATGTCATATTTGGCTACATCATATGCTGGTGCCATATTATGAACCATAGGATTTAGAATACCATTCTTACCACCTGAAAAAAAAAAAGATGTGACGATACTCTGCCTGACACCTGGCCATAAAAGCTTTTTAACATCTAGCTTTCAGGATCAAACATGCAATTTTTTACCCGTCCCTTCATCCACATGGCACATATTGACAGGAGGCAAGCTATGCAGTCCACAAAGAGTCATAATCCATCTGCCCACCTCCCAACCCCACCCCCAAAGAAGACAAGAAAAAAAGTGGAAAAATGAACTAGAAATATTTCATGAGGTTACAGTGAATGCTACTCTTTGCTATTCTTTTGAGACTAGAGTTCATGAAGTTTATGCTCTCACTCATTGATAGCTACTGCCATTGCCAGCAACAGGCAATCTCTCTCTCTTTTTTTTTTTTTGTTTGGGGGGGGGGGGGTGATGGTCCTTTAGGGGCATCTTAATATATCAAACATATTTATCACTTTCTGGGTAAAATACAGTAAAAACTACTAATTACATTAACTACCTGATTAATCAGTGAATCATTCCCTTTATATATATGTTTCGGAACAACCTTCAAGTACATGTAGGAAGTGTTGATTAATCAGTGAATCATTCCCTTTATATATATGTTTCGGAACAACCTTCCAGTACATGTAGGAAGTGTTTTACAATATATGTCATGTATGAAATAGATGTTCAAGATACCATTTCTTTCACATCCATGCACACGTCAATACTGAAAAACACTACAATGATCTGAACGATCTATGGCCCTCACAAGGCCATATTTTGTGAAGACTGCAACAATGCATCTATGGGCCGAAATTCAGTGGAAATAGCTGTGTACATGCATATGATATTCTATTGGATAAATTTGACATGGCGAAAGTCAACAATGAGCCAAGCTGCACCTAGCCAACATGACGGCACATTGCACACGCCCTCTGTGTCACTGTTTCATAAGTTTATGGCTGATGTAGATACATTTCTGGTACCAGTGACATTGAAAAAAGGGTTTAAAAGGTTAATAAAGGAGCCATGCTCAACAAAAAAAAAAAAATAGCGTTCTGAGAACGGATTACCCTCGGTACCCACAATGTTTTTTTCCTCAATTCTGCATTTTTTGGGGTGAGACTTTGCAGTAGAATACTTGATATACAATTTCCATATTGTTGTCTTTGAAATGAGAGAGCACTTGCGGATGTGTTCTTGGGGCAGGTCCTTGTGACAGAGACCACTGTACTGTGTGTCACTCATATGACCATTAAATACATAATTCAAAATTTTCATAACAAGTTTAAAAATAATGAGAGGAAGCTGGTTTTCAGCAGAAATGTGGTCCATTCTAATGCGCATCTCTGAAAAAAAAAATGGTGAAGCTGTGTTGGATCATTGTTGAGATATTAAGGTAATGTTGTCCACTTGGGCACCACTCAAATGGTCTCCAAATAAATACTTTAAAGTTTCATGAAAACTTTAAAAATTATCAGAGGAGGCTGGTTTTTAATAAAACCCTGGTCCATCATAAGGTCCTTCTGTGACAAAATTTGGTACAGCTACGGTGGATATTTTTTGAGATATTGCGGTAACTTCAACAAGACAGACAGACAGATGGATGATGAAGGGGATGACAATAACCTCCGGCACTTTATGTGCCAAGGGTAAAAAATGTCTGGTAAATGCATGAGCGATGATACACATGCCTTTAATTATATATATATATATATATATATATATATATATATATATATATATATATATATATATATATGATTAAACATTGTATATGCTTCAAAGTCACATTTAGCATCTGTGTGACCTTCTGGTATCTGCAACCTTAGAAAAGTCAAGGTCAACAAACAAGCCATGCTGCACAAAAAAATTCTGGTCAACATGCATGTGATGCTGCACATGCCTTTGATACAATGCATGTATGATAAAGTGCAGATTGTATTTGCTTCAGAGTCAAGTTTAGCACCTCTGTGACCTTGAAAAATGGTCAAGGTCAACATCAAATAACACTTCCCATGCCCATCATTCATGGGATGCACTGCAGTATAAATTGCATCATTGTACCCTAAGTTGTTCTTTAGCTATCAGGCTATATAGGCCTGTCACATTTAGGGGCTATGTGACCTTGAAAAGAGGTCAAAGTCCACATGAAGCTACACTGCTCATTCCCTGTGCACGAAACATTTAGGCTAAAAATTTCATCATCCTATCTTAAACAGTTCATCTGATACTGGGCCGAATGGATGTAACAGACAGATGGACAAACAGATCGACTGCCCCTATCCCTCCCAGTACTATTTCTATGTCCCCACAATGGCAGGGACAATAAAAGGTTTGCAGGTTGTTTTTGCCATTCTAAGTTAAGAGACTGGGTTCTCACAGAGGTGTAAAGACTGTCAGCTACAAATCTGAGACAGATATTATGGCTCTATGTATACTCAAACCTGTAAGTACAGACCACAATAAAGGAACCTGTCTTTAGAGACCATCTTCATCCAATTATCTACATGATATTTCAGATGTCACTGTCAATCAACCAATAAGATGGGCCATCTTTCAAGGCCATCCTTAGCTCTGCTTTATGAGGAAATGTCCTTTTTACTCATTCCATACCAGTCCCTTACTTTTCTGTATATTTACCTAGATTTAAGACAACAATTGCATATCTAAATTCTTCATGAAAAGAGCTTTTGTTCAAGCACCAACATGCCTATAGTCTTAAGTCAGTGCAAGAACCACTGACCAAGGCCTATCACCATAGTATGGAATGAGTTAAACTGGTTTTACTGTAGAACACTTACTCCAGACGGGAGCTGGAAAGACCCACTGCATATTTACATTGAGTGAACCATAATGCCCGAGGCAAATAGAATGACTGACTTGGTATAAATGAAACACATGGGTTTTTTGCCTTGTATTGAATAAGCCAAGCACTCTTAGTATTTAGGCCACATTTTCGAAGAGACTGTTACTGTTTGAAGATGTATTATTGGCATATATAGTCTATGATGCATATATTGTCAATGCTATTGAGGGCATGACCCACATACACAAATATTTCTGATATGATACTAGCACTTCTTTGATGATACAATATTGATACACGATGATACAATATTCAGTTGTCATGTGTCTGAGCGGTGATCTTCATGTGCATGTATGTGTACCAAACTAATCTATTCACTGCAAACCTTTGCAGTCAAGTACAGGCTATACATTTATTTGGGTTTGTGAACTACATTTTTATGTATATTATAAAAGGAATACACAAGTGCCCCCAATGGCTATCTTCTGGATCCTTTGATCTATCATGGTACCCAGTGCTTAAAAAACAATTTCAAAGAAAACTATAACTGGAGTTGTTTCAATGGTGGTGGTGGTGGTGAGGGGGGGCCGAGGAGGGGAGTTGCTATTTCTGGCAAACTGTACTCCCTTGAATGTAGCATCCTTGCATTTTTGTGGAGAGGTCCAGTGGTGATCATTAACCATTTTCAACCCTGATATGAAACAGTCAACACTTTCGTTGGCTTACTGCAATAACTATTCTGAGATAAAAGAAGTGTACCAAAGACAGGTAATTGGATGCTACCTGAACCTCCTTCTTTCTTCTGAAGAATGCGCAACATTAAACAATACACCAAATCAAAAGATCAATCAAGCAAGTGAGATAAGATTTTATACATTAATTATTGCTGCAGTACCAAATCAAAAAAACGGTGAATACAGACTGCAGTATAAAGTTATCCCTACCCTCCTGCAGGAAATGACATAATGTATTACAATGTAATATATTTTTATCTTTTTTGTCATTTTCCATTTTGGGAAAATTGATTCTGATTTAGAGTTTGCAAATGGTTTAAAAGTATGTGGCTGGTTTTTTTTGTTTTTGTTTTTGCTCTTTTTGTATAATTTCAAATTGATAGCTAAAATTACTGGAAGAAAATAGAGGTGGCTTCACATGAGGAGTCATCAGCCGTGGGAACTGGTTCAGCCAGAAAAACTGTATTCTCATCCCTGCCAGTTCCATCACAATATCTGGGCACTATCCTAATCTTTAGGCAGTAAATAGTGAACCTTGCACCTGTTAAACAGATCTGAACTGCTTTGCTGTGGCTACCTAAAGTCCACTGACTGACTTGCATGCCTTGGGTTAAATAACCCACAGGCTTCGACACATAGCAAATATTATATGTAGACATATGCAAATTTGTATTATAGCAACTTATGCAGCAGACATTAAATCCCCAAGGGTAAACTGTCTCTGTCAACAAGGTTGTTCTTTACCCATTATAATGGTAAGTAAAATTGAAGGTTTGTTAAGAAATTTATCCATTTCCCATTCAGTTTGGGATACAACTACAAAAACTGATAGTGCCTCACACATCTGTGACACCTGCCTCATTCAATTTTCATTACAATTTCTGTCTGTCTTGACCCATCCACCCATAATAGTGTATCATAATTTCATGTTTTACACTGTAAATGTATTCATTTTCAAATGTATAACTTTTCACAATTTTTGCATTTCAGGCATTTTCACTGAAGTTTTAATTTCACTAACTTGGAGATAATTTGTATTAAACACAGGCTAACATACTCGTTCATTGTGTTTTTGTTGTCATGGTTTTGCCCCATTTGGGGGTTTTGTTTTGTTCTTGTTGTTGTGTGTTTTCCCATACAGCATACAGGCACTGGAATAATGATAAAGCAATATCATAACCAGGAGGAAAATGACTATATTGCCATCAAAGCTGAATGCAGAATTCTACTATTGTACGGGGGCACAAAACATTTTCTGAAAATGACACAGCAAACCAACAGGTGTAACTCCCAGTTGCTGATCCCTAGACTAAGCACGGATGCAAACCTCCAGATGACAACACATGTAGCAGATGCCAATTCTCATGAGCTGTGTGTGGCCTTATATAATAATATTAATATTGATCTGACCCAATTTGAAAATTGTACATGTTGTCAAAGAATCACAGATGTCTCAACTTTCTGGAAAACAAGATGACTGTGACAGCCCTGTGCTCAGCTGACTTTACATGCACAGACCATGAAGTTCCCATTGACCTACATAGCAATCAATAGGAATTCATGTGTTAACCCTTAAAGCGCTGTTTTGAGATTGGGTCAACAGCTCTCCTCGGGACACTTTGCGCTAATTGCGCGCAAAGTGTCCCGAGGAAAGCTTTTGACTAAGACTACTTTTGCTTTACACTAGGCTTGCTGGTATTTGAATGAAAGGTATCTTCATGAGGAATTTGAATCTTTTAATCATTATATGTTTAATGGTAATGAGAAAACGACTATAGCTGCGATTAGCACTTAACCAACAGGTAGTCAACTTGAAAAATGCATTAAAAATCAGAAATACAGAGCGTCATCACCCAGTGAACACATTGGTTTAACCCTCCCACAAGCTACATTTCTGCCAAGTTTCAGAATAATCTGAGTAATGTAATTGGATAAGTCAACAATACACACAAAAACTACTCAAAAAAAAAAAAAAACAAACAAACAAAAAACCAAAAAAAACCCCAGACAAGTTGCAGCACTAAATGTTGAACAAAATAAGGTCTGGGTATCTCCAGAAGTGTCCCAATGACACGTTTGAAGCAGTTGGCTTGGTGATTTCAGAGAGGATTTTTTTTTAAAGGTTTTGATAAATAATGACCCCCCCCCCTTAAAACTTAATAAAATAACTGCAATGTGACTGTTTGAACAAACTTGGTAGAGACACAACAAAGGTACATTTCAACCAAATTTGAAGTGACTGTGGTCAGTGGTTTTAGAAAAGACCAAAATGTGAATTGTGGATGGACAACACGCCAGACAATAGATGCCTGGCCATCCTGTTAGCTCAGCTGACTGACAACTTAGCAGAGCTGAAAATTAATACAAGAGGCCCATGTGCCTAATGCTCTGCTGGCATCATGGCTATATTGCACCTCTTCATTTCAAAGTTGTGAGTCCTCAAGTGGCTTCTGAACATATAAAGCTTATGTAAATTTAATGTAAAAATTGTCCACCAGATGGCACTTTGCTCCACATGTAATGCAATTCTCGTGATGAATATTGTTGCATGTGCCAAGACAACAATAAGCGAGTCCTTAACTTTATGTCCTCAGTGACCTTGGGACAGAAGCTCAAGGACACCTAGATTATGTCATACAAGAGGCCCATAGGCCTGCCTGGTGCTATGCTGACATTGTCATTGAAATCCAAGCTACACCCTGCCATTACAAAATCACCTCTTTCAACTTTACAGGCATGGTAATCTCACAAAAATACGTCAAGGTAACTGACATTACATACAATTCTAGCTTTGGACATTGTCTATATACCGTATACATTTGGAAAGTCTAATCCAATTACTTTTCAAGCGATGGAATTTCATATCTTAAAACACATTTTGGCTCGTAATTTTCACCGAATTCTCGGTAGCGCCACTAGTATCATTAGCTACTTAGACTTTGACCTCCCCCACAATCCCCCTGAATTTGGTGAAGATCTGCCACAAATTAAAGACGCTAGAGTGTTCACAAGATTTTCATATTTTGACCCCTATATTGCAGGTGGCACCACCAATATCGAAAAGAATCTAGATTTTAATACGCCCTAAAAGTCCTGAAAGTTACATTTGCCTGACTTGAAAACTGTGAACAGAATTGCAGTCACATGATTTTCACATTTTGCCCTGTATATTATATATTACTATAGGTAGCGCCACCAACATTGATAGCGACAAAGACTTTTATACACTTTATAACTCCTAAACATAATATGGGCCTATCTCAAGAATTGTGGGTTGCAGAGCATTCACGAGATGACCCCTATATTCAAACTGGCCATTTGACCTTGACCTTCAACTCCGATTAAAAAATTGTTACTGTTCAAATATGCGCCCAACATCCAGCTTTCCATGTATAATCTGTTTGTTCAAATAAGGTCATACCTTTTTGAGTTATTGAGGAAAAACAATAAACTTGGACAAGCGCCAAACTCCATAATTACTGGGTCACAGTGACTCAAAAAGTAGGTCATCAAGTACAGTTTTATATATCATGTACTCAAGTGCAATTTTGATCTGGAGGCTCAATTCTCTTTGCCATTGATGTCCAAGCAACACCCGGTCAGTACAAAATCACCTTTCAACTTAACAGGCATGGTGACCTCACAAGAATAGGTCAAGGTCACTGATATTATATAACATTCTACCTTTGGCCATGGTCTATATATCATATATATTTAGCAAGTCTAATCCAATTACTTTTCCAAATATGGAATTTTACATGTTAAACACATTTGGGCTCTTAATTTTCATCGAATTACAGGTGGCGTCACTAGTATCATTAGCAACTTAAACTTTGACCTCCCCCACGATCCCACCACATTTGGTGAAGATCCGCCGAAAATTAAAGATGCTAGAGTGTTCACAAGATTTTCACATTTTGACCCCTATATTACATAATAATGTAGGTGGCACCACCAATATTAAAAGGGCCTACATTTTCATACACCCTTTAAGTCCTGAAAGTTATATTGGCTAACTTGAAAACTGTGGAAGGTATCATGCTAAGAAGCAAAAGCTTACGGACGGATGGACAGACATGAGCGGTCGCACAAGCTCTGCGACCTTCGGTCAGCAGAGCTGAAAATACTAATTATTCCTGTTTTATATTTTGTTCAGCACTGCTGGTTTTGCCTACTTGCCTAGTATTTTTGTTGTTTATTTGTTCAGTGCCAACAGTCTTGCCCAGTATTTTTACTGTATGTATATATTACCCAGCTTTTTAACAATCCTGTTCATGCACACTGAACCACTTGTGCTAACAGTTTTGTTTGTTTGTTTCTTTTTCTTCTTCTTGTTGTTTTTTTCTTCAATTCTTAACATGACAGAGTTACTGCTGCAAACAAGTTAGGATGAGCCAAACTTTTTGCTTTATGGATTTCATGACTGGCGTCACGATCACCAGACAATCATACGGCAATGCACATTATTCTCTCGTGCACATTCATTTCAGCTGCCTACATTTGGAAAAGTTGGCCACAACTGAATAGTGGACATAAATTAGACTTAGAATGCATGTCCAATATTAATATTCAGTTGCCATATTTTAACAGCTTCACCAAAATAAACAAGAAAAAAAGGAGTGTATTTCATGTATATGTGTATATCTGACCTTATGCTTACACAAATTCTCAACATTTATTCTAACTTGTGGCACAAGAACACAAAACAAGAACAAATGTGAGCATTTTAAGTAAAGTGCATTCAAAGATGCAGGCTGACTCACCTATAAATAACCTGCAGTCCACCTTTGGGTATCGCTCCCTGATTTGGTTGACCAAGGTTATGGCTGGGTCCTGCTCATCCTCCACACATAGTAACATTTCAAACTGCAACAGAGCAAAAACAAATGCAATTTTCCATAATTGTTTACACAAAGCATTGCTGTCTGCTTTTGTATTACTGAAACTAATCAAGGATAAGAAATGTATCTGAAGGGCCATGGTTAACTTGTGTGAAACAGAATGTCCATAACCTTACATGGTGCTTTTCTTAACCCCATTAATGCCATGCTCAAAATGAATGCAAGTAATTTACATTGTACATTTACAGCTTACCAGCTTAAGGGGATCAATGTGATATTTATTTATTATTATTTTTGTTGTTGAGTTCATGTACACATTCTTGCTTGTTCCTGACAACAGGTGAAAAGAATTTTTTGTTTCACAGTTGCAGCATTTTTTTCTGATAAACCCACAACAACTGTAGTCAGTAGCACTCTCCTCCCCACTTGCAACATCTTTCTGCACCAGTTGAACTTGTTTATCATAGTTGTACATGTATATTATTCTTTTGTGAAAGAAGGGAGCGAACAACACTTTGGTATCTTGAAAAATTAAAGACGTCAAGATGAGAAGTTTACAAAGGAAATATAAAATATGAAGGGCAGCCTCCCCCAACATGTTTCGGGCCCCGGGTGGCCCTTCATAAGGGGACAGGAGGCTACTCCACTTTATTGAGACCTATTTACCATTGAGGCTTGGTGAGGCTCATATCTTGATGCTTAAAAAAGTTGACAGTGCTGCCCGCTGTGAGCGTAATCAGTTGAAGACTTATAGTGCCATGTTTCTACAATTGCTTACCTCTAAATTAAAAATAATTTGCACTGGATATTACTTTTCTGACTTGTGAATGATTAAATTCTGTGTTAGGAGTGATGTATATAATGTAAAAATCTTCTTCCAGTCAATTGGACATAAAATGTCCCAAGTTCATGTTTTCATCACTGTTGTGAGACCATGTTATATTCCTTTCTGCACTTAATCATTAATATTTACATTCCCTTTATTGTTTAACATTGAAAGAATAGGAACTGTTGTCTTCCTCACCATCTCATGAAGACATCGTCTACACGCGAGTCTGCACGCGCCAGCTATGCAGCCCCTTCACAATTTTATACGCCAGTACATTGGGCACTACTTTTCTTTTCATTCATAAATCCAAATACAAAATACAAGATTCGTTCACATTCGGGGAAAAGTATACAAGTAAGTTATTTTTGGGGATAAAAAATCTTGTATTTTGTAAAGCTATCTGTTCAAATAAATGACCATTTACAAAGGAACTATTTTTCTTTCCTGTTTGTTGCTTTTGGGATAGACTGGTTGACAGGTAACGGGGGCGTGGTTAACGCTTATCTTTCTATTGATCACACCCCCCTTAAACCAAGGCAATTTATGTGGAAAAAACGTTCTTTGGCAATCGTGCATCACTTGTAATTATTATCAAAAATCGAAAAAATAGGAAAAAATGTAAATATAAAGCGCGCTTCATCCAAAATACCAGCCATAAAGTTTTCTCACACGCTCATGAAAACAATGACAATGAAGTATATTTATTAAATAAAAGATTATTTGAAATTGACCAAAGTATATTCTTGTCATGACCTCCTCAATTTACAAATCCACACATATATCTTGACAGGCTTCACATAAGAGATCATAATGTATCTGGCACTGAGTGAGATCAACATTTCTGTATGGGTGTACACATCAGGTAAGAAAGGCTGCCCTGTGTTTCTAGCTATGTACATAGTCCAGCAACTGGTAGAGTTCAAATTCAAATTCAAACGATACAACAGATTAGTGTTTTTCCTAAAAACAGAGGCATACAAATTTCGTTTTTTCCTTGGTTAGTTTCATCCAAAAAAAAGTAAGTGCTTTCAACATTTTATGGTACCGATACTTGGCATATCACTCAAAGCTCTGTAACAAGCAAGTTATTACAGGGTGCCCCCTCCCCCCCCCAAAAAAAGGAAAAAGAAAACTAAAGGGAAAACCTTGTATTACGAACTGAAACTTGCATAACTGCCTAAAGACGTCAAGCCCATGTCCATCTAGAAACATGAGTACAGACAGTGACAATGCATCAACCATGAAATTAGAGAAGAGCGCATCCTGTGGAACAATAAGACAGGACGCATACTTTGTCCTCCCAAATTGCATCAACATTTTTCTTTGAGGGGACTCAGACCACAAGATGAATCATTAACCATCTGGTTGCTGAGTAGATGAAGTTCAGACAACAGGTCAAAGGTCACCACATGTCTGAACTGACACCCCTTGACTTCCATTTATAAGTAGTATATAACAAGTTAAAAGTGCAAATACATGATAAGTTGTGGCTGGCTGTGTCTAACATACACGACCAATACATACCCTAACTGTAGCTCTTTCCATGTCTACCACAAGTGCCTCCATAGTCCCTCCCCTACAGAGACCAATCTATTCATTAAGTGACACACCTTCACTTCTGAGCACTCTTCCCTTTCTTTTTTCTGCATGTTTCACTGCTTTATCTTGGTATTTCCTACACAACCCTTTCCTGCTAAAATCACCATGTAAAGTGTCATCTGTTTTAATGTTTTAACTTAAAATTTCATGTTAATTAATAGATACCACTTTTGCTGAAAACGGTAGATAAGACCTATCATAATGGCATGTGCCAGGTGCATTCCAACCATACTGCACCAAGGAAAGCTATTAACTTAGTCTTATTCTGATCCTGAAATAAGTAATATGCAGCACATTAAAGATTTTTTTTTAACACCATGGCATAGAACCCTGAACAATTTTAACAATTCTGCGACTTTCCGTGAATTGTTGGCCGTAAATATTACAGTTATATGTATGTAAACAGAAGTATAAGCAATTTAGTAATTTCTGGCCACTGTTGCCCATTAAACCTGTAAAACGTGCTCCAAACCAACCCCCCAAAAAACAATTTCATAGAAATTATAACCCGGATTTAGCAATCATTGAAATGTATTTCATAATAATGTACCTGTTCAAACTTAACATATCCTTCAAACGATGAATAATAATATACATATTGCACTAACATATACATTCTCCAGTTGTAGTTGTATTAAACCAAATCTACCCAGTGTAATTTTTTTTCTCTCTGTTGTGTTCAACTTCAAAAAATTGAATGAATGACACTATAATTTAGTTTCTTCATAACTGAACTGATCTTAGGTAACCAATTGCAGACCCACGAAATCTGCAATGTGGAGCAGGTTGGGCTGATGACTCAGATCAAAGATCATGCTCACTGACGTGTTCACTTTGGTTTGTTATGTTCTCACGGTCAGAGGTGTTGCATCACCTCCTGCTCTTGTGCCCCACTCTGTCATACTATACTGTACTGTGCTTGTGCTAGCCCTACAGGGCACTATGTACCATGTACTAGATCCCTTGCGGACCTTTTGTACAACAAAGTATTGCTGTTTATCCATGCATAGGCGTTTCTTCCATGCACTGGTCTCCACAGGATGTATGCATTTCCTCAATGTACTAGTTCGTGAACATGTCATTTTTAACTCTTTCAGTTCCAATCACGTCTTAGGTCGATCTACTCATGACAAAATAGTCTAATAATCATTAGGATCTCAGATTCGTATTCCACGTGAAAAGACCTTTTATACTAGTACCAGCATGCCTTTAGTTCCAGAGAAATATATCCCAGGTCAGCAGCTTTTTTTGGCACACATTGGGCCCAATGCACTTTATGTGCGTCACAAAAAGCTGTTGACCCAATCCAATATTTGGCACTTAAAGAGTTAGAACACAAGCTTTGCCTGTCCCAACAAATCTGTTATCTGCCCTTTCACTACACTATTTTTAAGCAGTGATGCCATTTCATATACCTTTAATACAGTTTGCATCACCACCACAGTGCATTTGCCAAAAGCTTGTTCTTCACAATGTACACAACAATGGGAAAATGTGATTTCTAGTTTCTAAAATAATATCAGGAAAGTACTACACCGACTTTAAGCTAATAGAACCTGCTACAAACACAACAGCCACAAGATGTAGCACTCGCTATAGGTCCCTTGACTTCCACCACTACTTCCATTTATTTATGCATAAACGATAGTCTAAGTATCCCAAGTTATAAGCACCATAGATCATCAACCACTCATATGGCAACTATTTCAATCTGATGTGCATCACACTCTACAAAGTTTAACTCAACAGTTCTCTGTGTCAGTGTATCCATCGATGCCCACATACAAGCAAACTGTGGGTCTCATCACCTCTCATCTTCACAGAAATCCATTTCTTAGTTTCTATGCCTCTTTGTCTAACATTTAGCCTGGAATTGTAAGGTTTCTTTGTACAATAGGCTGTCCCAACTATTTTTATGATGCTTGGTACAAACACCCCCCTCAACATAAAATGTGCCCCCCCCCCCCTCACATTTTGCACTGTGTACCGCTCAGACCTGGCTTGAGTCTCCAGACTGAATTTTCACCTCCGGGATAAGCACAGAAAATTATAGCCCCTGACCTACTTTCTCAGTGACCTTTTTGAGCTACCTTTTGTGAAATATGGCAAATTGCAAAAAATTCCAATTTTAGTCAAACTCAAAAGGTTATGAACCAATCTGGACCAAATGACCATCTGCAGGGAGCTTAACCCTGGGTGAACATCTTGTGCATTCTAATATTTTTGCTGTGGTCCAGAATCTAACATGCCACTGGGCAATCCAAGATTTCCTGGCACCACCAATTTTTGAGAAGTTGAAAATGTCAAATTACAAAAGTTTATAAACCCATATCTTTTACACTGTACACAGATTGCAAAACAGGCCCAGCCTATATTAATCACTCTCCATGGCACAGATGGTGGTGTATACTTTCCTACCTACTTGTTTGGTGGAGGAAACTGAAGGACTTGGAGAAACCCACAGTGCACAGTCAGAGTGGTAGGAACTCATTCCACTTGCTTCCCTGGCTGTGAATCAAACCTGGGCTGCAGAGGTGAAAGGCGGGCGTGTTGCAGCTCTGTCAACAGTGCACCCGAATGTCAAATTGTTGATGGGTGATGGACGCAGGAGGGTAAGATAAGCTAAGATGACTGACAATTCAGCTGAGCTGAAAAACTTCCCCATCTCTATCCCCTTGTATTTTTCTAATCATGCTCATTTTTGTTCATGACACACACTGTCATATCTGATGCTTCCTAACAAGGACTGGCTTAGGTTACATGCATTGTAGACCTGTAAGGTAAGGCTATCTGAACATGAAAGCAATGCCATGGGACAGACTTCTCTTCATGAATCCTTGTGATCAGAAGTGTCTAGTTCTGGAAAGCACTTGACAGCCAGCAGACCCCCAGCACTTGACTGCTGAACAAGCACCACCTTGAGAAATGTCTAGGCAAGATACAAATGGACACATGTTAACCCTTTCTGGACATCACTTCTATAACTGATGACTCAGTGACAGTCACTGCAATTTCTTGCATCTCCTATCTGGACTACTATGAAGTACTCACAACAGCTGTTCCATACAGAGTGTGGATATTGTATCTCCCATCCACATGCATATACCCACGGAGATGTACAAACACAATGCAGTCTGCAATCTACACACAGATACAGGACAATATTAACAGATGTGGTGGTGTAACCTTGTGAACCCCAAACCACAGCACATTTATCTGACTCTTTTAGCCAGGCATAAATGTACATTTTCATCATTTGCGGTAAAGATAACAACATGCTAATTATTATTATTTTTCACTAGCTTATGAATCTGCTCATATGCTTTCAGAAGACAATATTTTCAATTCTTGCCAACTTTCAGGTTCAACTCTGCAATCACACTGTGTATTTAGTGTGGAAATACTAATTATCATAAAGCTTGCTGAACAAGCAAACCTAACTCTAATTCGACACAAAGCTGGTATTTGTTTTTGTCTTCATTATTCAGTTTTTGCTACATTTTGTGATACCAATCCTTAATCTGGGGCATTTTTTGTTTATACATGTGCAATGAAAATGAAAAGCAAATAAATTGGGGACAATAAATTTAGGTGTCTTGCATAACAGAACAAAGGTTAAATCATTTGGGGCGGAGCACCAGAACTTGAAGTCAGTATTTGATTAACAGGTCTTGTGCTCTTCTGTTTTCACATAATTCCATCAGTTTCATTTGATAATTAAGTCTGTCGCCCAAGAAGGAGGCAGACGACAGTTGCTTATTGATGGCTGTAGTGCACAGTACACACAGTCAAATAAAGGGTAAACATAAAAATGCCACGATCGAATTATACTCGCTCAAAAAAATAGTTTACATGGACAGAGGCAAGCAGAACTTTGTCAGTTTGTCTGATGCTTCAAACTATTGCTTTTGCTTTGTTTACAATAATGGCGCACAAGCTGCTATGCAGAAGAGTTCTTCACATCATGAGTTTGTCTTCTCTGTATTTTTATAGAACGAAGCTAGGGAATAACCTGAAGTCAACTTCATGCTGGTAACCTTAGTTTGCCCAGTTTTGCCTTTTTGTGAGGCTCATCAGCAACTGAAATCTTCAGCTGCTGTCACATCATATATGCCATTCAAGACATGACGTTCCTTTGTTACGGCTAGTATAATATGTCAACATTAGATGCTGCTAACCAGGAGTTCGAAAGAACATCATGAGTGAACTTGGAGGTAGCTCAGACTTGACAATTCACCTGATGGAAGGCAAATTTTTGTGCAGATTACACATAGTACAGGGTGTCTGTGTCTTCCCAGCCTCCCTGGGTGGGGGCACCCGTAATTTTGTCATAGAGTGTCCTGGTGACAAGGCTATATAGCCAGTTTATAATGGAATAAAAATGAAAATGGGTTGGGAAAAACTCTCAATACTGAATTGAAAGGTGAGGACTTTATATCTTCATACTATTCATTTCAATTCCGCAGGGATATTACTGTGTGCCCTTATATTCATGTTGCAGCTGTGAAAATGGGCAGGAATTTGTAGCCTCCCTTGGTTATGCCACCAGGTGGCAAAATGTGAAATACATAACCCCAGGTAACAGTGTGTATAATTTCAAAGCAATTGGACAAGTAGCTATTGAGAAGGAAAAATTTGTTTAGCTAGTTAAAAACAAGACATTTGTAAAACAAAGACACCCCCCTACCATCATGTTCGCCCTCATTACCCTGTTGACAGTACTAAACCGGGCACTCATGACCTTGGGAAGTGGATGCAGAACCCAAATTCATCAAATTGGCCTTGTAACCTTGGGAATTAGGTCAAGGTCACCCTTCTTAAAGCTTATCTAGCCCTAATAGAAGACTGCACACATCTGCAAATAAAAAGCTCTGGCTCAAAAAATTCTGCAGTTATTAAAAGCAGAAACCAAATTCAGTAATGTGGCTCTATGACCTTGGGAATTGACTCCAGGTCACCCATTTCAGAACTTGAACTAGCTCTTATAGAAGACTATATTCCTGTGCAATAAAAAGGCCCGAGGTAAAAAACAACTTTAGTTATCATTCGAAAACCAACTTCACTAATAGAACTCTAGGTGGTGACCTTGGGAATTTGGTCAAGGTCATCCATATTCTAAGCTGACCGAGCCGTAATTGAGGACTATTACCATGTGCAATATCATACCTGTCAACATTTCAAAACTCAAAATAGGTAGATTTTTGTAATTTTGAAAAATCCATGGAGGACATTTGTATTTTTACAAAGAATATATAATAGAAAATACTAAATTTTCATGGGGGGACATTGTGCCAAATTTGCATAGTTTTGTGCGTAAACTTAAAAATTTTGGATGAAAAAGTGGGAGACTCCCACCTTATGAGAGACTTGACAGGTATGCAATATTGAAGTCATAACTCAAATTCTGAGTTATAAGGCAGAAACTAAGTTCACTAAAGTGGCCCTGTGACCTTTGCATTTAGGTCAAGGTCACCCATCTTCAAACATGACCT
The DNA here is from genome assembly GCA_964020975.1 of Hermodice carunculata. Taxonomy (NCBI): domain Eukaryota; kingdom Metazoa; phylum Annelida; class Polychaeta; order Eunicida; family Amphinomidae; genus Hermodice; species Hermodice carunculata. Next base: position 23,434,016 of record OZ026617.1, on the reverse strand, counting down.
AGAACTGCACAAGAGCTATAATCCTGTGCAATATACAGGTCCTATCATAATCATTAAAAGTTATATAGTTACTGTGCGGAAACCAAAACTTAAAATAGTACCACCATGATCTAGGAAATTGGGTCAAGGTTAACCACCTTCATACTTCACCCAACCCCTATAGAGGAGTATACACACGGGAATATTAAAAGTTATTGAGTTATGGTGCTGAAACCACACTCTCTCTACCAACTGACATGAGCAAAGCTATGCCTCCTGCCTTCTTTGAACGGGGGAGGATAAACATTAGAATAGAAAACTACTGAATCATCATCTCTTTTGCACACTTGGTAGATGACCACCTGAGGACCACCCATGTATATAATCCAAACATTTCATGCAACAGTTTTTGAGAAGTCAAAAATGTAAATATTTTAACTGACAGACAGACAATGGGCTAAAATTATTTTATATGCTCTGCTGACTGGTCAGCAGAGCCAAAGACTGATGATCTGTTCTTAGGTTGCATCAGCCATAAACAATTTAAAAAAAAAAGTTTTATTTGTAAATTTCTGAGTAGGTTCATTGTCAGCAGAAGAGAATACAAGCGGGGTTATTCAGCAGAAGAGAATACAAGCAGGGTTATTCAATGGACATGGGAGCATCACTACTTCTGCATGTCCACTTGGTATTTCATGCCTGCATACCATTCATTTTGGTTGTCAAGACAACGGAGCTCAAGTACTTCAAATAGGGTATTACATGTATACATGTAGTGGTACAAAACAAATCCACATATTTCAAGGGACTTTAGCATGTACACAGTGCTAGGAAAACAGTCCTCTGTCTTCCACATGGACAAAGTATTCTTACCTTAGGATATGTGATGCTAAAATGACTCTCAAGATTTTCTTCCAGTAAAGGGTCCACCCCCATCAATGGTTTAATGATGGACACCCCTGGAAGACCGTCGCCTAAAAACGTGGAAGCATCTGCCTTTTTGTGCAATTTTACCCGTCTGTAACAAAAAGAATCATTTGTCAGTTATGAAACAGGAAATTCATTTATTTTCATGCAAAACAGAAAGCAATAATTTCTTTAAAGGCGCTGTATTTATCACCGGGCCGCTGTTGGGCTGACTTCATAATTCAAAATGCCTGATAAAATTCCCCACCCAGTTAGTTCAGCTTACTCTCGGTAAACCATTTAATTGCATTTCAGTGTTATGCCAGTAAACACATCACGTGCATAAATGTGGTAGATGATAAATGTAATCCTTCGTACATGATATCTGTATTTACAGTGCCGGGGCTTGCACCTATCTATCTTCCATGATTACACAGTGTCATCATCATACTATGTGCCTGAAGAAAAAGGTTCTTGTGTTTTCCTAGTGCTTTAGGTATCCTTATGCTGCACATGTAACATATGTCTCAAGTTAGCTGTACATTAGTTTCTAAATTTTCCAATAACTCGTCTATCAAACAGATGTTTTCCTATGACGAACAAAGCACTATAACACACAATGATATACTGTCATCCTAAATCTAATATCCACATCTAGCCAAAGTCTCACATTTTTTTATGTTATGATTGTTCAAAATGCAGGTGGAATGCAGGCTTTCAACCATACTGCATGGCAAGACATGACACATGAAAGTAAACTCTGCCTTTTCAGATCATACTCTTCTGACAAGCAGCCAGCAATAGAACTTCCTGACCATGAAACTGCCTTCATAACTAGCAGGGACTGCTCTAGCCATTAGCCAATTAGCCAAATGCTAATGTTTCTTGAATTTGGCTACTGAAATTTTTAAATGGCTAATTTATTTTAATATGAATTATTGAAAGCATAGGTTGAATTTTTTAATTTTTTCGCTTTTACTTTCCAATTTGGCTAGAGATTTTGAAGGCCTAGATCGGTCCCTGACTAGTGGCTGATGTCTCATGATAAGTTACAGGTTTTACCAAATTATCTCTTTTTTCCCTCTAACTTGCCAAAATGTGCTGGAGAAAAAATGTGGTCAGCTTCACTTTTTGTTTCACTGTAAATGTTCTTATTTTTGCATGTATAAATTTTCATGGTTTTTGCATTTCAGGTATTTTACTGAATTTTTAATTTCAGTTTTTTTTTTATAACATAACTCCTATCAAATCAATGTTAAAATACTATATCACTGTACTGTTATTTTCAAGATTTTGTGCCATCAGTGAAATAAGCAACAACAGAAATACAGCGAAATAAAAGCAAATTACAATAATTGTAGCATTGATGAAAAACAACTTGGATGGCAGTTGTTGATGAGCCCTACCAAATAGAATGTTCTAGGCCTGCAGCTTTCCTTGGAATAGGGTAGGTACCAAGCTTCAGATCCCACCCAAAAAGAACGCTGCTGTTTCAATTCAAGGGGGGGGGGGGGGAGGGGGAGGGGGAAGGGGTTAAGGTATGTTGACTTAGCATTCAATATTGGTTCATCTAGCATCTCCCTTTCACTACCCAAGTACAATGTATGCATTTCATGAAATAACATCATGATCTTCAGAGTCTTAACTCTTTCAGCACCGCAATTTGGTTTGAGTTACCACCTCCCCTTAGTTTTAAACAGACTCGGCAGCTTGTTCCCATGCACTTGGGGCATAATGTGCTACAAACATAACAAAGAAAGTTGTTGACCTGGACCTGTCTTGTGTGGCATGCTGGTAGTTGAATGAAAGGTCTCCATTATAAATTTGGAGGCAATATGATGATTCAGATGAGCATGACTATTCTTGTGATTAGCACTGAAGGAGTTAACCCTTTCCCCCTTAAACTGGCCAAAACCCGGCTGGTGGTCAAATGTCGTCTGCTTCACTGTTTTCAACTAATTTCAACAGTTATGAAAAAAAAATTGACTGAGAAATGTACATGAGACTTATCAAGATCACATGTCCCGGGTCAACAGCTTTCCTTGGCATGGGTTGGGCACTTAGTGCCCAACCCATGCCAAGGAAAGCTGTTGAATCAGTCTTAATTCAAGGGGGAAAGAGTTAATAGTATGATTATTATATTATACTGTTCACCTACACAGGTAGGGCCAATGATTTTCCGTTTTTTTTTTTTTCTCCGAAACCCAAGCGAAACTGTGCATTTTTTTTCATCCTTGAAACAGAATTTGATATTTTTTCTTATATGAATTATATGTAAATATATAGCAGTGAAACGGAATTTGAAAAAATTTTGCTGCTGAGGCGGAATTCCTCTTTTTTTGAAACATAAAATCATTGGCCCTACACAGGCTAGAAGCCATTAACCCATCCCTGTCCATACCTCCAGTGTTCATTTTTCTCACAATATTTTGGACTCATATTTATTTAGCCAAAATGACATACTGTAAATTGCTTTATTTTCGCATGTATAAATTTTCAGAGTTTTTGTATTTTTGACATTTCACTGTTTTGGACAGAATTCCCATTCACACAAAGTTAAAATACTATTTCACTGTGTTTTTACTTTCAGTTTTGTGCCACCAGCGAAAATATGAAAACAGCCAAATTAAAGTAATTTATAGCAGTTGCCTGATCTTTGCAGGGACATGTACTTGCAGCCATCAATGGTTTGACGTGACAATACCACAAACTGACAAAACCTTGTCATCAGCAGTGTCTTCATACCGACAATTTAGAAGCAAGACACTCCTTATATGTGGCAGGCAGTACATCAGTTAAACAGGCTTACACTGGAGTTGCCAGACATTCTACGCCAAGAAAAGATCATCTTTCCATTTTTTCCTCTTATCTTTTTGAACAACACACAGACGGCAACAAGTATGAGAGAGAATGTGGGTCAGGACTCTCCTTGCGATACTGCGGCCGCGTCCATGAGTTACTACACTGATTAAATCTGTGGATATGCCAAGTGGAAATTTCTGACAGCTCAGCTCCTCCTATGGACAAATTGATACTCCTACCTCATGGGTTTCCATCAAAAGTATATCATTTTTATTGGTTGCAGTGATTTCTTCCAGGGTTGGGGGGTACACTTTATATATTTATATATATATATATATATATATATATATATATATATATATATATATATATATATATATATATATATATACATATACATATACATATACATACACATACACATACACATACACATACACATACACATACATATATATATATATATATATATATATATATATATATATATATATATATATATATATATATATATATATATATATACACATATATATATATATATCACATCCAAAGTTTGGATATGAAATGGAAAAGAAAAGACATCTTAGACTACCGGTTGAAAAATTAAAATCTGAAAGCCATTTGTTCTTTCTTTCATTGTGTTGTTGCTGGTACTGATATTTTTGCTTTGTACTGCAGACTGGGAACAATTATGCTAAATTCTGATTTTAATATACACGGTATCATATAGTGATACCTGCTACAAAAATTGCCTCTTGTGAGAGACTACATATCTTTTTGAGGCCACCCATTTATGACAGTGGAGTCTTATAATTATACCTTGATTTTAAGACCGCCTGGAATATGAGACCACTTTTTCTCCTCTGTCTGAAACTTATCCTGAATGGTTTATCCTATATGGGTATGAAGAATAAGGTTTTTATTGTAATCTTTCATTTGATTTGTCACTCATTGGTTTCAAGTAGTAGACAAACCAATGACTGGCCATGGTGCATTTAATAAAATACCGACTCCTCCCACTTTCAAAATGGCGTCATTTTCAAATATATTTCTCCAATAGAACTTCCATTTGGTGCCTATTTGCTCTTTTTAGACATAGAACAAACAAAATCCAGCATGTGTGGCCCATTGGGGACAACGTAGGGATCACTCTTTGTTGGATTTTTATGTTTTCGCTCAGAAATATGAAAATCCAACAACTCGTGGTCCCAACGTTATCCTCAATGGGCTACCCACACTGGTTTCTTTATTTGCTGGCAGTAGGGCTGGTCTTAAAAATAGTAGGCACTACTTTATAGATATTGTGAAGTTACCAATAATATGGACCTAAAGGGAGCATGAAAGATTTTCAACATCAAATTTGGATAGAAGCTCTCACATCTACAGAGAAAATAATAAGATCTCCCATATACTTACTCATATACAATGGAGATTAAGAAAAGACTGATGACTATGGTATACACAAACCAAGGAAGCGCTGCCAGACAAAACACAATGTAGGACAGCGTCACCTCATCCATGATGATCATTTTCTAAAACAGAAGAAGCAAAATCATTATGAAACATTATTAGCCTAGCTGATTGATACACAATGTCCATACAAATATTGATTATTGCACACAATTTTTCTTGATCCAATATTGGTTCATGAGGAGATGATTTCCCCCCAAGTAATTTCTATGTGGTATGATCAATCTCAAGGGACACCTGTTAACAGATTGTGATATAATGGCATACTCAAGATGATCGAGACATCGCACATTGTATTTGTCAAGGGACTTCTTTCTGTCCAGATGGGCACATGCAGTCCTGGTTGGACAGTCAAGCTTCTGGTGCCTGCTCTCTGACCAAAAGGTTACCGGAACACGACAGTGGGCGTCCACTGCATACGACAGAAAGGTGGCTGTGTGCTGGATCACTCACTGTCATAGTTTTGCATGTACAGATAAGCAACAGACCCACTGTAATCACGTGGAAAGAGCAAATGTACCACAACGATTCTTGGAATTCACACTGTACCTGAACATGCCATCCCATGTCACCAATGATACCTGTGTGACTACGGCTACTCGTTCTGATAAATCAGGTTAAGATCTATGGCAATATGTCACTCTCACAGAGGATAAACAACCTGTCCTGCAATCAAACCAGCTAGAAAACCATCATCAAGTGAGATATACCTCCAGAGGAGTTGTGTCATAAATATTATCCAAGATCCTGGAGCAATTGTAGCATGCCCAAGTGGTAACATTTTCCCCCACATTTTGGTGGTGATGGCAGTGCAGGTCCAGGATAATCTCAGAAGGCAGAAGCTGATGGCCTATCACCGAAACACTTGGAATGGACATAGTGCAGCTCCCACCAACACACTTTCCCTGTCAGGACTGTGAAGACATCACCCTCATCTGACCGACTGAATGACTGACATCAGTGGGACATATAAAACAGACCCCATTTGATAGTCACACCACCTTACACCATGAATGAAAGTCCAAATGAGATCACCCGCACAAAGAAGTCCAATGGAACAACTTTTCACTTACTAATCAACTGGTCTTCACTCTATGAAAATGATAAACATCTTTTTTTTTTTTTTTACTTAAGCCTGTCAAGCTTTCTTATTGGTCTGTTAACCCTTAAAGTGCAGATTTGAGACTGAGTTAACAGCTTTCCTTGGGGCTGTGCACAATACACGCAAAGTGCCCCAAGGAAAGCTCTTGATCAAGACTTCATTCTTGGATTAAGACTAGGGTTGCTGGTATTTGAATAAAAGGCCTCTTCATGAAGAACCTTAATCTTAAATCAGTTTAGGCTTAATCTTAAAAGAGGAAATGACTATAGCTGTGATTGGCACTTTAAGGGTTAAGAGCTATTCAGCATCCTCTTTCTGATGCCAAATGTGTTGTCTTCTAAAAGATGAACAATGGTTAATTGTTGTGCAGTGTCAGTGAGGAGTGTCTTCTGGTGAAGCTCACAATAGGATGTTGCACACAATGTATGTGGCTGTTCAGCCATCTTCACATGACATTTGACCGGGTCTTGTCACCCGCTCAGCTGACTTGACTGCCCTTGACACAATGAATAAGACCATCAGATAAACATATCTGACATGACAGAGAGTAGACCAGAGGTTTTTCAACCCTTTTGGTACTAGGTGGACACTGAGTGAGTTAACAGCTTTCTTATGTAACAGACAGCTAGTGTTGCATTGCAACTTGTTACACAGACTGGGTGCTGTTGACACATGTTTTGTTGAAACAGCAAGGCATCAACTATATTATGTAGTAAAATATTGGGGAAAAATGAGGAACTGCTTTACAATAGTCAAATTGTACATCCTACACTGGATCAGGGACAGAATTTCAGCGAGCATTCGAGAATCCATTCTCGTAAAGATTCTCCTAAACTTGTCTTTCTTTAAAAAGAAAACTAATTGACAAAAATCCAAGTAGATTCTCGCAAAATTTTGCAAAATTCTGGCTCTGTGGATACGTATCCAGTTTTATGGGATAAAAGGGAATTTAGACACCCTGATTCCCCAAATCCTACCTAATCCTATGATCCCACTATCAAGATCATGCTATTTTAATAATAATATTATGATAAAACAGATTCATTGTGAATTTATCCTGATTTATTCATAACCAAGTTTAATCTTTTTCCTCCCACAAACAATAAATTTATCCATTTATTTTCAAAACTATTAACATCCAACTCAACCAAGACTGCAATCTTAGAATTTTGTGAATCAAAAATAAATTTCCTGTTTGCACAGGTCTGTATGCACACAAACACATGTATGCCTACATCAGATAAAGCAACAGACAAAACAGTTTTGAAATTTACACACGTCTTTCACAAATACATGTAGACAAACTTCTCCCTCATCAGAATGGTCATATTTTTTTCCCCATTTTCTAGTGTACCACAGCGATGATATTGTGCCTGCAAGTCATGCCTGGTACCTTAATTCCCAAAAGTCCTTTTATTCTAAAATCAGTTGACTTGCCATTACATGTAGAGTGTTTGCCCTCCCCACCACCACTACCACCTAGCCCACTTTCTAATGCAGAGAGTGTGGCAGTGCCATTACATCATATGGTTCTATCCCCGCCCAGCCAGTTAGTATGACAGGGGCAGAGATCCCAGCAGGGGTCAGTCCTGGGTCTATGACCCCTTCAAAAATGAGAGACCACTTAAATTTCATGAAAACAGCAAAAGACCTTAGCAAAGTCGTAGCTAACTTACAATTAAACTGCATGGAAAGTGAGTCACAATTTCTTAAAATGAACTGATCCTTAGGAAACATTAGCAGCAGCTGGGAGGAGGGACAGCTTGATTTGAGGAGGATCACTGGACGTGGCTCACACTATTGTCACAACTTACAAATAGCAACATCAGATTAAGACAGGTGTTACCAGGTATTAGCTACTTGAGTCCCATGAATAGAAGTTTTGATTAACTCCAGTTGCCACTAACATTGAGGACAGCTGTGTGCTCTACTGATAAGACAATCTATTATGACAGGTACGTGTAAGCCATAATAAATATATGTGAAGATAAAAACTTACTAGGGACAGTCCAGCTTGCTTGGCAAATACAGTGGTACATGTAATATTATTGCTGTATATTGTCAGCCAGTGGCACTTTCACTCCAGCTAAAAATAACTTGAATAGAAAAGCCCAAATAAGTAGCCTGTCATCTCAGGAGCTCATTCAACAGCATGACCTTCAACCCAAAGGCCTTATATTTTTTGGTACTTAAATTAAACCAATTGTAATCTATGGTTTGAAATATGGGGGTTGGGTCTCTTTATAGCAGGTGTGGTACAAATTACATGATCCAAAGGATCAATGTCCCCCACCACATCATGTGTTGTCAAGATACAACAGTAAAAAATAGAAGTCATAATAAGAGGCAAATGGCTGGTTCATCCTACTGCAATCAGTTATACGTGCTCTGAAAAGCGCCATGATACTAATCAAAAACGTATTGGGTCACCATGACCTTGAAATTATGTCAAGGTATTCCAAAATAAAGCATACATAAGAACTTTATGGAATAATTCTTTGGTACAAAAATGGACTCAAGGACTCAAATGGCTTTATTTGACAACTGTATAACACAGAATAAATCCGACAGAATCTATTAGAGTTAGAAAAAAATACAGAGACAAACAGTAGTGGCAGTACACAAAATAACATTCAAATATATGTACTGTCAGAATAACTGCCGATAGGGAATATTTAATTCCGCTATCACTGGAGCTACCAAGAAAACATAGGATCACATTGTGTATAATATAAACACTGGTTATCTGGGACTGAGGGGGAAAAAAGTAATTCAGGCCATGGTTGGACTGAAAAAAAACAAAACCAAAAACATAAATGAAATTAAAAATGTGCCATATTAAACTTTCAATTAATTTCTGTTACATATATAGCAATTTATGACTGAACATATTTCGAGTATTCATTGATAGACGGCAATTTTACATACTTTGAAAATCCAGTGTAAGAGTGAGTAGAGAATTTTTCTGTTATTTTTGAACAAGTTGCTTTTATCAAATTAGGGATGTAGAAACATATTGAGTTTTGTGTGAACTTCTGACAGGGATAGCTGATCGAGGAACATCTCTGTATCTGGTGTTATGCAAGTGTGTAGCAGTTTGAGTCAAAAACATGTTGTTAAAGTGGTGGGGACAAAAAGAGAGCTGGTTGAACAAGAAAAATCCTGAGACAAAATTTGAAAAACTCCAGTTACACTTCTGCAAGTATATTTTGAATGTGCACAGGAAGACCACTAATATAACAGTATATATGGTGAATAAGGGCCATATCCCTTACACACAAATGTTTGGAGACAGATAATTAAATATCTTGATCATACCTTATAGTGAAGATGACAGTCTGGTGAATTAGGGTAACATCCCTTACACACAAATGTTTGGAAACAGGTCATAAAATATATTGATTATATTCAGAATAGTGAAGATGACTGTTTGGTCAGATGCACTTAGGAGGCATACACGAATTTAAATCAGATGTGGGCAATTACCTGGGCAACAGTTATGGGGTATTGTCTCAATTAGGCATCCAAATTGACAAACACCAGTGGATTGATGTAGGGGATGCAATTAAACAACAATTTGAACAATTGTGGCAGGATGCACTGATTGCAAATAAAGACAATGATTTCAAAGGAAACAGGCTAAGATTTTTATAGAGTCTGTAACAAAAAGTTTACATATGTGGAATATCTTGACGTAGTAAAAAAGCCACAAGACTGAGCTGCCATGGCAAAGTTAACCCTTTCCCCCTTAAACCGGCTGGTGGTCAAATGTCGTCTGCTTCAGCGTTTTCAACTGATTTCGAGAGCAATGAAAAACAATTTGACTGAGAATTGAAGCTGAGACCTGTCAAGACAACAGCTTTCCTCAGCATGGGTTGGGCACTTAGTGCCCAACCCATGCCGAGGAAGATTGTTGAGTCAGTCTTAATTCAAGGGGGAAAGGGTTAAGAACAGGCTGTTATATATTAAATGTTGAATCTGACAAGCACAAAGGACTACCTGTCAAAAACAGATTATGTGAACACTGCAATTTGGGATCAATTCCTGATGAGTATCATTTTATTTATCATTGCAAAACGCATGTGTTTCTAAGAGAAACAATTTTACACCAGGGTCACATTTAAACTATACATTTTAATGCTATGAGTCAAGAACAAAAAGTATCTTTTATGTTCAACTCTCGTAATGCACTGATGAAAGTATATTAGGTGGTTATGTATGGGCTTGGTGGCATGTGCTGGGTGAATGAATGTGTACATAGAAATGTTCTTTGTGTGTGTGTGCACCTATTTGTAGTATTGTATACAGGGACCACTGGTGTCATTAGTCAATTCGACAAATGCTTATGTTCCATCCATTTTATAAATGGCTAATTTATTTTAACATGAATTCTACAACAATCACGTCAAATTCTGCAGTGATTACTGTTTTATTTCCCCATGTTGCTACAAATTTTGAAAACCTAGATCTGTCCCTGGAAAAAGTTAGGCTCTTTGCCCAAGGAGGGCGCTTTTGAACTTTTGTGTGTCTGTTGGCCCCCAGGGGGCAGATCTGGATAATACAGAACTTTGACCTTTGTATGTAACCACCGTCATGTGAGGTCACCTGCTCTTTGTGGCCACACGTTTCTGGCCACAAAAGTCTTGCGGTGACAGGTCACCAGCTGTACATGACCACTTCTTGTGACTTATGGGGTGGCCAATATAGGGTAGGAACCACTGTATTTAAAATGTGTGTGGAGGGGAAAAACACCAGTGTATACTGTAATGCGTATCAGAGGGAAAAAACACCAGTGTATACTGTAATCAGTATCAGAGGGAAAAAACACCAGTGTATACTGTAACAGGGGTAGAAATTAACTAATTTTAACCAGTAGCAAGGGTTTGCTACCACATTTAATTTTTGGTAGCAAATCTGAGAATTGAGCAGCAAATCATGCGGGTTTAGCAAGCACCCACATGGCACAAAGTCCACCTAGGGGTGTGTGGGAGCATGCCCTCCCCCCTGAAAATTTTTAAGTCAAGCAGGCAAATTGGCGCATTCTGAGGCACTTCTTGACAGAAACTACAGAGCGAATTCTATGATTTTGACCAGAAAAAATTTGGGTAGCAAGGGTTTGCTACCATAGAACAAATATAGGTAGCAGATCATAAAAGTTGGTAGCAAATGTTACTAATGCTACTGCTAATTTCGACCCTTGCTGTAATCAGTATCAGAGGGAAAAAACACCAGTGTATACTGTGATGAGTATCAGAGGGAAAAAAAACACCAGTGTATACTGTGATGAGTATCCCGGGGAAAAACACCAGTGTATACTGTAATGAGTATCAGAGGGAAAAAACACCAGTGTATACTGTAATCAGTATCAGAGGGAAAAAACACCAGTGTATACTGTAATCAGTATCAGAGGGAAAAAACACCAGTGTACACTGTAATGAGTATCAGAGGGAAAAACACCAGTGTACACTGTAATGAGTATCAGAGGGAAAAAAACACCAGTGTATACTGTGATGAGTATCAGAGGGAAAAAAACACCAGTGTATACTGTGATGAGTATCCCGGGGAAAAACACCAGTGTATACTGTAATGAGTATCAGAGGGAAAAAACACCAGTGTATACTGTAATGAGTATCATTTCTGTCTGCACACTTCTGAATGGCTTTAGCAGGAATGGGTTAAGTCAGCACCAGTGCATCAGTCTCATCTGGTAGCTATCACTTCCCTCCTGCATGATGACAGCCACATTACATGTTTGCTAACACTTCATTCATTCTGCTCAAATGAATCTGTTAGGAATTACACTAATCCTTTCCCAACTCAAATCACCCAAAAGGACCAGGGTGTAAAACCCCACCTGCTCAAAAGTTTTTAACCTAAACTTTGCAAAACAGAAAATATTTTGAATGACTACATGAACTGCAGATGAGACATCACGTAACAATGGCAGAGCAGCCAGTTAACAGCTTTCCCTGGTGTTAAATGTTTTTCTAACCAGAAATCGGTTAAATGTAACAAGATTCTTTTACCCTAATGGTGGAGTTTTCCACAGTAGATCAGGTTGACGGTAAAATTATAAGGAGTTATCCCTATATGTAATTTCTTGTGTATTTAACTGGGATTAGTACAGAAACTCAACCATGTACACATCTTCACATTTCTCGTACCCATAGTATGTACAGTCAGTGGTTTTTGTTGGTAGCTCCAGCATGCCTTTCTAGGCAATGAACAATTAAAAAAAAGGGAAGCAAGAAAGATAATGATATATGCAATGTTTTAGCCAAAAGTTTTTCACACTAAAATATTGCACGAATCTATCAATGCTTTTGATTTACTTGTAGATACAAACAATGCTACAATACAATACTGTACATGTATAATCATTCATATTCCCGATCATAAAATTTCCCAAATTAGCCTACAAAGAGATTTTCTCAAGCATCACCATTCCCAATTGACACCACCAAAAAAACAATTAACCATATGAGACCTCCCCATTTGTGTGTGTGTGTGTGTGGAAGTTTCCTTTTATATTTCAATTTAAGTACTAAGTAAAAGATAATTTTGTGTTGTGACTTAATTAGATTTAATCTGCCAAAATATTCGCGAGTTTAATATTCCCGAACAGGGTCTATTCGTGAAAATTTGAGAATATTTATCCCTTGTGAAAATTTGTTATACAGTATTAATGCAAACTGCATGCCACACATTAACCATCATGACGTGCCAGTTTATTACAAGCACTTTCCCTTCCTGGAATTTTCATACCAGAATCAACAGGGTGGTTACAAAAAACATGCTTGCAGATAAATCTTATTGTGGGTTTTGTTGTTTTTTGGACGGGACTATGCATCAGCTTCACATACAAAAAAAAATATTAAAAAAAAAAAAAATTGTGCAGTCACATTTCTGCTGCCATTAATGTATAAATGATTAAATTCTGGCACATTCATCATATTTTTAATGGAGCAGAAAGAGACTGATAAATCAATCATCATACAAGTTACCCTGGCTGATATAACATCCAGGTTGACAGACGCCTGTATTGAGCATGTTCTCCTGGGGCCAGCAAACAAACACTGACACAGTCCTATGTCTGTCTGCCAACCTGTTACCATTACATGTATACCATGTGCAAGTCTCATCTAAAATAAACTAGGAAGTAATCTGCTACATTCTTTATGTGCACCTTTTATATGCTGATTAAGCCACATAAGAGAGTAGAGTAATTAGTAGATAGTTGAAGGTACTGAGTTTAAGTTTTAATGAACCAGGTATTATATATACAAAATAGCAGCACTTTCATTGTAACCTACCATTGGTAGTTGGGAAGGGGTTTAACTGAGTACTGATACTAAACTGAAAAACCAGGCCAAAGCAAAAACAAAAAAACTTTTTGTACATTGCAGAGGTTTGCTTTGCCTGCTAAACACAACAATGTCCATGTTTTCTCCAGTCCACCTGTCACACAGATAAAATGCAGCTTGGTCTGTTGTGCAGGCAATGTTTTGCACATAAATCCTCAAGAGAATGGGCAGTGGTGGTGGTGCCAATTATATACACCATTATCATAAACTGTAAGCCCAAAGGGGCATTAAATATTTTTAAAACATTCAGCTGACAGCCATTTCTTTTGTGAATTCCTGTGAGCATTTGTCTACATCAAAAGGACTTGGGGAAGGTGTATGCCACATGAACCACAGTGACAGATTATGTGCACATGCAGAGGAAAACCACTAACACAAGAGGTCTGTGACAGTCCTGTGCTCAGCTGGCCTTAAATGCAAAGACTGAAGTGGTCCTGTGAACTTTGGTTAAGACCCTCATCATTGTTGCTAGCATGAACATATGCTGTACCTGATTTTACTGGATTTTGATAATTGTGTCAAAAATCAGTAAATGATAGCACCACTCACTATATGTAGTGATTAAATTTGTTGGAGGTCAAGTCCATGTACATTCTCACCAAGTGCATAGTAATCCAAAGGATCTATGTACCCCACCATAATATTTTGTAAAAGTTGTTGCATTTGTTGAAAGGATGTACCAACTAGGATGGACAAAAATTGATGTGTTCTTGGGCCCAGTGACCTTGGAAATAGGTCAAGGTCAAAAACAATACATGGTGCACATGCCCGTGGTATGATGCATCTCTGGTATAAATTTCATTATTCTATCTCTTAGGGTTTTAGCGATATGATCCCAGACCGACATCTCTAGTATGATACACTTATGTTTACCATGTCCCTTTTGGCAATCTTTCCCATGTTACTGCACCTCTATAGAGACCACCTGCCTTATGTGACCACCTTTTTTAGCTTGCCCTAGGGAAGGTCTTTCAAAGCAGGTTTGACTGCAGATCACCAGTTAACGGGTTTATTCTGTGCACTCCAGAGGTGCCAATGCCTCCAGAATGTTCAGAGGAAAGCTGGTGACTCAGTTTGCAAGGGGTTAAGGTAAGTACTATGGTAAAACATGGTCCATGTGCTTGCTTGTGCACAGCACTCTTCATGATCATACAATGTGGTGATGTGGTTTTGACATAGAGGGATCCAGAGTGAATGCAGGCCATAGCTTAAGTTCACTGCTGATCCCACCACCATGCTGGGTGATTGTGAAGAATGTTCTCATCAACATTAGCAAATTTACAAACTCAGATTTACCTTCTTTCTATATGCCACTAACAGCTGTGCTGAGTTGCTTAATATTTTCTGTAGTGTGGAAAGGGAAACTGTTAAAATCAGTAACTTGGTCACTGGGGACTCCCAACATCTGTATGCTTAACCTACAACAACCTCCCCTCCCCCCTCCCCAAATAAATATGTAAATAAAGAAATGATCATCTGCTTGGTTATGATGGTACCTTGGTAGGACAGTAAAATAATAAAACTCTGTACAGTGTACCAGTATGACAGGTGAGAATTTTTCTATATTCATCTGGGCTAGAAAAGCTGATCAGGGGCTTGTTTCTCCAAGTAGCTGATGTAGTTTGCGATGCAGATGTGTATTGCTGGCACATCTTTTTGCATTGCTAGTGGCAGATATCTTGGTAATGGGCTGCATGGACATTCAGGAAACAAGCCCCAGGTTTGCTCATTTGTTCTGACAGTGCTGACAGCGGCAGATAAGAGACAAATGGAACAAAATACAGTACATGTACATTGAAAACTCTTTGTAATGCCGTCATCTGTTCCCTTTTAAGGTGAATGTAACTGAATACATGTACATGTATGTGAAATAAATCATCAAATAACAAATAAAATGATATTTTTGGGTCCCTAAAATTGGTATCATTAGGTGAATACGTTGGATGTTTGAGTTCTGTTATATGAGGATTTAGGGAATAATCAGAACTTAACCTGTAGGTACACACAATATGCCCTGATTTTTTTCTCCCTCTGTGGAAATCCATTTGGGAATATTTGACATTGGGATATTTTTTTCTTTTCCCAACATTCATGTAGATGTTGAATCTGATGCAGGGTGGATTCCGGAAAATAAGACTTCTGTTTTGAGTTAACTGGGTAATGAAATGGTTGAGAATATAACTGACATACAGTAGTGTTATGTCTGTGTGCAAACACAGACATTCTGTATTTTCTTTCTTTTTGCTGTATGGCAATTTTCTTGGACACCATAAAAGCAACAGCTTTGAAAATTTGTGGGAACACTGCATCTGTAATGAACTTAAGCACCTTACCTGGAATTGTCAAGACATTCAAATTATGCAAATTAGGGGTAGTTAAACATCTAAAAGTGTCATGTTGAGAATATAGGTTTGTGACACCTGCCAATGCAATGAGCCATGAAAAAAGTTGCAGCATTTTAAATTGTGCTAATTAGGGGAATTCAAAACCCTGCACATTGAATACAACACTATATAAAGCAGAGTTGCCAATCCAACTGTAGTTTATAAGTTTACACTCTAGACACATCCAATGAACTAGGAACCAATGTCGTAACCTTTTAACTTGTGCAAATCAGTCAAATACACAAAATTTAAAACTCAAGTATCTTCGACAGCATTATTAATAGAAATGCTAATCTAACTTTAAACGATAATTTGCTTCTTTCAAAATTATTTAAAACATGAAAATGTGTTCATAAGCAATTAGAAAAAAAAAACTATTTAACTTTTTAAGCGCCAAATTTTGGACTGAGTCAACAGCTTTTCTTGACATGCATTGCACCCAATGCGCGTTGAGGGAAACGCTGTTGACCTGGAATATTTTCTCTGGAACTAGAGGCATGCTGGTATTTGAATGAAAGGTCTTTTTACAAGGAATACGAATTTGAGATCCTAATGACAATTCAGGCTAGTTTGACCTTAGTATCAACTTTAGATGTGATTGGCACTGAGAGAGTTAAATGACTGTCTGTGTTGCAATGGCCTGCTGCTGGCACAGTGACAGCCAAGCTGTGTATTCAAATCACACAATGGCCAGGAGAGCACCCAGGGGTGACCTTTGAGAGTTTTTACACCTCTGTGTTAATTGTCTGTTTGTTTGTATGTTATCAATTATATATTTTATGTTCAGAACGAGCGGGACTCAAACCTGCAACCTTTGGCACCAGTTGCCCAGCTGAAATGGGAAACGAATATGTAGATTTACTGGATGAAAAACAGAGGGTCACAGCCATCTTGCACCCACACAATCTTATCTTGGTCGTTTAAAGAGCAAACCTCTGGTCTGTTGCAGATTTTGCAACTCGAATTCCTGGTCACAGGTCCTGATCAACAGAACATACAGCTTGACATACATGTACAGATATGACCATATAAATATATTTCTAAATTTACATATATATGTATACATATATACATTAAATAAAGAACACTCGTCTTTACCAAATTAACATCAGTGCTGGAAACTATTTCAAATGAAATAGCCTGTTTATCAAGCAAGAGGAGGTATAGAAGATTATATTCAACTGTGATATGCAGTGTTCCAACATGTGTGAAAATCAGTGCCAATTTGTACAGCCAGATTGGAAACAGATTAAGTTCAATGTTGAGATTTTCCACGTCTGTAAATCAGTGCCCATTTGTATAGCCACATTGGAAATAGTTTAAGTTCAATGTTAAGATTTTCCACCTGTGCAATGAAGTTTGCAATGTCCCCCCCCCCCACCCCCCACCTGCATAACATAAATATGCATGGATCTAAAAAGGCATGATTGCAACTAAGATCTTGAGTTTCAAAAACATACTTTATTTTGTTTGGGGAAGGGGGCCTAACGGAGTCCTGGCATCAAGCTGTCAAAAAAGTGAAAATGTAGCCATGTGAGCAGGATGCCAAAATACTGCAGTGTACACAGCAGTAACAGGTCTTAGAAGGGAAGTACATGTATGTTCCCAACAGAGTCAACTTTGCACAAAAAAATCAACTATTGCTATGAAAAGAGAGGAAGCAGGGACCATTATGTGATATGTACAACGCTTTTTAATGGGAACAAAATGGTGGACACTTCTGCACCTCCTGAGCCTCTGCAGTACTAGCTGCCAGGCTTATGACTATTCCACTTTTGCAGATCAGTTTGAATGTTCAACATATCTTCAAAATTATTTAAAATTGCCACTCAACAACTTTGATTCCCAGGCACAATGTAATCTTTATTTCAAGTCAGGTTATGTGCAAGACACAACATGTAGAAAGTCCCTGTGTCATTCTTATGGTCTCTTATGTCCTGCTGCATGTACAGCCGATGGACAGAGAGGCAATATTGTGGAATTTAAAATTATGCCACCCTTCAAGACACATGGGTAGATTTTCTCACAGCAAATTTTATCTAGTTTCTTTCATGCTGTTCTTCAAATATGCACTTATTCACATGTGTATACCTAACAATGATACACAATTAATTTCACGGTAACAGGAAATAACCTAGAATTAATTACACACAAAAATACCATTTTGTGACAAGTCACATCATGGTGATTCATGTGATATCCTTTTAAGGTAGACCATGTTATAAAAGACTATCCCTGTGACATGTAACACAACTGGCAAAAACACCAATTGGTAATTTGTCTCTTGTTTCTCGAGACACAGATCACAAACATATGGCAGTTACAATATCATATTTTCCTTCACAATAATCACCACATTCAGAAATACTTTAGCTTTTTCGGGGCATTGCAATACTCCGCCCCATTAAGTATGCAAGGATTTATGAGTTGCATAATAGTTTGGGATTAGAATGTGTCTCGACATGTTTACTGCACCATGACTGTTTTGTATTATTATATACGAAAGCAATCAATTTTAATGATATAATACACCATGAAACTACTTTTGAAAGACCATACATTGGGATGACCAAACTGTGGTCTCCACAGAACAACTGGTCTTTCATAGGAAATAACAATAACACAAGAAATACTAAGTGTAGTATCTTTGGTACCTTGGCAGTCTCTCAAGATAGGGCCCACTATACACATGTAAACAATTTGAAAGATTAACATAACACACATCAATATGGAAAATGACTTTGACATACAATCAATTGCATGATCCACGGCGTACTTGCTACTCACTCACACACTATCAGCTAGAGTAACTTGCCTACCTATACCGCAGTCTGTCTTGAGACAGCACCCTATATGAGAGTCTATCTGTCCAAAATACCATCTTTACAGGCTAATTTGATAAATACTTTTCACGTCTATACCTCCTGTGAAAGACCACTCGTGTTGAGAGTCCACACGTTAGTAATCTCTTGGGGTGGTCTTGCATGACAGGTTTCACTGTAACTGCATTATAACTCAAAAGTATGACATACACAAACACATATATCATGCACTGCTTTGTTAATAGGCTGCTGTGGAGATACAGTAATACCTGTCTTGAGAGACCCCTGTCGTGAGAGACCACCCTCTCATGAGAGACCACTTTTCAGATTTCCGAGTCTTATACTTCCCATGTTAATTTACCTGTTGTGAAAGACCACCTGTCTCATAAGACCACTTTTTTGTTGCTGTAGGGGTGGTCTCTGGTGACAGGGACCACTGTACACATTTGTAAACTAAGCACAATCATAATTCGGGATCTTAATACCTGCCTCTTGCTTTATGCGGTCCACATGCATTGGCAGCGTGTCAGGGAGAGCACTGGATCAACTGGTCATGGCAAGGTCACGTAATTAATCATAAGAACTCTTTCACTTGCTTTAATAATGCTTTCATGCATTACACAGACTTCATCGTACGGTTATACAATCCAATAAAGCAAAACTAAAAGCCAGGAAATAAAGTTCTTTGTATTTAAATTGAAAAGGCATCTGATTGTACCAAATCAAGTGCCACTTAACTGACATTGAGCAGTCTGCTATCTTCACGCCCTTTGACCTAATGCATGTACAGTGTAGTTCAATTCACTGATACCTGCAGGGTTCTGTAGTAATACCAGATATTGTAATATACTAAATCCCTCATAATTACCCCAATGGCACTTAGGGGACAAACAGTTTTTTTTTCCAGTCACTGTGATACAGCAAGTATTTTCAATAGCTAAAATGCAATCAATACTGATTGAAACTGGGTATTGAATATCTAAACTGGTTCTCAGAATTCATCCTTGTGGTCTTTATCACAAGGTCAGAAAGCCAGTGGGCTTACAGCCATGTGCTCTAAGGATGAACATGGTATCCCTACTTCCATTGTTTCTTTTTTCTTTGAAACACCACAAAACCTTTTATGTTTACATCTTTCATTGGCAAAGAATAAATTGAGTACCAAGGACTGTTCAAATAAAACATACTGACAGTTTGAATACAACATATCTTTGACCAGAATTATACTAAAAGAACAAATGGCCCTTCAACAGCAATTTGGATAAAAGTGAATGGTATATAATGCTGTCATCTTGTATTAAAAAAGAATGATGATCAGTATCCCAAGTATCCTAATAAAGCTCGCCCTTTTATTCTTTTTTAATCATTCTGTGCATTGGTTTTTTTTTTTTTGGGGGGGGGGGGCCATACACTATCCAGTACTGCACTGAATGTAAATTTTTCGTTGTACAGATTATGAATGGCCTTGTAGCAAGCCAATACACGAGTGCATTGAACAGTGACTGAAATACATACACTTGTGGCATGATACACTGGTCCATGTACATGCCTGTGTTCATAACTAGGATGCAGGCCATAAGCACTTAACCTATTCACTGACTGATGAGTGTTTTTGCAAGGTAAACAAATCACAGAAACGCAGTGGGTAAAACAATTCTGATCCAATACACTGTCAGCTGATTCACTGATACACTTGTATTTTTACACGATAAAACAATTGATAGAGACACAGTTGGTGACACAATTCTGATCCAATACACTGTCAACTGATTCTCCATTTTATAAGGTTATAAAATATATATACTTAAAGAAAACATACCTTTTTAGCTCCACTGTTCAAGCGAACTATGGTTTTTGCTCGTAAGGTGCTCCATATCTTTCCATGTGAGCTGGCAGTAAGCAACAAGTTAGTAGATCCGGACTTTGCTCAGTGACTAATAATGCCTAAGCCCACATGACAGACAGTGAGACTGTCGCTTATATCATACATGATACTTTCCAACCTAACATTCAGTGCCATGAAGTCAGAGGTGACCCACTTTTTTACATGAGTCACTCTAGTGACCTTACTAAACTTGTAAAGGACCCAGTCAGAGGGTACCCCCACCTGTGGATTTCAATTCATGACAAAACAATGCAAAACATTTGAAACAAACATAAAAAAAAGAGGGGGGATACCTGGAAACTTGATTAATCACCTGTGACACCTACTCAGCGGAACTGAACCATACAAGACCTAAAGTCTATACCAAAACCAAATAAAAAATACAACAGAGAAACATATAGAGGGTAACTCTATACCAAACTTGTCCAAAAACTACTTGCATGGTAATTTTGGATCAGGTTTTGTTTTTCGACTCTTTTGACCTGTCACTGGTCCTCATGGTAGCAAAAACCTGTCTCCGAATCTTGATGGGGATAGTCAACAGTGCCTGCTGCATACAGTCACTGATGTGTCAGTATCGCAAAGCGAATTGTTGAGGTGAGGAAAGTGTTTACTTTTGTTGACCAACCAGACAAGATGTTGAAATTGTATGAAGTTGTTTACTTGTTGAATGATGAAGGAAGTATACAATCGGTATTGAATATGAACATGTGCAGCAATATGGAATATCCAATATGCAGTTCAGCAGGGCTGTCCAACTGGAGCATTGTAGCAAAATTTTGCTACAAAGCTCTTTAAAATTGCTACATATTTTTTCAAAGTAAGTGTTTCGTATGTAAAGAATTGGAAAAAATGCTACAAGTGAAAAAAAATTTGCTACAGAGATTTTCAGCTGTTTAGTCACTTTAAACATTGAGCAGGCAACCAATGCTACATGAAGTTTTTGCCTGTATGGCTAACCATACAAGAGAAGGCAGGACCTTGGCTCAGTCTATGTTTACTGTTCTGTCCCCTTCTTCCAACTGTCCACTTCCGTTGTATTTACCCTCTCCATGTGTTGGGTAACAACCCGCTGGCTTGTGTTTCACACCATCACTAATTAAGCAATTGTTGATGTCATTACTCCTCTATTGAACATCAAACTGTATAAAACATACAGATCTGCAAATTTACTAGTTTGTGATCTGAGTTTGTGCACTTTAACTTTTAATGCCAGCTCAATAATAAATTACATAAAATTACAAACAATCAGGACTGCAAGATCTCGGCACTTTATATTAGCTGTGTGTATGTCACCCTGTGACAAGTGTAAACAGCATCACCCAAAACTATAATCAATTTTGAATTGACCATTGATTTCTAACCCTCTCTGGTCTAACCCGGAGATTGACAGTTTTAAATGTAATATCACCCTACCCCCCCTTACCCCCGGGGATGGGGTGGGTGTATTTCCATTACAGTGGTGGGTGTGTGGGCACTGCGGAAAAGACCCCTGTTTTTCAACTATGTAGAATTTTGACCCCTATATTATTATCAGCAAGTACGAATTTTGACACCCCCCCCCCCCCGCAAATTAGGCAGAAAGAAAATGTATGGTAATATTGACCCCCTATTTTATTCTGTGTATATAACAGGGTTTTTTTACTGTGCAGGGAGCCTATACACCCATTAGCACGGCCAGTACTCCCAACCTCAGTTTAACCCCAAGGGAAACTTGACCTAAACTATTCTTATTTCTCCAGAATTACAAGCAAGTTACATACGAAGGAATATGTCAAGTAAATAAACAAGTTATAATATGGGTGTTTTACTGGTGAGTGAATAAAGCACATTAGAATTATTGCTGCGTATCTAGTTCTTCTTTAAACAATTGACACACAGCACACACACAGTTATTAACTCTTAGGTGAATCAACACAGTGCATTTGGACATGAAACTGGATGTGCATTTCACATAAACAGTAAAGGAACATGAACATTGTATTCCAATGTGATGATCTCAGACTGTTCAAAGAAATTTCCTTTGTTGTCGATGCTCTATTTATACAAAGGTGAATATATTCACAAAGAATTTGATTTGATTCTGAATTTGATCCTAACATCAAAATTAATGTGTTTTTGGCCCTGAACTACTTCATCCTTGATCTAATAATGTTGATATAAAATCTCTCATGGTTAACCAATCTATGTTCTTGGCTATGATATGAACTTGGGGATCTAAATTGCCCATTTTCTAAAACTGATCTTAGTCTGTCTCAACTCTTTATCTTCAAATCTGGATCAAATAAAGATTAAACCATAGTCCTGAAATTTTAAGCGGATATTCTGCACAATAGCCATAGAAGATAGACTGGTTCATTCCATAATTTTTAACTCTTTTAGTGCCCAATTTTGGACTGAGTCAACAGCTTTTCTTGGTGCTCATTGGGGGCATTGCACTCAATGCGTACCGAGAAAAGCTGTTGACCTGGTATATTCTCTCTGGAACTACAGGCATGGTGATACTTGAATGAAAGGTCTTTTTACGAGGAATACAAATCTGGGATGCTTATTAAAATTCAGACTAGTCTGACTTAAGGATATCGACTTTAGTTGTCCTTGGCACTGAAAGACTTAACATGCTATTGGACCTAGGATTAAGTAATTTGGAATCGAACAAGTTGATTTTAATCCTTAAATGGCTTAATTAAGTATCAGATCAAAATTCTTTGTGAATACAGCCCCTTAAGATATGTGTGCAGTGCTGCATCACACACACACACACACAAATCCTCCCCATGCACATTTGTATTGCATGAGTATCTTGACTGACTTGAAACTGAGGTGACAGAAGTCAAAACTTTCACTGTTGTTGATTATCTATAGAAGTATGTCCATGCGAACTGAGGGTGTCGCCATCTTCAGGATGGTGACATCCAAATTTTGCAAAACCAGTGAAGTCCTATCTAAGAGCATATCCTGAGCAAGTTTGAACTTACACATCAAATTGTTCTTGAGTATCCCACAGAAACCAATTTTGTTTCAATGGGCATGTATTTTTTACCTTGAGGTCAAGGTTGCACGTAATCAATCCCAGACTGGGTTCTGCCTACATGTAGACAGACATTGTGACAAAATGTGATGGAAGTTATACAAGTATCTCAAAAGTTACCATCTGGGTGAAATCCAGATACATGGAAAACCTGGCTTACTATAGGATACCTGCATCTCTGATCTGGGGTTCCTGTAGAATAAATGTATTTTTTTTTTTTTTTTTTAGTACAGTAGCACTGGTCTCTAGCAAGATACAGGACAGAACCCTTGCAATATGAGATCCCCTCTTATTGCATGGGTTAGATGCCACCAGTTATACCCAGTTATGTGACAGGCCATTCATGGAGAACACCCTTGTACATGTATACAATTATCCTGTCTGCCTGCTCACCTGTCAGTGCCACAGTTTGTAATATGTGGGTCAAACTACATGCACACTGATGACAACAGTGACTGAACACTTTTCTTATGTCAAGAATAAGGGTGGAAGTCACCCCTGGGTAAACACATTTTTTCTACCAGGCTACTATGTGGTTTAATCTACCTTTAACCATTGAAATCTGGGAATACATCGACACATTACCTGAGCTGTCTAGAGCCAATGATTTTCCGCGATCGCAGAAAACGGACGGAATGCACGGAAATGAGGACCTCAAACGGAAAAACTGATTTACAACGGAAACCATAAATTTTACTGAAATTGTTTATATTAATACATATATTTCTACATGTATAACCCCTAGCACACCATTGTCAGGCATATCCAACATGCAACCATTTGAACATTGTTTGTCACTGTTCTTGACCTTCATCAGCTTCCCTCTGGTCTGCAATGTTTATTTACCTGCAACCGTGTGCATTTATCGTACAAAAACATCAATACTTGCGGATGGCTATTTCAAATTTGTGGAAAAGAGTGTATGTTTTCATCATCAGATAAAAATTAAACAACTGCCTGTTTTTCGTGACATTTTGAACCATACAACTGCAAAACCTACCCCAAAATTAGTAACTTTGCAGTCACGATGTTCTGCATTGTCTGCCATTATGTTTTATACTGCTGGAATCCTGAGATTTTTGTCTTTCTATGAAACAAGCTCTCTTATTGGCTATGAAAAAAGTATTCCTGGGAAATCCCTCCAAAAATAGCCCAGCATGGGAATGGAGATGTCATTTTACCTCATTATAAATGTGCTTAGGAGTTTCCAGGTTCCTCATTGGGTGGATTTGATCATGTGCCACTGAATGTCCATTCAAACTTCTTGTACCTCATTTATGTGCATGGTTCTGTCCGCAATGTTCAGAAGGTCAACAAGTCATATTCATGCAAAGATTACTGGACCCAGATGTTAAATAATCATATAGTTTTTACAAAAAGCCTTCAATTGAAAAAAGCTAGACACAGATAAAGCCACGAGTGAAAATTTCTCATGGAAGGCAAGGAAAATATGCAGATTAATCACCGCACAGTGAAGAAGCAAAGATGTGCGTAAACACTTGTTACAGATCTCTGTCTCCTATGCATCACGTCATTATTGATGTATTGACATTCATTGTGTTTTCATTATCTAAACAAACTATACAGTACTACCTCTTTTGAGAGACCACCCCTACAGCGGGTCAAAATGTGGTCTCTCAATACAGGTGGTCTATCATTAGAGGTACAACAACATGGAAAAGATAGCGCAGTGTTCTGTGAGAGCGGTCTTAAAAAGATATGTGGTCTCTCATTAGAGGGGTCTCTCAAGAGAGGTACCACTGTATATATATATATATATATATATATGAAGCGGAACTAAAATTGAATCTGATATATTCTGATATAGAAAATAAAAAAATTTAAAAAAATTTTGAAACGGAAAATCATTAGCCAGAGTTGTCATCTGCCATAGTATTCAGATTACAGAAGAGACATACTTGGTTCATCAACTATGCAGCGTAGTTCTTACCACAAGGCCTCAACTTTGATGGGTAGATGGACATAACTGCCAAGTACAATGCTAAATGTTTTGTTCCATCAGAACCAGGTATATCTACATGTACTTCACTGCATCCTAAGATCAGCCATTTCACAAGCTGGCAATGAGAATGCTGTCACTTGAAATACCTTTGATCTATTTCACTAGAGCTGATGATACATACATAATTTTTCAATTTTTCACAATACAGTGATCCCCCTCTTATAAGGCCCCTCTCACAAGAGGCCACCCCTCTTAAAAGGCCACCATTCTTGTGCAAAAAGTATGGTATTTCCATTATATTCTCCCCCTCAAGAGAGGCCACCCCTCTTATAAGGCCACTTTTTGGCTGCATTTGGGGTAGCCTTATAAGAGGGGGACCACTGTACCAGAAAGTAGACACTTCCATGCAATTGATTACTCTGAGGGATGATGATTGTTGCTCAGATTATCTACCTCCCAAAGTGGCCAGAGGTGGACACCTACTCATGTGGCATGTTCAAGCCTTGTAAACATATAACATCAACACACCTGTTTTGGACAGTTCTACTGGGGGTATGCAACTGGGCTGGCCCAAGGAATATCTTAATGGTAGCCAGTTTGGCTAGACTAACATTAACCTCACTACCCAAACAGCGATTATGTTAGCCAAAATCATGAGTAAAATTTACATTTTGAAATTAGCCTCAATGAATTTAAATAATTAAGCACAATACTATGAATATATGCACCAAGAGTTGGAATAAATAATGAAACACACTTACACAATTTGGCTCAGCCATTTTGTCAGGCCAATTCATTTTTTTCTTTTTTACCCACTGGCTTGGTTGGTAGTCTTAGTTCCTGCTGTACCAGCAGTGTATACAATGTTTTCAACTTCCACTGACCAAAATCTTTCAACTGGAAACTGGTATGAACAGAATTAACTTTATTAAAATACAAATACATTCAGAAAATCGCTATCTTCTCTTCTAAAAGTCTGTCATCACAGGTCAGGTAAAGTCACAAGTTTTAACCGAGGCAAAAATAAAACAAGCTTTGGACAAACAATCATAGATGTATGCAATGATCATGTTGATCTCTTGCAAGAGAATACCTTCCCTATCTTAATTCTCTGCAGCCAGAGATTGTGGTACATATACTACCATTACAAGACAAGTAGCCGTAACAAGTTGGCTCCTCCAAGTCTGGATTGTATTACATTATGTATGGGTCATCATGCTCACTGATAATTTTGGGAAACCATGGGAAGCTAGACACACATACAGAATAAATCCCTATAGTGTGTTGCTGTTTAATCTGACTTCCAAATATTCAGGTGCCATATATTTGAGGCTCATTTTCCAAGGTTTCCTGGTACTGCTGGAAAAAAAAATGCCACCCCATTGGTTTAACATAGGACACTCTAAATATGCCTTTATCTGGAAACTATGGGTGTCACATGGAATATTATGTAACATCAAGACGTTAGCTCAGAGTATGCCTGTGCAGTCACACACATAAAAAAATGTCCTGAAAACAAGACAACCCAGAGAAGTGCGAAAAGTGTAGATTGGGGTGCCTTTGGGCTTCATGAGGGGGCCATGGCACTGTACTGGATTCAATGTGAATCCACAATGCCACAGCCTAAGGGTCACTCACAACTGTCTGAATTTGACAGGGGCAGAATCATTGGGAAGTTGGAGGCTGGCCTTTCCCAGTGGGAGGCTGCTACGATAATAGGGTGCTGTACACTATTGACAAAAAGATGTAGGGGCCATTTCCAGGAAACCAGAGAATGCAAGAGGAAGGCTGGATCACGGGGACCAAGACTGTCACATATGACAGATGACCATTACTTGATCCAGTATGTGAAGAGGCACAGGTTTCTTTCCACTGAAAGGTATTATCAGCAGTGGCCCCAGTCCTGCAACATCAGAGCACCAAAGTCTACTATTGACAAAAGACTAGTGTCGGCCAAACTGAGGGCATATCACCCTGCCATTCCATCCCTCTCAGTCCTGCAAACAACAGTGTTTCCATTAGGAATTTTTTCAGGGGGTCACATGAAGGGAAATTCAGGGGTAATGACCAGATTTTCACCATGTTTACATGTAAATAAACAAGCCTTGTGACTCTTCAGGATTTTCTCAGAGGGTATTTCAGGTTTTGAAACTTTAATATAACCCGTTCAGGGGTTAATGGAAACACTGAAACAAGACACAACGGGCACAGTGGTGTGAGCAACATGCAACCTGGACCAGAAATCAATAGAACAGTGTGATGTGGTCGGATGAATCCCGATTCCATTAAGATTTCCACGATGGAAGAATAAGGACAACTGCCTTCCAAGAGGTTCATAGAAGGATGTATTATTAAACATGATCGGTATGGAGGAGGCAGTGTCATGATGGGGGGGGGGGGGGGGGGGGGGACAATTACAGCAACAGGGAGAACAGCTCTCATCAGGGTGCATGGGACATACAGCCTCCAAGCTAGCCGATGTTAAAAGTGGGACGGTGAGCCCTGAAGGTGCAAGCCATACTGTGCAAGCCATAGCTAGGGGGGCCTGGGGGCATGCTTCCCCCAGGAAAAAGTTTGAATTTGCACCTTCATATCCTGAATTTTGAACTGTTTTAGGCACCATCATAGACATATTCTGCAGGTATATAGTACAATAACGCAGAAAAACAGCACAACTTTCCAACCACCAATGGAATAATGCTACTTTCTTTTAATTTTACAAAAAAGCGGGAGACATTTATAAAAAAGTGTCAGAGGGAGACTTTGTAAAAAAGTACCAAAGACTTGAAGTTGGAGGCTCTGGGGACACTAACAGGCCAGTGCTATATTGATGTGATCCTGCCCACAGTTGATGAAGGATCCAACAATATCCAGCATTCTGTTTCAACAGGATAACACACAATCACACACTGCCCGATTCAGCATGCAGTATCTACAGCAACGCAATATCCCATTGTTGCCATGGCCAGCCCTTTCTCCTGACCTGTCTCCCATTGAGCACTCAACATGCTTGGCTGTCAAACCAGGGATGAGTATGAAGAACCTGCAGCCACCCTACACCAACTGGCACAAAGGCTCACAGACCAGTGGAATCAACTCCCCCAGGCTGAGATCACCAAGCTGACAAGCAGCATGCCAAGGCGGATCCAAACTTGTTTACAGAAGCATGGTGATCCCACCCGCTATTGATGCATGCAGCCTCCGAACAACAACAACAACAACAACCAAAAAGGTCCTTCCTTTAAAGGACCATTTCCTCGCAAAAGAGATGCCAAAAGCAATGGTATAATAAAGCAAACTAACTCCCCACACACATGCTCATAACGTGCATAATGTTGAACTGGGATGGGGGATGGGGGGTGGGGGGGGGGGGGGGGGAGGTGTAGCATTTTTTTTCCCCAAGCAGTACATTTATGCAGCCAGCTTTTGGTTGTCTGTGGCTGATATCAAGACCACTGTTCATTACATTTAACTGAATTTTTGACTGAGAGTTTGTGTGGTTTGTTTGTTGTTTCAGTACGCTGCATATATTCCAGCAGTCCATTTTTCACTGCCTATCAGGACCATCAAATTATGATCAGATTTAAAACAAAAGGTTTCTGTGTGGGAGCAATGAATATCATTGAAAGGAATGAATATACTAAAGGTACCTGATCTTGATTATGTGACAGAATAACTGAAGAATAAATGCACAATAGGCTATGCAACACATCGACTTCTCTGTAGGGGGCACTTCAATCAGGAGGGCTACTGTTGTGTACTACCATGAATTTCCATTAATATTGTAATTTGCAACTGAATGATAAGGCAAGAGGCCCATGGCCCTAATCCTCTGCTGCCATGTAATCGGATGACCATCACAAAAAATTTATTTCCTGACATGAAATCCCTCTGTGACCTTGAGAAAGAAGTTCAAGGTTAACCATATTGTGCAATATCAAAAATCCACATCATACACATATGTGTGTGGTTTTGTTGTTTTTTTTTGACACCAATGGCACTACCGTTACACCACACCACATGTCACACACTTTTGCATATACCTGCTGTATGCAACCACTGTGGTGAGCAGCCACATTGCTTTTTGTGGTGACCAGG
This sequence comes from Hermodice carunculata, assembly GCA_964020975.1. NCBI lineage: Eukaryota > Metazoa > Annelida > Polychaeta > Eunicida > Amphinomidae > Hermodice > Hermodice carunculata. Next base: position 23,404,207 of record OZ026617.1, on the reverse strand, counting down.
CTCGGACATAGGAGTCAATTTCTTTGTAAAATGACCTGTGGTGACAGGTCACCCGCTGTATGTGGCCACTTTTTCTTGGCAGAAGGGGTGGCCACTTAAAGTTCACAAGTTAAGATGTAATGACCATCACAGAACTAGAACAGGCATCACCAAGCCCCCTTTGCACACCTGTGGGTCCTGTAAGTTCGAAAATGGGGTCAAGGTCACCAAAATGTAACCAAGTCAAGAAATAGAGTTGTAAGTGTGGTAAATTTAAGTCTGATGTGGCCTGTGAACCAGGGGATATTTTGTTCACAAGCATTCTACAATGGATGCCTGATCAGGCAAGCTGAAAACAGTATACCCCAAACCTCTTTTGTGACCAGTATCAAAATAACTTTCCTGAAATGGATTTCCTCCATAACCATCATTGTTTCCAGTATGACATTTTTTCAGGGAGTCACAAGAAGGGAAATTTAGGGGAGAAAACAAGATTTTTACCAATTTTACATGTAAATAAACAAGACCTGTGACCCCTAAGCATTTTTCTTTAAGGTTTTGACAGGGTAATATACCCCCATTTGGGGGTTAACGGAAACACTGACCATGAGGAAGGTCAAGATCATCCATGTTATGCAATATCAAACTACTATAGGTTTATGCTACATGTATATTTGATATAATTAGCCTTATTCTTTCTCAAACATATTGAATAAAAGTGTCCTTTACTAAAAGGGCTTAATGGTTTTGAAAAATATGTCAAGGTCACCCATCATTTAACAAAATTTGACCACTGGCCTAAAGTGTATTTGGTGTAAATTTTGTAGTTTCAACCTCAATTTATTTTCATAATAATGAATTTACGGTGTTTTTGACGTACCTACGATATTAGTGCCCATAAGGATGCTACAAAGAGAGTAGCCTCCTTGGTTGTAATTAACCCTAGTGCTGCGGGGCCCGTGTTTATAGGGTCCATAACGCAGGTTAAAAAAAAAACAATTCAGCAGTACTAGGGTTAATACCAACTGTGGTACCACAATGATTCCATGTCACAGACTGTTAGTCTGTATAATGTTTCTGTAATGTAAATGGATATATGTACACAAGTTAAGATGTAATAACCATCATAAGAAATCATTTCCTGACATGCATTCACTCTGTGACCTTGGGAAAATAGGTGGGCATTATCCATACAATAAAATCAAACTTCCATATATGATACACATGTGTGGTAGATTAGGTATCACTGGCCTTATTATTTCTGAAAGATATTAAATGTAATGTGCTTTTTCAACAAATTTTGAACCAGGTCTCCATACCTTGCATTATACTAAGGTGGTGCTACCAAATTTGGGGTTTTGCTTGTCCAACATTCCTGCCAAGTTTCATTCATGAGGATTCATGACCACCTCTTCCAAAGCACAATTCTCAAAATTTTCACATACTGGCCGATATATTACATATACATGTAATACTATACAGGTGACACTGCCAATATCAAACTTGACGTTATTCTTTCTAAAAAAAATATTGAATGTGATGTGTTTTTTTTCAAACATATTTCGGACCATACTTTGCATAATTCTAAGGCGGTGCAGTTAAATTTTGGCATGTTAAAGGCTTTTTTGCTCATTCAGCATTCCTATGAAGTTTCATGACAAACTCTTCAAAAGCACAATTCTCAAAATTTTCATATATTGGCCCATATATTACATATAATACTATAGGTGGCACCACCAATAACTAACCTGACCTACATTTTCATTAACTTGCTCGTGATTCTGGAAATTATATCCAAGGCTACTTTAACATACAATCCAATAGGAATACAAAATTCTAACCAGGAAGAATTTTGTGTATTGAGTTGTTATTCCACTTTGTACACATGATATAGTAAATTATGACGTCTCTTATTAGGTCCAAATAAATCACAGGTCTGCCTCAGTCAGTTCAGACCACTCAAACTTTTCTCATTTGTTGATTTTGGTTCTGATATTTACCATTTTCCTGCATTTAATATGACTTAGTCTACAGTGCCCACCCCATGCCAAGGAAAGCTGTTGACCTCGAGCATATCATTCGGATAGGTTTTACAATCTCTACTATAGAATTTCTCATTCAAAACTTCGATGAAAAAATTTACTGAGCTTATAAAAGCAGGTGGGAATTTACATCAGAGCACTTTTGAGGAACTGAGGAAAGCACTAACTATGTGTGGCAAATGGACCTTCCCATAAAGAACTGGTCATTGTTTACAAATGACCACCTGTTTCTTTTTTTTTCTCTTCTTTTTCATTTTTTGGGGGGTACATTTGGGGACAGGCGAAAGTACTGCAATACTCCTATGGTGGTTTTACTCAGCCTTGTATCCCAGACAGACCACAGATCGTGGTCCACATACCAGTCATACCACAGACAAAATTAGATGGCAACCCCCAAGTAATTTTGGCTGCCCCACAATATTTGCCTGTGTAGCCATAACAACCATGTGTCTGGTGATGCTTGACAAGGTGGGATTTTCTTATTTCTGCAGCAATTGCATAAAAGAAGTCTCAGGTCTTTCCCATAAATCATAAGACCCACTCATTAGAGGGAGTCTCCAGCCTGTATGCATGATAAGAACTCAACCACCACCAGTGTAATATCAGCGAGAAAGTACATGCTTGCTCAGTGGATTTAGCTTTGAATTGGCATGAATGGAACAGCTCATCAGCTGTAAAGCCTAACACAATTACAATATTTACTACATGCACCTAGGAATGGGGTGGAGGGTGGGGAACAGGAGGATTACTGATCAACTGCAGGAAGTGTGAGGGTGTGAAATAACTGGCACACCTCCTTTTGGTCTAACACTTCTCATGTCTTGAATAATGCATCATTCTTGGGATGACAATTACAGGACCATGACCATGCACATTTATGTATTAAATGCAGAAAAGCAAAAGTGTCCATATGTACCAGAGATCTGTAGAACTCAATTTCGATAAAACTGGGAGGAAAATCTTTTACGCTATGATGAAAATGAGCTTTCAGATGAGCAGGCCATGATCTGCTAAAATCAATGAAATACTAGGTACTAAACTTTTTTACTTGTGATTTTATATTTAGCCACCCCCCCCCCCCTCCAAATTGTTTGTTGTATTTTGACTCTCATCCCTCAAATCTGGCAATTTTTCTCACTGTAAATACAAGGGTCAATACCCATGACCTCACATCATGATGAAAAGATTCCCTTGATGCCTGCATACAATCCTCCTAGAGGTAACTAGCACCTGCAATCAGAGACAGCTATCATCAGAAATCCTCAGCTTTTGTGACAACATTTCTGAATAAGCAGAAGTCTACACTGCTCCTGACTTGACTTGTAACATAAAACTTGAGTGCCTGCTGTGATCATCTCTAGCTGGGCGTGGTATACATCTACAAGACAAATTTGTTCAATAGCAACATATTGCTGTGCCCTTAGAAGGATTCTTCCTGCATCACTATTTTCAAAACCACATAAATCCCAATACATATTTTATTTTTCAGGTTCTGAGAGCACTTTACATCACATAATCAAAATAGATTTGTACAATATCCTAAAGAATATCATAGAAATTTTTCAAAATTAATGCTTACTTCATCCTACAAATGCTGTACCTAAAATACCTCACAAAGGTCGCTATCATATACATAAACAAGTTGCATGGAAAGACAGACTCGGTGAGGGTGCTACAATGAACATAATGACAATGCATTGGTTGGCAGCTCTATGCTTTAACTGCATAATGTCCCATCAGGACCACCAATTACCCCATGTCACAGTCACTGACCAGGTTACCAAGCACAGGCAGACCAATCAGCACACAGGTTCATATCAGCCTGGTTCCCTAATGAATAATCTGTGAACATCAGTAAACTTATCACTGGCCAATCAAATTTCTTGGATAATATCATAGGCATCTATCAAAACAGATCTCAGGAAGTGCATGTTCAGTCACCAACTGTTTTACTCTCGTTTGACACTTTAATTTCATGTTATCCAATGAATCTAGGAGAAGAAACAAAACCTAATTTTGAAAAGTCACACAACTTTGTTTCAGCAATTTTCCTGAAAGTCTATAATGTTTTGATGACTCACTAAATTTTTGCATGTTTGTCATAAATATATTAAATTGACATTAAATTAAGGCTGAACACAACAGACAGATAATGAAGAATTGATCAGTCACTTCTACACAGATTTTACCTAAAATGTGATCAAAAATTACCTGAAACCTATGTACCCCCTAGCTTTTTCATCAAATTTGAGCTGTTCTGACAAAATTGAGGTGCTTTTTTAGTTTAAGAAAAGGTGAATTACCTGAATTCAGGTACAATCCTGAAAAGGGGCATCTCTGCTTATAGCAGCTGATTCTCAGCACAATGAAAGTGTCTTTCTTTTTAACACTAGCTATTGATCCAGCACATCTCTCTGCTGCATCAGCAAATTAAAAAGGCAAAATCTCTTACCATGGTATGATTATCCATCATGACTTCTGGTGCATTCCAATCCACACTTTTCTGCCATAAAATTCACATTTTTGATACCTGAATTTTTTAGAGTGTAAGTAAGAGGAGTGACTTTTACAGCAAACAGAACAACATTTTTTTTGGCTCTGATTCTATACAAAGATTTAGTGTATCTAAGGATACTGTTACACGCTGGTAACAACTCTCCTACATCAGTCAGGAGAGCCATGATTGTTTTCATTATTCAGAAACACTGGCATATCACACTACCAATCATAAATTTCACTAATATACATGCAAATATAAGCAAGTGCATTTTGTTTACCAATATAGTGCAGTGGAATCTCTGCTTATGACCTTCTCTCCAAAACTAACACTCCCCCATCCAGACCAGAGTTTCCAAGTCCTGTTAAATTTCATCTTTTAACATCAATTTAAATCTCCCAAGCACAACCATGTCCCTTTTCGCTGGTCTCCTTGATTTGGGCACCCTGACAGCTTAAAACTCCATAGCCTATTCATTTCCCTTTTGAAATTGTCATCAAAAAATGATTTCTGTAATATTAAAAGCTGCACAAAATTTACCTACAAATCAGGACCTTGCCAAGCTCTGAAACTTGTCTTCTTTGGCACATTGAGTAATTAGTGAAAGCAGTAAACGGTCTTGTCAACAAAGGGAACTCCCTCAATGCAAGAGAAAGTGAAGACGATAGAGGCCAGCAGTCATTGCAAGTCATAACGTGCTTGCAGAAGAGTTTGGAGTCGGTAAAATGCAGATTTAACAGAGTTTTACCTATGCCATATATCATAGCACATCACACAACAAGAAACTTGAGCCAATTAATCAGTATTAGCATTGAACTTGCGCAGCTTTTATTTTATGATTAGGACAAAGTTTAGCACAGAATACATTACTGGAGTGTGGCAAATCATATTTGAGTCCCGGTAATAATCATGACAATGATTCAAAATGCAGATTACCATGCTGCCCATTCTAAGTTTACAAGTTACATGAGCAATTCTGTCTTTTTCCTTGATACTCCCACACTAAAACCAGAGATAAAACCAACATAAGGCCAAAATTCTGAAAAGCATAAAGAGTAACACAATTGTACACACTGTATTTTTTAAACAACTCAAATTTAGGCTGACAAAGACAACTGAATAGATGCCCTGTAACTGGTAGTGCAAGCCTGGAATGAGTTCTGCACAGCAAGACAAGAGGCTTTATATGAACACACTAAATAATCCCTTCTTACAATAATATCACAGAGCAAATTGTGATGAAGGTGTTTACTCTTGTGGACTGACCAGATAAGATGTTGAGGTTGTATGAAGTTATTTAGAAACGCATCTTGCACCACAACAGTTGGACAGACCGATGGCCCCGTTTAAGCACTGAAAACCGAACCTGCAAAACAATGTTTTCTGCCTATACTAAGGAAATTGGTAGACAACTTTATTTTGAAAGGAGAAACCAACAAGAGTGACAAATTGTTAAGTGTTGACTGCCATTGACAAGTGGTGCAAATGATGAGGACGAGGAGCAGGACACTTTGTCTTTGGCTGATTTGTTGGAGAGAATGAGGGAACATGTATCTAGTACCAGTAGTGACATCATAGAGTATACAGACATTGATGCACAATGTCCAGCAAATGAAAACCTATAAGTGAAGGTTGGGAACACAGATGCACAATGTGTGTGATCAAGGTTGTGCTGAGTTCTGGCGTCGCTGTGAACTCTCCCAATTTGAGGGGTCTCTAATGATCTGGTCTTGCATTTCAATGTACATCTCCCGATTTGAAATTTAAAAAACAAAACAAAAAAACTCCCAACTCAAGTCCTGATTGACATTCAGCTTCCTTTTGAATCATAGCAACTTCACTATCTCGACCTAGATGGTGCTGCTTGAAAGGCCAGTGTCCCTATGAAAACGTGCTATTGGTACCTATGATATATTTTACCTTGAAAACAACTGTGCCGAGAGAGAAAATATCTAACAACCTCAAACACAAAGGAAATTTCAATATGTAAGATAAAGTGATTTTATTATAAAAACTCAACAAGGAAAAGATTGTGATGGGTGATAAAAGGGGATGTTACATACCAAAGTTTCAAAAGCTTCACAAGACCTTCAAATTTTCGCTTTACTTATATACAGTGCTCCATTTTGTATATTCATCGACCATATTTTCACTAAATCCCTTCTAATGTATAATACTGAAGCTCCAACAGTGTGGAACTGTGGATCTATCTCCTCACATTCACAGCTTGAAGCACATGGCATTTTCAGTAATTCCTCAAAGTGACACTAGATGGCACACTAATCAGTAGGTCTTGACAAATACCACATCCATTCATGCTATGTTAAATGAATTCATTCATTAATAAAGTAAAAATAACAAACAAACAAAAAAATTAAATCCTTTTTTTTTTTTGAGGAATTTAGCAGTTTGGGTACAAGGATATGAAGCAAGCTGAATGAGATATTATAATGAAAGACAGGTACCCGATTATCTTTGATAATTCTGCAAAAAACACAGGCCTGTCATAAGCATGATCACAAACATCAACACTTCACAAGATAAATTGATTTCAAAATCAAACATATTAAATATAAGCACTGTTAAAATTTGTATGGAACATAATCAAAAGATCTTTTGTGGGTCTAATCTTACGCAACATGTCAATTGTTAGTGTTCTTGTGAATTTTTTTCCACATATTACAGATGTCTACTCATCAGAATACAATAAAAGAACAGCAAATAAACAAAATGGAAAAATTGATAAACATATTACAAACAAAGAGAATAGACATGTGTGCATTCACAAAGTGATAAATTGGCATATAGAGGGTATGCTGCCAAAAATATGTAACAATTAAATTTCTTTTCAGATTCATTGTGGACAAGTAACTTTTTTAGGGGAACAAGTAAATCTTCTCTCCAACTTGCCCTAGGACAAGTGGCCAAAATCCTTAATGTCAAGCACTGCAACACTAGCACTGCACACACAGTCAATTTATGACTGCTCGGACAGGGTGTTTCATGCAAAAGGATTCTACATGTGGCTTGTTTATGCTCAGGGGACATTGATCAATGTCATAGTCCCATTCTATTTCAGATATGCTATGAGGGTCATAAGTCTTTCACCTTCATACTGGTACATTTCTTGGTGCTCATTTCAGCAGATAGTGATCTACTGTGATACATTTCAAATGCCTACAAGATAAAAGACAACTGGCATATTTGTTACATTATCATAGCAATAAAATATGAGACTCAGCCTTGGGTCTATGCTCTTTATTGATAATAAGACCATACATTCTTGCTGGAGAGTTGCCATGTCAGCTTGCCATAGCTGTCAACTCTCCGTTTTCACAGGAAGTCTCACGTTTTGGAGACTCAAAAAGTTCTTAAAATGACAGGGAATTTGAGGCAAATTGATTATTTTCTTTGATTTCAAGCATATTTTACAAGAACCTCCTGGGTTATGCGTCTTTGGGGGCTGACACCTATGACTTGCTTCGGGTTGACCGTGACCAATCCAATTGCTGGGGTGCACAATCTCCCTCCACCCCCCATGGGAATGTTGACAGGTATGTTCCAGGACAATGATAGTGATGATAATGGCAATAAAATTGTGCTTGTGAAAGAACCCAAGATAAACAAACTGCATTGGAATCTTTTGAAGAATTAAGAATATTCAGATTGTGGCTTTGACAACATCCTTGGCGTCTGCAGTATGTTGGAAGAAAAAACTCTGTGTAGACATGCTAGAGCCAAATGTAAATCAATGCAAACCAACATCGCTAACTCTTTAAGCCTCAGATGAACAAACAGGGCAATCAAAATGTATAGATCAAATGAAGACTGGACTTTAAGTGAAGGGGATCATGCAAGACCTATTTAAGATTTAACTATTACCATGACAGTGAAACATTGTCATGTAACATGATGGTGAAGGCCTACAGTGGGACACAAAACACTGACAACAGTATAACCTTCAAGTGATGACATATACCAGTACATTTGATCATGTCGGTTGTATGCGTTGCACTTTACATACCATGAACTACATGTACTCTTGAAATTGTAAATGTAAATTTCTACGGTTTGCTAAGTATTTTTTTTTTTCCCATACAGTATCCATAAATCTATTTCAATCTGTTTATGAAGTGATGCATCAAAAAACCACAGCAGATGCATGGATGGTCGATTGGTTGTGTCAAGTTTTCTGAACCTGTTTCTCTACAGCAAACCCACTCCCCTATTAAGGCCAGTTTATCAGTCCAATTGGTGGTCTTAATAGGAAGATTCCACTATAAAATGTGTGTTGTCGGTAAAATTAATCATGTGATAAAATACCAGGCAAGACAAGTAATGGACAGTAAGCCTTTGGAGAAAAGCCAGATCAGTTTCAAATCACACAATTCTTTTCCATGGCAGTTTGAATTGATCACTATGAACAACTGCTAATATCAGAAGTGGCAATGTAGCTAACAACATCAATTAAACGTCAAAATAATCATGTCACAATGGATGCTAAGACTACCAGTTGACCATCTGACCTGATGGGTTGGTGTGACATGTTGCCAGCACAGGTCAAACTGATCATAGTATGCCTGATCAGGCCTAGAAAAGGTAATGAATCTTCCTTTATACGTCAGATGGAAAGTCTGTTCCTGGGTGTCTACCTGCTAATCTTGAATTACTTGAAAAACATGTACAGTTTTAAGGTTTTGAGAAGACATTTGATGAAGTATCTACAGAAGTGTTCAGCTGTAGCCCCTCCCCCCCCCCCCCCCCCACACACACACTTCTTCACGCCATGGAGAAGTAGTCAAAGATTCAGTGACACAAAGGTGTATGACACTGATATGCAAATATTGTTTCAGCGAACTTACCCAGATTTTATTTTCAGGGAGCACTTTTAAAAGTTATGGGGTGTAACTTTTTAAGGTGCTTTAAATGACCTAAATTTGGGATAGTGACTTAGCAGGAGATGAGACTAACATGTATTATGACAGGAAATTTGGTGTTCCGAATTGTCAGCCCATGCAATACACAAGAAAATTGAAGAGGTTGGACAAATACACAAACAGTATATTAATCCAATTAACCAATTGCACAATTTAAACAACTGACTTTCTCCTGAGGGAAGCAAAGCAAAACTATTTCAGGAGATCAGCTATTACTGGGTGGGCATTCAATAATACACAGGTGACAAACTTTATGTCTCACGTTGAGTTAACAATGTAGGTGCTAAAATTCTGCTGGCCTAGAGTTGCTAGGTGGCAGGGAGTCAATTTACAAGAAAGTAACAATGTGCCTGATCCTATCATCTGCTGTAGAAACAGGCATGTGAACTGATACAAAATCCCAGTGCAGTCTGCATATATTCCTTGCCTTACATTAAAACACTGAAGTAAAGTTTGTTTCTTATCAAAAAGATTTTCCACACAATGCCTGGTGTGTTCATATCAAAACTATCAATCTTTCCAGACCAAATGGCCACATTAAGGACTGACCCATATATGAATTTGTACACCCTATCAATAAGTTTCACCCACAGGATTGGATGGTGACTGATTTGAAGCACTGATATAATGAACCTCAGTCCTTTTGGATCCATGTGCTGACATTTCTGTTTGAAATTGGTGAGGATTCCTCTGAGCTTTCAAATGGGAAAGAAGCAATGCATTCAGACAGCACTGAAACAAATTTGATTGAGATGTAGAACAAATGTACCACATTCCATTTGAATTTATTTACAGAAAGATATAATATCATTGCCATGTTCCATTAGTTTTTACTTGTAAGGGGTGGTTCAACATTCTCATCATTTTCACAAGCGTACATACCGTACGCTGGGGGAGGGGGGTAGAAGGGGGTATACGCTTTTAAATATACAATAAAATGACGATTGGTTCGCTTACACAGCTTGCATACGCAGTTGATAAAAAACGCAGAGACGGCGCGCACGCTAATACGAAACTGCAAATTGCTAGCTCCATTTCAAACTTTGTGAGAGTCGCCATTTTTAAACCTATGCAACAGGTGTTTGATGAACTCTTTTGCTGGTCGTAAATTAGAAAAAGAATGTTGTAGGCGACATACACGATGGATACGTTCAAGAATTATGAAAAGCTGTTTGTGTTTTGTGCCAAGAGAGCCACAGTAGTGACCAAAACACCGGTAAATTTATATCAGAACTTTCTTAATGCGTACGTGTTCTTGCACGAAAAAATTGGGAGGGAAAATGCCGTGAAAAAAGGCCAGGCAGAGTGGACATGTTTGAAGGGAAGCTTTGAACTATTGGAAAACATTTTCAAGGGTGCTGAAACGAAAATGACGAAAGTAAACAACGGTTTTGGAACCATCATGAGATTCTGATCCATGATCAAATATCATGGATCTAAAAAAGATGACATATATAGGAAATTGATTTCAAGATCTGGAATAAAAAACAAAAAAACAAAGACAAAATAGTTTTTTTCTTCTTTTATTTCTTTTTTAACACTTTTGCATGAGGTCATAATTATGTCTAGTGAAGAGCCACATTTTATGACATCATACGAAGTCAACCTTTATAGTATATGGGGGTCTTTCGTGCCATCATCATTTTAAAATGTTGAAATGTACTCTTTCGGGGGGGGGGGGGGGGCAGGGGGTCAGGAAAAAGAGTACCGTGTGTACTCTTTTGAAAATGATGAAAATGTTGAACCATCCCTGAGTAGAACTAACTGTCATACTAGTGATACCTTTTCACAAATGAAAATAAACAAAATGTAACAATGATGATGAAAGCAGAGAGCACCAGTGACTTGACTGCAATTTCTGGTGAATATGTATACATGTGAGTGTGTGTCACTGTGTTTGTGATATTATTTATGAATTACATTTAGAAGCACATTAATTGGCTTTATAATCAATGTTTCCTGCAAACATGCAGCCTGACATATTTAAATGACCACATGTGGATAATTTCTACATTATGTTAGAACACTTGTAATTTGATAAAAAATAATTTATTTGTATTTTTTAAACTGTTTCATTACTTCTCAGTTGTGAAAAATACATTTCATAAGGGTGACCTGTCACACAACCCATATAAACTGACTTAAAACTATTGTGCCACGTGCAACCATGAAAATATATAAAGGCACACTGAACAAAAGTGCCTAACAAAACCATTGATTAGAATAAGTCCACTACAACTTATCTGTCAGTTACAGGTATCATTTGGAGGCTCTGAAACATGTTGAGTAGTTACCCGCTGAAGACCCTTTAATCTATTTGGGCTGATACAGCCTATGTCAAAATTTTACAGAGGAATGTGTGCAATATGGACAACAGTAATTCCATATGTATATAGGTTAGACAGGGACAAGTGAGCTTATGGACAGTAAAGAGTTTGGACTGCGGAATAGGGTAATGGCTACTAGGAAGCGGTTCTAGGCAAAAAGACACAAACACAAATTTGTATTTCAAGCAATTGTGTCATACAAAAGATTAAGTAATTTCTTTTGTCTCTTAGTACGGAACAAATATTTTGTAAGTATGAAAATATGTGATCAATATAACCTGTGACTTAAAACCATTGTTATGTTCATTTTTACATATTCTCATAATTGCACAGGAAACAAAGGTCTCCCTTAGGAACCCTGGATTAGCATAGATCCATAGCAGCTCATCTGTCAGCTACTGGTATCATTTGTTCTTCCAACTATTGTGTCATCTTGGGGATTAAGTGTGCTGTGGCCTTTCAGGTGAACATTCCAGCTGGGCATTTATCTATACAGCAATACAGGGATGAATGATTGAACACTTATCAAATTTACACAATCCTATTATAATATGGGATGGTTTATCATTTTCACAAGCACACCTACAGACAGCATGCAAGGCGAAGGGGTCAATTGTGTTGTACTCTTTAACACTGCAAAGAAATAATTAACAAGTAACCACAAACAAACAAACACTATAATGCCACTGGTTATTAACAAAACTTGAAATATTTGCATTGTAAGCCCAATAAATCTTAATAATATATTTATCCCTCAAACAAAAAGAATACATGTTTCTTAAATTCTGTTCCTCTCTTGTCTGGTTAACCTGAAGTCATCATTTTCACATGTCAGAAAGTGCTCTTTCTGGGGGAAGGTAATCAAAAAGAGTATTCTGTTGAAAAAGTTGAACCATCGCTCACTACAAAATACATAGCAACCTGTTCTGAACGTTTCCTTCTCAAGTCACCCAGAAGCCAAACCAAAAGCACCAACTTCAATTTTCTTGTTGATAGAAATTATTTTAAATGGAAAGTGCAGGTTGCTCAATTTTAGTTTGCATGGGTAGTGCATAATGCACCCAACTGGCACCCAAGAAAGCTGTTGTCTCAGTCATAGACTGATCATGGGAGGGTTAAAATACAACACAATACTTTGCCTAATTTTATTAGTTAAAAATAAACTTTATCATCCCAAGCTAATGTCACTGTCATGGTAATAACGAAACTGTGAATACTTGAAAGGTAATTTAAAAACCTGAAGAATATGTTAAAATAAATTACATGAGTGGCTTAAAACAGAATATATATATATATATATATATATACATACACTAGAACATTTCTGTTTACAAGGATTGGACAACAGCAGGGTGGTGGATGCCACAACCTTTTTTTTCAGTTTTTTTTTCCCCTTTCAATTAAGATTAGATTCTTCTCCCAAAATATTGTGAATATTCTAACAGTAACGGTTATGTGACATCGAAATAATCTATTGACACATAGTATCAATGAATCAAGGTCCAGATCAGCACCACACTGACCCCAAAATAATGCTTAATTTCAATGTTTCCACTGTACGTTAATTTCTTTTGGTAACTGGGATGTGACTGTCTCTTATATTAACATTCCTGACATTCCGCAAGCATAAACAAATCATGACCCAAATACTGAACAGAAGTCATGGCTGGACCAACGCGTGCACTGCACATACTTTCCCTTGTTCCGGAATGAAGCTTGATCTTGTAATTTTATGTACCAATTCAATATATTACATTTTTGATACGTGGTTCACGCAAAAAATGGTATAGTCTGTTACAAGCCCATGCTGCCTCATGATACTTTCGTACCTGCTGTATTCGCGTCTGCCCCCGTCCCTGCTTTCCCATCCCATCCCCGCCCATTTTCCCTTCCCATCTCAAGTCCAGATCAGTTTGATGCTTACATCCAGTCCCATAAAAATATAAAGATCTTGCAATTCTTATGTGCTAAGAAGCTGATTGTTGGCATTGATAATCGCTTCATATAATCATGTATCAGAAACGAAAGTATATCATTCCACATGATATGGTGGTAAGAATTTTGCTTGGCGTATGTAGATGACTCATAAACCAGCACCGGCCCCAAGTCACCAGGCGACGCCCGCGTACTGCGTGCGGTAATGAAGGTTCTCACCCAGGCCATTTGTTTGTGGATGCTGTCTATGAGCATACAGTAACACATATCAAACTATAGGGCATTCAAAAACACTTCGTGATCTTAAATCCTATACTTACCTCACCGTGAATGGTCTAATCACTGTTTTTATAGAAAAAGTCCACGGGATGTTATCGGCAAAATCACAAAATCGCCATGTTCTCCGATACACGATATGCGGGCTTCAGATGTAGTTGTTTTCCGATTGGTTGAAAATTCCGACCACTGTGGCACAATCATGCTAGCGCCCTCTGCTGGTCACCAAGTAAATAAAAGAAACCTATAAGCTACATCATCACACCGACAGGGGGATGAGCATGCAAAATTTACAAAAAACGTTTTTTTTTGTTTGAGCTTGGAGGAATAAACTAACGGTTGATGATTCCCCCAAAGGTTGAGTAACTGCACGTTCAATTAGGCTGATGCAATTATAATGAATATGAATAATAAACTTTATTGACATGAACCATACATTTGTATAGTGTAGCTATTCACTGGATACAGATAAACTAAAGTCATATATATATACAAATTTTACAGTGTCGGGTGCTCCACAATGACATCTATTATACATATCATAGTATATATTGAACAATATACAGACATGACAAATTCAATAGTTACATGTGGCCCATTATCTGGGACGGTTTTTCAAATGCATGATTTACAAAGTTTAGTACTGGTTTGCATACAGATACTTTGCCATATCCCATTGACATAATGAGCTTAAATTTCTCTGTGCGGGGGAGTTGTAAAAAATTGTCGTAACACTGTTCCAGATGATTGAATAGCTCATTTCTGATGTCTGTATACAAGTTGCAGTCTAATATAATTATATATACAATAATTTTCCAAAGATTGTATAGCTCCATGTTAAGACTTAACTCATTTTATTTTTCATACCAACGTGATTGATGTCTCGTCATACTAGAAAAAAAGCTTGCACTGCTGACCATGTTTTCAAAATGAAAACCCTCATTGATAAGTGCGTTACCAAAGGAAAACAATTCCTATACACATGTTTTTTTATCTCTAAAAAGCATATGACAGTGTATGGCGTAAAGATCTATTTTTTCAATTTTAAACAGTGGAATTAAGGGCCGATTTTTTAATATACTCGAAAATATGTACGTTAGCACCCAATCATGCGTGAAAATCTGTAACAAGGTATCAGACAATTTTGTAACCAATGTTGGTGTGAAACAAGGGGACCTCATGAGCCCAACAGTGTTCAATTTATTTATTAATGACTTACTTGAGTATTGTGACCCAGGGGAATGCAACCTAACGGGTGGACAGCTAGGAACTAAGTTCTTTATTATATGCAGATGACTCGGTTTATCATTTTTCCTAGTTTTATATTATTTATATATTTTGAAATGTGTATACATATTATTTACATGAGAATTTTCATTTACATGCATTAATTAATTTCTTTCTTTCTTTCTTTCTTTCTTTCTTTCTTTATTTATTTATTTATATATTTATTTATTTATTTATTTATTTATCTTTGATTGCCCTTCCCCTTCTGTGTCTGGGTCCACTGTGGAAATCAGTGATTGATAAGACCTACGCTTTCTAGTGTTTTCTTTTCATAGGTACATAGTAAGTCCCATTATACTTCAATCATACAATGTGTCTTATCTATAAAATTGTGACGCATGTCTGTGTCTCAGTTTTTACAATGTTTGTTTTATGCTATACTACAAATGCGTTAAAATATTATTCTATTGTGATATTGAGCAGACACGATTCAGTGAGTTTTATTTTTACATTTTGTCTTTGTTTTATACAATGTACATATGGAAAAACTAAAATCATCATCATCATCATCATCATCATCATCATCATCATCATCATCATCATCATCATCATAATGATAATGATATGTGCAATGAAGGTCTGGTAACAGAAAGAAACAACCAGTGCATGTACATTAAGTTCGGGTTCGGCACAGAATACAGACAGAGCAAGAGCAGGACGGACCAATCCATGCCTAAATTAGGAGCCTGAAGTAATTGAAAGTCGTACTTTTCTTTGCATTATGTTGGAGACTATTCAATAGCTTGTCCCCTGGAGAATTCTTCCCATATGTTATTGTACTATAAACAGGTTACTGACCTTTATGGCTGTCCGGTACGTCATAATTTACTTCTTTACTTTTATACATGTCATTGAGAAAAGATGCCCCATCTTTATTAACGACTTTATGCGCTTCCAAGGAAAGCTTTCTAAAACGACTCAGATACTGAGGTTTCTTCGCTTTGAGTAGTAAATATGCGTTAGTAGATACATTATCATTAAGCACAAATCGAAGTGCTCTTTCTTGAGCTTTCTTCATTTTACTATTTCCTGTTGGTCCATACAAGTGCCATACTGGTGGACAATGGCTAAAATTTGATAAAATAAAGCATTGAAAATGGGATTTTCTCATGTTCAGTTAGAACTTTTGAAAGCTTTTGCAAAACAACTTATATGTCTAGCTGCCTGTTTACAGATACAAGATACGTGTTCATTGAATTTCAATTTACCATCAATATACTCTCCTAGTAATTTAACACATTTAGTAGGATTGATAGTAACACTTTCAATTTCAAAGTTCAAATATTTGCATTATATGTCATATTCCGACAAGAAAGTACCATCGCCTGAAATTTATCAGGGTTTGCTTTTATGCAGTTATCAGAGTACCACTTAATGGCAACATTTGCTGCATTTTCTAAGTAAATGTTAACAATAAGTAGGTCAGGATCATTATAAAATAATGTACAATCGCGTAATTGTAGGCATTCCCTTTTGCCTTCCATGATATATATATATATATATATATATATATATATATATATATATATATATATATGTATATATGTATATATATATATATATATATGTATATATATATATATATATACATATATATATATATATATATATATATATATATATATATATATATATATATATATATATATATATATATATATATATATATATATATATTGCCTAATGGTACTTAAAATCCTGTTATGAAAAATTGTTTTGATAACATGTTTTTGGCATAAATGCTAATGAGTTTCATTCTTTTCTGACATGCCTAAATGCACATTTACTCAATATTAAAAAATTACTCAAAATTGACAGTATTTCTTCAAATGTCACAAACCTGACACATTACGTTGAGACATTGACTCTGGGTTGGCAGTGAAATAGAGCTTAACTGGTTGTAGACTTTCAAAGTGAGGAGTAGGTGTCATCATGGACCTTGTTTTACATTTCTGGTGCTGGATGTCCATTGTTGCAGTCCTTGTTAGGAATTCCCTTGGTTTGTACAGGTGGTCTATCTGCAACTGTTTATTTTACAATCACTGGGACTGAATATAATGCCCCAGCTTGTTTCCACTTCAGTTGTACACTGGCGGGTGGTTTAACTAGGATAAGCTGTCCAGCTAGAAAGGGTAAATATTGGTTCAGGGGTAAGTCAAATTGTTCTTATCTGAAGCTGCACTGTACAAATTTAGTAATTATGGTTTGTTCGACAGGTATTCTTCTTTCATAATAAAGCTCTGCATTTATAAGCAAAACTTCACGTATTTAGCTAATTCATCATTTGCCACGTTCATATTTATTCATTACTATGTGGGTTGTTTTTGCTGAATATATAGCTGAGATAAGGAGCCGATACTCAGAGACACATGTACGGGTAAAATGCTCCGAAACATGTTCTGAATAGTTACCCGCTGAAGACAGTTTCATTTATAGTTGCCCTTTATCATGGAATCCGACTTTTTAAACACTGGGGCTATGTCCGCCTTTTTCATTTCTGTTGGGAATTTACCTGATTCAATTGACATATTGATAATATTTGTAAGAGAAGGCGAAGCAAGTCTGGTGGATTTATGGCAGGCAGTACGCGAGCTCTGGTTGTGTCGATGTTGCTCTGGTAAAAAAACAAACGAAACAAAACAAAAACAAACAAATAAATAACAAATAACAAAATAAAATACAAATTTCAGGTTTGGAGAGATTATTGGTTGTAAAACAATTATCAGGAAGCAATGATGGGGTAGCTGACGACTGATTACGGTTTAGAAAATATTTGACAGAACGCCATTATGCTTTATTATTTGGATTCGCATGTTTCAATGCACCCCCAGTTTATAATTATGGGATTCTTTTGCTAACTTCAAATTGTTCTTGGTATTGATTTTGGCTGGTAGTGTAAGAATTCTGCAAATGCATGTCATATTTTCTATCGTTAGTCTTGTTGTATGCAAGGAGAGATTACTTGGGATCATCTCGTTTGCGACTTGAATGAATAGTTTAGTCTATCACGACAAGCATCAACATTTTCCAAAATAAAAGAAGTGTCCTATTTAACTTGGTTTTAAGACTTTCTAAATATGTCAAATTTGATCTGATTTGATTTGATTTATTTCACGCTCATACATGCATACATAAAACAAGTAATAAAATATATCGTGAAATTATTTCATATAAAAGATGACATGATGATTGCTGGGATGGCTGTTAAAACCCAAAGGTTTGTTTCCAAACAGGTCTCATAACAACGATACATTAAATACTAAAAATAAGGTCTTTACCACAAAAAATATATTAATCTGTAAAATGATAAAACTTTAACTAAGGTTTAAAATGTATAGAATAGACAATTATCACAGTCTGAGCACGAGCACCTGCCTCGTGACAGCATCATGTTTCAAGCATGATGCTCTCCCGAGTCAGATGCTGTTTGATTTTTTGTTTAAAAGTCTGAATGCTTGGACCATTTGTTATGACAGAAAGCAAAGGATTCCAGTTTCAAGTTCTTGTGTAGGAAAAAGTTTTTTGTTGAATAGTTTTGTTTTTACTTGGTACATGGAAGTTGCAGGTACTGTGTCGTATACCATGTTCATGTACTTCTGATATCTTTCTAAAATTTGACTTCGTGCATGGAGGACATGTAAATGTGGTAAATTTTGTACATATGATTGAGTCTCAACTGTTTAGCTCTTGACTCAATGTTAAGTAAACTTTCAAAAGACAATTCCGCAGCTCCCACACGGACTCTTGGTTCACAACCTTTAATAAAGCGTAATGTTTTATTCTGAACAACTTGTCGTTTCTTTTTGATCATGTTTTGAAAGGCCTTCACACCAAGAACCAAGAGGATATGGCATAGTCGAAATGGCAGCTGATAAGTGCTGCACATAGAATTTTCTTTGTATGAATATCTAGGTATGCTGGTTGTTTGTAAAGGAACTTGAGCCTGGAATTGGCTTCCTTGACTATATCTAAGGCAGCCTGAGAACCTGATAATGTCTGATCCAGACTTAGCCCAGGATAATTGACATTTGAGACAGCTTTAATTGTTTCATTGGGGACGGCTGAGAAATTTTGAACCTTCCTAGCTTTCCGTGTGGAAGCAGACAGAATGAGCTCAGTCTTCCCTACATGTGGTGATAATTAATTTTCAATTGACCACTGATCACAATTTCTTAGATCTGTGGTATATAATAGTGCATCAATATTTTAGAGGGATCTGTGTTCAAAACCATAATTGCACTATCATGTGCACATTGTGTCAGATGATTGTGAACACTTGACGGCATATCATTAACATTACATAAAAAGAGCAATGCCCCCCCCCCCCCCCCAATGCTGCCTTGGGGGACTCAGCTGGTTATGCTTCTGGGGTTTGATAAAGTACCCTTAATAATTACAGACTGGCTGCGGTTCCTGAAGTAGGATCTGATCCATCCCTAAGAGCGAATTCCCAACGCATTTAACTTTTACAGAGGATGTATTGGTCCACCAATCGAAAGCCTTTTGTATATCAACAAGTAGCAAGCCCACATAAGTCGCCAGTAATAATGATGTTTTGTATGTTGTTAATTTTAGCCAAATCTAAACTGGCTTGTAGTTTATCCCAAAAAGAAGGTGATGCATTAGGTGGTCTGTAAACTGTGCCTGCTAGAAACTTATGATTGTGAATTCTGACCTTTTGAAATTGGACATGTACTGATCCGATGCTTGGCCTTACCCTTTTTCCAATGCAAGAGCAAACCAGACTGTGCATGCTGGGACAGGTACAACTGGTATGTTATTCGGTACATACCACCATTGCCAAGACCTTGGTGTCTGGCCATATCACTTGACACAATTGAGTTGGGTACCAGCACTTCAATGTTCTGAAAATTTGATGGTCCTGTTGGCGCTTCCTCTCAGGTCCTGTGGATCAGGGGGTGACTTCAGGTGTGCATGCTCCCATTTTCTTCCTTCCTCCTCAGATGCAATTTTTGGCTTGCTCTAAAGAGTTCAGTTGATTTTCGTGAGGAGATACTGTCTTGATGCTGTGCACATTACCTGTATTGTGGAATTTGTTTTCTAAGCTATTTTAGTCTCTACAGAGACAGGGAAAGTTTATATTTGATCTATGGATACCTGAGGGAATTGAGGAAGTATAGCTGGTCATGTTGGCTCTAAACCAATCTTCTCCAAGATGGTATCTTCTTGGTCTAATTACAGAAAAAAGGATGACAGTGGCAGTCAGGAAAACACTGCATGGAAGTGTGGTGTGGTGCCGGAGACCTCCTCTCCTTCTTCCCTGTTGTCTAAAGGTCAGAAAATGGACTCAAGAAACACTTCATGGCTGCCTGGGACAATCATGAACACTTTTTTGGTTGTTGCCAATAATTTGGACGCATGTGGCCTCGAGAGAATACATGCAGGTTTTGTTTTAGGTGGGGACATGACAAGTGACTGCTCTATGAGCAGTCCTGGAGGGCTGAGCATAAGCGTGTTCACTGCCGTGCCATCAAGTCTGACTCTGCCAGGTCCTCTACCACAGTGACACCACTAAAGAAGCAGAAGTGAACCCACACATGTATAGCTGGCCCATACGCTAATGTGGTTGCTGCCTCCTCACTCAAAACCCCCAGGGGGAATATTGAAGCGAGGCAGCATAATTGCAATTTGTGGAGCAAGAAATCACCTTGTGGGAAACTTGATCACTTGGCGCCACCTAAGGCAATGACAGGAGTTCCTCAGCTGCTGATCCAAGAATCTCAGCAGTCCTGGAGTCAATGGCCACGCAGCAACTGATGCAAATGGATCTGATCTAGCAACTGTTCCCTTCCTCTAATGCCACAACTTTGGATCCCCAATCAAAGAGGCAGGCTAAGGGCCACCTAGATTTCCTGACCTGGACCTTTTGGTTGGAGCACTCAGAAACCCCAGTAGCCAAACTGGTAAAGCCATGATGGCGATTCCACTGCACCCCTCCTTTGTGAGGAGCAGTTTTGGATGGATACTTCGTCTTCATCCCCCCTGCCAGTAGTCCCATCATATCGGAGCCCGTCGTCTTAGATAAGCAGCTCACTGCCTCCATTGTAACCCAGCATTTACTCAATCTGAAGCTCCACAGTTCTCACAACTCCATCAGATGCCCTGAAGCCAGCCGACTCCTGGGTTGGCAGCAGTTGTGGGCCTGCCCAAAGCCCAACAGAAGTCATGCTATCTCACCCTTTATGGGAGGTGCAGATGCAGGCAGTGGGTCACTCCCCCATTGCAAGGCATGGCAATGGACGTGTTTCTGCCACAAGCAGCCGCCTCATCTGCCTTGGACCATCAGCTGTTCAATGAAGCTTTGGGACCCCTGACTCCAATGCCTGGGGCCAGGATTTGTCCTTCAAAGATGCCCGTCATAAGTTTTGCATCCCTTTCTCGCCCTTTGTTGGAGTTCTACTGCTCCCAGTTGCCTTTAAGAGACTCAAGGAGTATGCCAAGGGGTCCGTCCATACGGCGTCTTACTGTGATGTATCACTGTTGGCTTGAGAAAAAAAGGCCACAAGGCACAGGTTCAAAAGCCAGACGAAGAATGACGAAACACTAGTAAAGGTAGCTTTTAGATAAACAAATGGACTTTTCAGCAAATTTAGAAATTGCCAGAGTGTAGCCTATATTTAAAATAGAAATTGGTTTGATAGTCAAAGAAAACTCATGTTGATCAACTGAATCTTTTCCCCAGAAGCAAGCAGGCCGCTGCTTGAGCACTGCAGGGATCACTGAATGTGAATGCCATGGTGAGAGCATGTGTACTTGTAAGTACAGGACTCCACATATAGCCTGCAAACACAAGCTAGAATTTGCAGAACTTCAAATAGGCCTATCCTGATAAAGAAGCATACATAAGACCCGAAATTTTGCTGGTTTACAAATTATACTTCAGGGAAAATAGTGTCATGTGACCCTTTAGTTTCTTTTTTTCTTTAATGTATGTCTCTTAAACTTCACTGGCTTTTCTCTTCTTTTCTTCCTGAAGTTTAGCTTTTTGTTGGTCCATAAGATACAGTTCATACTTAGCACTTGCATTACTGCAGGACTGCAACATATCATCAGACAGACTGAAGTTATGTACTTTGATGTGTAGTGAATTCATGGTGTCGTATACCATTCTCAAGGCAACTAATATCTGCTGCTTCATGTTTTCCTGTACTGGGTCTTTATTGATAGAGAAACCCCGTTCAACTTTGGCCTGCCCATGGGAAATAATAATCACCCTCTTTACGATGCTCCAAAGTTCTTTATATTCTTCCTTGTCACTCAGGAGGTTGTGATAGAACTGATCAAGATGATGCTGTTGAGAGTCAAACTGTTTGATATCCTCTGCCTTCTCTCTCAACATCCCCCTATATTCAATCTCGGCTCGATCACATTGTGCTGTTTTTCTGATCTTTGCTGAGGACATCTTAGCAATAGTGGAGAAGCTCTTTTGGACAGAATCTGGATTTATTGCAATAACCTTGGGGTCTAGTGCTTGCAATGCCCAAACAAAAGAGTACTTTACAGGGCATCTTTCCTTGATCTTTTTGCACTAAGGCATGAAGCACTACAAGACATTTATTGTCGAACCCAAGTTCCTGCAGTTGTGATACCCCAGCAGATTTTAGGGCTTGTCTGGGAATAGTACCCAGGTTCAGTTGTTTAGCTGGTAAACAATCTTTGTGACATCTAGGGTGGCTACCTTGAAGCGTCTTCCACTTTCCTCTCTCAATACTGTTGGTTTAATGAAGAGTCCCAGCACATCATCCATTAATGAAGCCACATCATTTGCAAGATATGCAATGAGTGGCTCCTCTTTTTGGTACTTGATCAGGAAGTCCATGAGTAGGCTTGCAGGGAATATGTCACTCAACAAAGTGTCTTTTACAGTCATGAATGAGGCATGGGTAGGGATTTCTGCTTTTTTTCAGGGTTTCCACAACATATTTTCGATGTTTGGCATAATCTCAATTGCCCTTTGGGCAACTGGTTCATCCTCTGTCCATGGGATGCTGCAAAAGTTCAATGGAAATGTGGTAGCCTTTGTGATTTCTGTGTACTGCCTTCTCCTACTGTATGAATGTTGAAACAGCCAATACAATGCTCTCAACAGCTTCTCTACCTCCCATCCGGTTGACTTGAACCCTATATTCAAGGCACCATGAAGAACATGGAGGTTGCAAACCCCAAGTTGCAGTAACTGTGGAATCTCTGGGTCTATTCCTTTCCTGTCCTGATTTAGCATCAGCCGCATTTTTAGGTTGACATTTGGACCATCCATCCCTACTTGTACAAGCTTGGTCATATCTAGGTCTTCCATTCCTCTCTTGAAGGCTGCTAGCAAGTCATCTGACCTTGTTTGGTCAATGAATGGCTCCCTAAGTACCTGCTTATGACTTTCTCTGCATGCCAAAATCGTACAGATAAGTCCATTTGGTCCAACTGAAGCACTGTATGAGGCCTTATCACACTTTATGGCGTAGACGTCGCATTCACAAACTGTCTTCACGAGATTTTTCTTGAACATTGGACCAATGCCAAAGGTTATCAGGTAAGCCATTTTTGTATGGCTACAATTATAGGTTTTAGCTACGTTGCTATCATAAAACATTGTTTGGAATACTTGTGACATACCTTCATTGGAGTCAAATGATACATGGTGCATTACACAGTTGACAGCCCAGAGAGTTTTTGCTCTGCTTGCCTCCTTTGTCTGCAGATATTTTGCAATATTTGGGGCAGATGGCACAGGAACAGCCTCAACTTTATCTGCACTTAGATCCTTCACTCTTGGTCCATGAGCTGAAGCTGCAGGAGCTGAATAAGTTTAAGCTGTATCTGAATCAGTTTTCTTTGTGAAAGGATACTGTTATACTCACAATATTCTTTTTATTTGTGCACTGTTTCTGTTTGTTTGACGTCATATGGCTAGTCAGGGTTCGTCTACCCATGTTGCTCAGAGACATCCTTTTGTGACACTTTTTACAGAAACAAGTATTAGGGTTATTATCAGGAGAAGCTGAGAGCCAGTCTATGAACATAGGGTCTGTTAGCCAAACTGGGTTGAAGGTAGTCATGATGTACTAACTATGTCTACTAATCACTATGGTCTACTTTGGGGTGTACATCCGCGTAACAAACTACCACCTAAAATGACAGCATGCATAAGCAAACATATACAAAGACATTTTTAATTAAGCATAAAAATGTCCCTGTATTAGATATTAATGTGGAGACTTTGCCTTAAGAATTGATAATAGATAAAAAAAAGGGACAGATAAAGGGTCCTGAATCAGAATTTACCCTTTAAATTAAACACATTCATAAATTCAAATTATCATAATGATAAAAGCTTTCCTTTTCTCCAGGATTCACTTTTGAGATTTTATTATCAGAAAAGAAAATTCTCCACATTGAAGTTAATTATGTATGCCAGAAATGTTTAGTAAAAAAGCAGATGTAAGACTTCACTGTGCCACCATTAACAATGCATTACTATATCAGACATAACCAAATTAACATGAATCAACATTTCTGACATACACAGAACAAGCTCTGGAAGCAATGGTTGCTTAATTCGATATTGATTTCTGGTGATTTGGGTACGCTGTTGGTGAATAATGTTTTGAGTAATTTGTACATCATTCACAAGCTCTAAACCTTTCTTGATGGTAGAACTTGCTAGAATCAGAAGATGCTTGCTCAAAAGAACAGTTTTGAAGCATGCTTTAGAAATCAGCTGTAGCTCAGATGCAATAAACTTCTGTAAAACTCAAAAGAAAATCTATGCATCTGTATCTTTATTATATTACATTCTTGTATGGATCTGTGTCTTGTATCTTTTCATGCATTTGAGGACACAACAAAATTCTTAAGTATTTCTCTGGAGTCAATCACATCAAAATAAAATTTCCTGAATTTTCCCTGATCACACCAAAATAAAATTCCCTGATGTTCCCCTGATTTAAGCCAAATTTTCAAATTCCCTGATTTTTCCCGGCATGAAATTTAAAAAGAACCATTTCCCCTGTTTTCCCTGATCCGTGGGAACCCTGCAAGCTAGCTGAGTGCCCTTCAGATAGATCCACTTTACAAGGATAGCTTTGTGCATTACTGTGTGGTGGAATTTATTAAATGTGCAATAAAGTGTGATGGGATTTAACAGATGTGCATTACTATGTGATGGAATATAACAGATACATGTGCATTACCTTGTGGAATTTGAGAGATTTGGATTACTGTGTGGTGAAATTTAACAGATGTGCCTTACTGTGTGATGGAATTAAGCAGATGTGCATTATTGTGTGAATTTAACACAGAAAGAAATGAAGATCAATGTGTGTCTGATCTTTGACAAATTACAGTTTTCAGCAACACCTGTGACTGGATTTAGGACATTTACCATGCTGTACACAAGAAGGATTGTAAAAATGCCACAATAACATGCAAAGGATTCATGCTTAATATGTATGGTGACACAAATATACATATTTGCCATGCATCCTTCAGTGAAGGAAATAGATTCATCCAGGAAAGAATTTGGCATGCTGTAATCTACAGAGAATGGATTAGGGAATGTGAACTACGGCTACCAATCTGGGGATACACATGGTCAGAGAAAAAATAAACATGGCCACCAACAGGCCTGTATCTAGGGAACTGCCTTAGTACTATAGCCTGGGACTGTGGAGCTATATAGTGGAAATGCCAGGGAGATGCAAAAGGCAAAAGGATGACTTGCCATGTGTTAAGGTGCCAAGACAGGAGGAGGCTTACAGTGCCTTCTGCTCTCTACTACAGGGGTGGGCTTTTCCCCTCCCCACCTGGTGTGCATATGACCTCGATCTATATTGAGAGCCCAGGAGAGGCCGCAAGGCCAGCTGTAGTTACTGGCCCTTGTGCATCTCTGGTGTACCAGAGCATTCCAAAAGTGACCAGGTGGCTGACCACCTCTTTGATGTCAAGGTTCTGGGGATAGTCTGAATGACAACTAATGGTTGAGGCTTGACTAAGTGGGACAGTAGTCGGAATCATTTGAGAAGCTGAAGAGCAGGGTTGCCAACATTGAGAGGAAAAAATATTTCAGATTTTGAGTGACGGAATCGGGCCTGCTTGCGGGCAGGGGTAGGGGTGGGGTGGGCACCCACCCCTTTTCTACGGGAGGTGTTACCCCTCCCATAGAAAATTTTGAAATTTTGGACCTTCAATGCCGCATTCTGAGAATAAAATTGTACTCACATGTGTTATTCAAATTTGTCACAATATACTCATTTGTGCACAGGTCAGTCACATGAATAATTTATTAAAAACAAAGTGATAGACCAACTCAGACTACGAAGGTTTAAAATTTTTATTCAAAACTTGATTTTCCATGTGTGTAAACATTACACATTGTAATTTTGTGAATCACATTTGATTAATGAAAATGTCTTCAAATCACAGCACATCATACATTTTTTATCTTTGGCAAATTACATCATGCGAACATAATCAATGAAACTATAGTTGACATTTATATTGCTAGTTTGGCTTTGTGTTTGTCTGTTTTCGAATGCTGAGTAAGAGCACAGGCACCTGCATTTCCAATCTTTAGATCTTTCCTGCACACTTTGCAGTGAGCGTCATATTCAGTTTTTCCCTTGCTCTGCCGATTACGGAACTCTGACTGCTCCTCCCAGGCCTTTCGGTACTTCTGCATGTACCTTGGTCTTTTATTCTTTTTCGGTGCCATTATTTTGCCTGCCTCAGCCATATCTTTACTTCAACTTCTCTCTCTCTCTCTCTCTCTCTCTCTCTCTCTCTCTCTCTCTCTCTCACACACACACACACACACACACACACACACTTTCCATTTCAGATTTTAAATGCATTAAAAATGCCACTTCCAGAAAGGGCAAAAGGGGAAGTACTTCGCTATTTAAGTGCTCAACCTGCACAATCAGCTTGGCTGTTTTTTTGGCGATGTCTAGTGACTTAGTCAATAGTTGATTTTTTCACATGAAATCCTGTATCTGCAATTTGCTAGGAGACTTTATAATGAAAACCTACACTCTCAATTTTTTGGAGACTTTTTTTTAGAAATAACATAGATCTAGGCCTTTTTGAAAAAAAAGTATATAGTAGATGGACCCAAAATAATGTAAATCTCATACAAAAATCATAGCATTGGCAACACTGGAAGAGAGAGGACCTGTTTCATATTGTCGGGAAAGCTAATGACTATGGAGTGTGGAATTTGTGAACAGCAGTTCAAAAATAAGTCAAATCTATATTGTCTTGTTCTGGACCAACATGCTACCTCCATGGAAGCTGCACCTTATTGTTGCACTGTGTGTGACAAGGTGTTTTCAAGCAGATCCATGCTACAAAAGCATTGTTAAGGCAGCACGCACAGAAAGAGGTGCAGCCAGCAGGGCTGGGCTAGTTCTAACCCAGATTAACTGCCCCCACCCAAGGACCTGAAGGCCAATGAAAGCGAAAGGCAGCCAAGAGCAGACCCTAAAACACACCTGATGGATGAAAAAACAGTCCAGGGTACCTTACAAGTACTGTACTCATCTATTACACCAGCATCACCAAGTTACAGTGACCAGGGACAAAGAACCCAGATTTAGCCAAAGGTCTCACCCTAAACTTGGACACCATTGACAGTCAAAGATCATGACAGGCTGGTGAATCAAGAGCTTGATTTCTAAATGAACTGTTATCCGGCTATCTACAGGACCATACTGACAAGGATGGGGCCCCAACACTGGCCAGCTCTCCCCTCACCCAGCGCCATGGTGGAGACCTGATGAATGCTGCCAGGGCCATGGTGGAGACCTGATGAATGCTGCCAGGGAGGAAGACCACACAGACAGAGGTGATGCTGCCACACTGGCCAGCTCTCCCCACAGCCAGGGCCATGGTGGAAACCTGATAAATGGTGCCTGGGAAGACTATACACAGAGGTGAGGCTGTCATGCTGGCCAGCTCTCCCCACAGCCAGGGCCATGTTGGAGACCTGAGTTATGCTGCCAGGGAGGAGGACTGCACTGACAGCGGTGAGGCTGCCATGCTGATGAGCTCTCCCCATAACCAAGGCCATTATGCACACCTGAGTTGTGGTGCCAGGGATCAGGACTACACATACAGGGAAAGGGCTGCCATGCTGGCCAGCTCTCCCCTCAGCAAGGGCCATGATAAGGACATGAGTTATGCTGCCAAGGACCAGTAGGACACAGATGGAAGTGCCGTTAACTTGCCATGCAGCTCTTCTGGTGACACAGGCCACGCGGCCAGGTAACCCACAACCATACAAGCCACCATTCCACCACACAGTCAGGGATGATGTCACGCCAGTCAGTTCCCCTGAGAGCCAGGCCCTGCAGATCTGAAAGATACTTTGATGTCTGTGGTTACATTGCTGACAGAACAAAATCAGCTGCTTGAAGACCTAAGTAGCGACTTAGTGAGTGCCATGGAAAAGACAATGATGGACATAGCCAAGGCACAGACTGTGAACATAAAACAAGCATTCCGTAAAAATGGCCATAGCAAGGTGGCCATCCATAGACAAGGCCCGCATGCCTCAAACCCAGCACACTCTTAGGACAGTTGCATTTGCTGCATGGCCATCATCACAGCTTAATGAACTGCCCTCAATGCCAGGACACAGAAGCTCTATTTCCAAAATTTTAAGAGACATGGACATTGGCAATTGTCGATACCTCACATGACTGTCTAGTCATAGCATTTGTAGATTACAAGTGGTAGACTGTGACCATGAAATGTCTGCAAGTGCATGTATTTGTGCTTGGAATATGTTGTGGACTATAAACACTGATTTGTCTGCAGATATATGTATTTGGACCTGCAGTATTTTGCGTTAGAATTAGAGACATGGCAGTGTCATCCTACCATGTACAATTTAGGGAAGCCATCAAAAGATCGATGTGCGATATAAAAACGAACCTAACTTAGTTGGGGGGGGGGGTTAAAAGTCCATTTCGTTTGCTATCGCACAAAATCGATGTAAGCAAAAAATATCAAAATTTTAACTTGCAAACAGGAAAAAAAAAACGTTTCCGCGATGATCGATCATGTTGTAGAATGGTAGTAATCTCAATCTTTAAAAGCCATCCTAGATACACCACAATATGACCGTTTTATAGTGGCAAAACCCTATGTAATTTGTGACCACTACAGCACACATTCCGGGAGATTGAAGTTTCAATGTAAAGCCGAGTTTAGTTTCACGGGGGAGGGGGGGGGGGTCTGACCCAAAACGAAATTACTTTCGTTCATTTGTAACCATTGAACTTTTGATGGCTTCCGTTACCAGTGATGGGCTCAGGACAGTAGAATTTATCAATGGATACATGTATTTTCTGTTGTGATTATTGAGACATGGTAGTGTCATCTTGCCATGTACAATTTACCAGTTATGGACTAAAATATGGACATTATAATTTGTCTATGGAAACAAACAGTTATGTTTGCAATACTTTTTATTCTCATTAGGCGCATGGTAGTGCAACCACATTATGTGCAGTTTACCGGTTGTGAACGATGGATATATATGACAATCTCCCAGTACATGTGCTTGTACTTGTAGCATTTGACAAGTCTCTTTACTGATTGAAGTATTTATTTACCATTTAGTTCATGTATACTTTGTTTTGTGCTCAGTTGTTAGTACTGCTGGATCATAGTAAGCTTAGGAGTTGAAATGAGGTGAGGCATGTTCAGAGATTTGAGTATAAAGTATTTCTTCTTGTTCTAAAGTTAGCTAAAGATAGACAGAGTTAGTGGGGATCTGAGTCCTCAGGGCTCGAAGGTCCCAGGGGATTGGAGTTCCCCAGGGGACCAGAGGTGCACAGGAGATCAGAGTCAGGGTCCAGAGGGGATCAGGGTTCATAGGGGATCTGAGTCTGCAGGGATCTAAGATTGTGGAGATCAGGGTCCCCTAGGGAGCTGAGTCTGGGGATCAGAGTCTGTAGGGGACCAGGACTAGCTGGAGAAGTTTGTAGCTACAGGGGACTGGGTTTTAGCTGTTGAGTTACACACACATCTTTCTGTCAACTCAGCACTGAGCACATGGATTATAAATATGGTTAAAGCACTGGAATAAATGGTAAAAAGGACATACTGGCTTACTTGTCTGTAGACAATGACAAACGGTATATATATATATATATATATATATATATATATATATATATATATATATACATATAGACAATGACAAACTATAATATATATATATATATATATGTATATATATATATATATATATGTATGTATATATATATATATATATATATATATATATATATATATATATATATATATATATATTATATATATATATATATATATATATATATATATTAGGGTAGCAGGTCAGTGTGCATTTTTTGTCACATATGGTCTACATATTGAAGGAACTGGTTGGCTGGCATTTTGTGCCTTACCCATTTTCCTGATCTCTACAACTTATCTTTATAATTTACAATCTGAAAGTTTTCATGTAGTTCCGACAATTTGGCGTAAGTCACTTCTGGCATCATGTTATTTACCACTGTTTATCGTTATATGGAATTCAGCCTCAATAACTCATATTCGACATGGTAAAAAATTTCTCAATAGGTGCATTCATTCTTGTGTATCGACTGGATTCAGCAGCTACTGAATGTGCACTGATTCTCAGTTTGGTAAAATTAAGTTTCTGTAAAGACAGGGCTCAATTTCAATATGACACCTGTGTGTGGTGGTCCAAGAAATCGTCGCTTTTTGACATCGCATTCTGCTTCCATATCTAAACAACTGATCCATATTAATTGACTTTACCCAGTCTTCCAAAGCCGACTTTTGGTAAATGTGATGATGTAATTTTGAAATGGCTCCCGTACCAAATATAGCCCGACTTTTCCGATACACAATTGGTCATGTGTTGAAAAATATTTGCATAAATGTGTAAACAGGTGAAACAAAATCAACAGAATTTAGAAGTGCATCTGTTTGGTCTCTGCGTTACTTTTTTGTACAATTTACACCATGAAACGTTTCGGATTTTGGGTTTCTTCCCACGGGTTTGTGTGGTGACCAATAACCCTTTGCTTGTACTATGGATTATTTGACATGGTGGCCTGCGCAAGACAATGGCCACACAGGGAAGGTGAACCAGGCGCATCTTGTGTATTTAGATTGATCACATTCTCAGCTGGCCAGCTGGCAAAATTCAATTTTTGTGCTTTCTCTCTCCAAAAATGATCCACGATGATTCATACTCTTTTAGTGCACGAGAAAGGGATTGTATCAGTAGATTCTTGATTTTGCATCCACGAGGCCGCTTGCGGCCTAGTTGATTCAAAGATCAAGAATCTACTGGCACATATACTTTTTCTGACTTAGACCATAAGATTTGCTGGCCAATAGGACAAGCAGCAATGTCACAATAACCATAATTATTAATTAAATAAAAAGGTTAACAATAACATTTTTCAAAATGCATGATTCTTCTTCCACTTCATCATCATCATCATCATCATCATCATCATCATCATCATCATCATCATCATCATCATCATCATCATCATCATCATCAAATGGTCGGCAGGTATCTACCCGCATATAATTTAAGATGGATATTGAAAAATCCCACGATTTTGTAAGAATCAAAACCCTTGGTTCTATTAGGAAACAAATCCATGATTTTGTGAAAAAACAAATCTGTGTAAATATTTGCACAATCAAAGCACGATTCCCAGAAATGTTATTCCAAAACTGCGTTTTGCGACAAATTTGAAATATACTTTTTCCCCCCAGTATCAATGAAAAACCTGGTTTTGTGAACAAGGTTGCACTTATAAATATAAATCCAACGATTTTGTTGACAAAACTCGGTGTTCTACCAAAACAAAAATACGTTTCGTAAGAAAATCCTGAATATTAATAGATAATAGACTAAAATCCCGTTTTTTTCCGACGAAACGTAAGTTTCGTGCTGGACAAACAATGTAAAAGTATGGAAGTAAGTCCTGGAATCAAGACTGTTTAGGTTTGGTTGTCCTTTATATGAAGCGGTACAAGGGTGGCAAAGCATATGCAGAGGAATAAATTGTTAGTTTGTGCTGCACTACGTGTGCACCATGCAAGATGCCGACAGAGTCAAGAAATGGTATGAGAAGACGACCACGGTGCTATAGGCTAATGGTTAATATGTTTGAGATGCACTTGTACGATTCAGGAACGAGTCGTGTATATGGTTCCTTTATTATCACGGCATCTTTTTTCTGACGACCCTGCAAAAGTAACAAAATTGTTTGTACGGAATCATGCTTCCACCTGCAACTTTCCATCACATCCAAAGATTGGTGCCGATATGTCTATGTGCAAGGACCAGAACAAGACATAATGATGTTAATGATTCTGTTATTATGCAAATGATATGCATTGGCCTGCGAAACATTTTTTATTCAAAAATATAATCATGGAAACGCAATAATGTACTACAGCTAATAACTAATTGTATCATTTTGCTCTGCCAGAAACAAAATGAGCAGACTTTTCCCAAGGCGGCGCGTTTGCTGTTGAAATATGGTATCTAAATTTGACCATAAAGTATGACATCTACATTTTAATACAAGACTTGGTATATACATTTGAACACGTTATAGATTGTCTGCATGTTGTGTTTGTAACATTTAAAGTAGTACAATACTTATATAAATATCTCTGTTTATTATTTAATTATTAACATGGGTTTGATTCATATGTTCATTACCACTACAGTTAAAGGAATATAGTTCGAGTAAATTTTCCATTGACAAACAGTTCTAATCATACTGTTAACTTATATTGACGTTATTATCTCTCAAATATAATTGCCCATTAATTCTAAACGAATAATATCGTTTTATAGCCGACAGGTAGGTTTGTATGTCACTGGCCTTCAAAAGGGAAACAGTGAATGTATGGAGATATTGTCCGTGACAAAGGAACAAGTTATGGCAAATGGTAATTGTTTACCTCACACACTTTTGTGTTACGATTATGAAGCCATGTCTCGCATGTTCGGTGTTGTGTATTTTGTATACTCTGTGTGTATACGTATGTCTGTACTATTTCCCCAGTGATGGGTTTTTTTTAAAGAAACGTAAAACTATGAAATTACAATTTCACAAGCAACTTTTTCTTTCAGAAATTCGAGTGTAAAAGATAAACCACATCCTACGCAAAATGGTCCTTCCACTGCAATGTTTGAGGGATTGGAGGCTGCCCGCAAGGGCAACTTGGTCAAGTGAGATGGCCAGCATAGCGACCCACCGTTGCGTGACCCTGCTGCGCTGGGTGTTATTCAAGAATGAGGGTCGATTTTGTGTGTTGTGGCATAATGACGCGCGTGATTGAAGCAGACATCGTGAGCGTCGCGTACGCCAGAGCGCCTTGACCGAGGCCAACTTCAGTCACCCGCGTCATTGTGCCATAACACACAAAAAAGCGACCCCCATTGCTAATATTTACATTTCGCCCTTAATTTTTCTGCTCGATTACACGAAATTTAGAAATTCAATACATAGAATTGAGAGAAACGACCAGAAACTGATTTGCCCACCATGTTCAAGTGTTAAGTCCTGGAAACTCAGGTGGGCATGGTTTATTGGAATGTGGGCAGGACACATGTTTTATCGTCCGATGACACACACTTGCAATGTTAAAAGTGAGACTGAATGTAAATATAATCGAGTGTATTCCAGCTGATATGATCTGAAATCTTTGAACTGTGACCCTCCCCTTTCCCCGCCATTATTGTGGTCACGGTAGACCACAGTCAACAGTTTTGAAAAATAATAGACACAGTAATTTGTTAAGGGCAAAAAAGGGTTGGGCAATGCATTTCATAGTGCAAAGGTCGCACTTGACACAAGTCTTGTCTGGGGTAAAATGAGAAAAAAAAAATATTCAAAGAGACACTCTGTCTATATGCTTAAAGTCATCTAATTAGCATAAATTATTCAAATTAACACCCGAATGAAAGGCCCACATAACTTTATAACCAATTACCAAAAATATATGTGTGAATAGTTGCAACTATTAATTTAAGGGTGGTGAATGTATTTCTGGGGTCATTTTGACAGTTAGCAGCCATTTTGACCACCAAAGTTCAAGATGGCTGCTGGCTATCTTTTCTTCAGTCATTTTAGAACTGTTGGAGCTAGAGCTAATACACCAATTTATACTATTTTGGGGGGTGGGTAACTCATTCTGGTACTGCGTTTGTGAATGAAGGTAAGTTGAATGTGAACGAAAATCTAAATAGCTTTGAAGTTATGGAAGTTGATGTTTTGTAGCCCTACCTGATGTGTGTTTTCCAAGTTCCCTGATGTTGGCACTGAGACCTGTTATGTCCAATTGTCACAAATCACGAATAATTCTCATTTCTGAATGAACACCGTTAAATTGCCTCAATTAGCATATATTATGCTAAATAGTGTCAAAAACAAACATATTCCAACATTTTAATCATTTAGCATGACATGTGCGATCCATTAAATGAATTATAGGTTTCATGCTAAATGATTTGCAGTGGCTAATTTGATGGATTTTCACATCAATATGTACAAACAGTGTGGCTGCTGGCACCCTCAGGAATTGTGCATCCCCCGTAGGACGGGGTGTATATATACATGTAGTGTTTAGTCTTGTTCTCGTGCACCGCGACCACCGCCACTGCCACCGCCACCGCCACCGCCGCCGCCATCTCTGCTGCTGCCGTGCATCTTATTTTCCTTACATTTCTGTCCCCTCTTGACCTATTGCCTCCCTCCTAATTTGATACAGATAATTTATGGGTCTGGGAAATTTTCCCATATAATAATGCATAACTTTGAGATCAAAAGTCAAGGTCAAATCCTAGTTGCGTTTTTCTGCTGACTCAGCAATTTTCACATATTGACTTATACCTTCCTAATGGTGCATCGTAGGTCCAAGGTTACTGAAACTTTAATAGGAAAGTACATGTGGGCTTTTAATTTGTATGGTTTATTTCAAACCTGAGTGACCTTAAAAAGTCATACTGCATACATTCCTCTTGATTACCATGTAAGTCAATGGGGAATGCTATGCTAATTGACATTTTCAACTTCTCCAAAAAAACAATTGGCCATTCACTTCAAACTTGGTGGGGATGTACATCGGGTAGATATCTACCTGTTGTGTTCAAATGGTCATGCTCCAGTGATTTTGGATTTCTAATCATTCTCTCTCTCTCTCTTTAAATATATTTTTGCATTTCTGTTGATTAGCATGCGAGTCAATAGGGTCTGGAATGGTAGTTTACATTTTGACTTCTTCAAAACCGTAAGCCAGTTTCACTTGAAACTTTTTGTACAGGTACCCCAGGGATTTTATTTGTATGATTGTGGATCACCTTCAGGTGATAGGTCAAGGTAATAATGCCTTGCAAAATAAAATGGTTTCCCTGCCACACTTTCAAATGGGTATGACTGAAGTCCATCCAACATGGTCATTATTTACCAGCTGAAACTTCCACTAAATTTGCTAAGAGTTGACCTTGAAGTCAAAGGTCAATGTCAAAAATTCTGCAGAAGAATGGCGGCCCTCTTAGAGGGGTGTCCTCTAGCGCCTGCGAGGGGGATACATAA
This sequence comes from Hermodice carunculata, assembly GCA_964020975.1. Taxonomy (NCBI): domain Eukaryota; kingdom Metazoa; phylum Annelida; class Polychaeta; order Eunicida; family Amphinomidae; genus Hermodice; species Hermodice carunculata. The sequence continues at coordinate 23,368,282 of OZ026617.1, read as the reverse complement.
TGTTTTTTCGCACGAAAAACTCGCTTTTAGCTAGGATATATTAGTCCCCTGTGTTTTTCCAGACAACAGATTTCTTACCCTGAATAAGTCTACAGCTGTAGTCTACGTGTATCCTGCCCTATTACTGCCTCAATTTCCCATTTCTGTCCATCTGTAGGACTAGGTCTTCTAGCCACGCCATCCACGTGTAACCAGTCCCACTAGCTTCTGTCATTTTTATGCAGACCATGCACAGTTGACCTCAAATTTAATATTAACTATATGATATCTAAATCATTACATAATGCCAGTTCCAATTTAATTTCATTATTTTCCAGTGTATTTACGAAAAAAAACAAACGTTTTTTTGTTTCTGATTTTTGTTTATTATGCTGTTACATCACCAGTTCCATGTTTCATTTATGATGTTGATAAGATAGTTGTGTAAGATGTGATCAGTATTCATGAATTTATTTCATCTAGCTTTTCTCTGACTTTTAAACCACAAATTACCCCCGTCGCACATGCAGCACCAGAAATAAGTTTTAAAGAAATCATGCACCCCAGGAGTTCCATGCCATCATGCAGGTTCTATATGAGTAAAGTGCAGATTTTCTATTTCCTTGCACTATGATCAATTTTTATCACCAATGTAATGCCAGAACTGGGTCCACCGCCCCCAAATTAGTACAAATTGTTGTATAATACATGTTTCTTACTTATACATTTCTAAACTAATGCACTCTGTGCAGCAAAATTACTATTAGACTCTGCCTACTTTTTCAGTTGTCGTTAAAGAAATATAATACATATGTATTATTATTAGTGGTGCGTGATACCCAAAGAAACGAAAATATGCAGTGGCTATTTTGGTTTTTTTTAAGGGTCAAAATGGCAGCTACTTGTCACAATAACCCCCAAAATGGATTCCTGACCCTCACATTAGCCAGTTGCAACTGTTTGCACATTCCTTTCTGTACCAAAGCTACCTTATGTACTATTTTGTTTAGCTGCTAATTAGCATAATCTGTGCTAATTAGGGGACTGTGAGCACTATTAATGATATTCTATCACCAATGCAATGCCAGAGCTGAGTCTCTCACCCCCAAAAGTATTAAGAATTGTTGTATAATGCACGTTTCTAGCTCATACATGTCCAAAGTGGTGCCCGGGGAAAAGAAAATATCAAGTAGCCATCTTGGTTTTGAAGGTCAAAATGACTGCCAATTGTCAAAATAACCCCCAAAATGGATCCCTGACCCTAAAATTAGCCAGTTGCGACTACTCACACATTTCTTTCTGCTGCTCTTCTTATGTCAGTTATGTACTTCTTTCTCTCAGGTGCTCATTAGCATAATATATGTTAATTTGATGAGTCTGAGCATAGAGACAAAGTGTATCTTTGGATTTTTTAAAATTTTGCTCCCATGGAACACCTGTGCCAAATGGGACCTTTGCATATAAACGCAGTGTACACTCTATTAGCAAGTGTACTAACACCACAACTTGTTTGCGTAAAGATCTTGTCCCATTTCTGCGCATCTAAAGTTTGTGTACATTGAAAACAATTTTCACGTCTGGCATTTCTGAATTTTTACATACACCTGTAGGTCAAAACGCAGAGAACTGTTAGTATTACGTTTTATCATGAAACCTCAGAATGTATGAACCTGTAGCTGGGGTGAGCTACAGGCAGTTGCATACATAGGCCTAAATAGAAAAATGAGCATTGCCGAGGCTAGTAAGCAAGTAAGTAAGTAAGTTTATTCGGTGCTCTAAGGGCTCAGGTCCATGGTACATAGTGTAATACAGACATTTTCATTTGGAGTGACAAAAAATATACATTAATCTATATGAACCAAATTGTACACGTTCAATCATTAACGGATTTCAATATGCGGCCTCTCTTTCTAAATGCCTGGAAAACAAATGTTGCTGTCTGACATATGGCTGAAGGATTTTGAGAAGTCATGAGAGATCTAAATTTTTCTCCATTAGGATACATGGTATAATACCTTGGTAGAAACTGATTTCTCAAGTCTGTAAAACAGGAACATATTATTACAAAATGATACTCATCCTCTATACACTGCATATTACAAAATTGACATACTCTATCATTTACATCTAAACCTTCATGCCTACCCACTTCAATCCTAAGTGTGTGGTCTGATACTCTCAGTTTTGTTAATGCAATGGCATATTTCCTTACAGATATACATGACAAATATTTTTCAGGCTCCAGTAAAGATTTAAACTGACGATATGTTCGCAATTTTTCAATTTCATTAATATTATTACACCAGTCCTGAAAATTACAATCTTTAACTCTCTGAATAAAATTTCTAATAAAACAGTCTTCAGAACCAACTTCCCGACACAGCCATACCACACTGAAACCATAACGATCTAACAGGTTTATTACGTGAGTTGCCCATGTAACTCTCCCATTTTCATCAAATTGTTTCAACATTTGATAACAAGCCTTAGGTAACCTTGTATTAGGCATCCTAAGTAACTTCAGCCAATATTTGATGCACTTTTTATGATAAAATACACACAAAGGTTGTCTTCCACAATCACCCAGTGCTGGTGCATAACTAGAGTGTGAAGATGTACCTAAACATATTTACAAAAATTGAACTGTACCACTTCTATATGTTTAGCATACTTAAAGGCCCAGACTTCAGCTCCATAAGTTAGTATACGGACAACCATCTTGTAAAAAAATTCAAAAGCTAAACTACTGGATAGCCCCCCCCCCCCCCCCCCCCCATTGCCTGATACCTGCTTGATAAGAATAACGGCTTTCTGGGATTGAGAGGCTAATGTGCGCAATGTACGTGTCCAAATTAGACGGGAGGAAAACAAGATACCTTGGTACTTATAATGTGGGGTTACTTCTAATTTTTGCTCACCATAATACCACCGTTCATTTCTTTTTATTATACCTCCATTTGTAAAAACAATTATATTTGTTTTATCCAAGTTAACTTTGAGACCCCATTTATCTGAGTACAGTTTCACTGTATCAATGAGCTTTTGCAAGCGACCCACAGTGTCTGCACATTCAACAATATCGTCTGCATATAAAAGTAAACAAAGGTTTGGAAATGTCTCATCAATAAAAATACCCTGACATCCACATTTTTTCACTTCTTTTATAAGCTCATTAAAATAAATTATAAACAAAAAAAGGGCTCAATATGCAACCTTGACGGGTTCCAACAGAGCAGGTGAATAAATCTGTTAATCCTTCAGATGTTTGCACACATGATAAAAGTTTACCATACATTGATTGTAACACTGTTAGTATCCTTCCGTGAACCCCTTCATTTATAAGTCTGAACCACAGTAAGAAATGGGAAACTGAATCAAATGCCTTGGAAAAATCAATAAAAAGACAATAATATCGACCCCTGGGTCTTGATAAGTACTTTTGAGCAGTAGCATACAATGTGAAAATATGATCAACTGTTGACTGTCCTTTTTGGTATCCTGCTTGAATGTCTTGTCTTTTATTTTCCTCCTCCGCCCACCTTGTAAGCCTTTCATTTAAAATAGATGAAAACACTCTACTGAGAATAGACAACAAAGATATTCCTCTATAATTACCATGAATGTTTGGAGAGCCCTTTTTAAACAACGGTATCAGAATAGCTTTGCCCCACTTTTCTGGGTAATTACCAGAGGTCAATATAACATTGAATAGTTTGGGTTAACACTGATTTGGCATGTTTTAATAATTCACTTATGATCCCATCGACTCCAGGTGACTTATTCTAAGGCAGGTCAGATATGGCATCCATCACTTCTTGTTCTGAAATATCGCGGTGTAAATACTCTGGTAGGTTACCTGAGCATAACTCACATTCTCTATCATGCATAGTTAAAAACTGAGTTACATTCTCTTTATGTGTCTCATCGACCTCTGGCTTTTGATTTAAAAGTGAAGAAAAATATTCAAACCAACTCTCTGGTGTAATGCTTGAAATGCCGAGGCTAGAAACGTGCATTTCAAGGGACTTGAATGATTGAAATTCAATCCAATGGTGTGAAATGTATTTCTGTGAATTAACTTATTTTCAGGCGTACATTTTCGGGTCAGCGTCGATGCTGGTCTTGGCGAAGACGTAGTTGGAGGTTTTGCAAATTCAGTTCGCACAGTGTCGTCTCTTAACGTTGGTACTGTTTTAAAACCTTGCTTTGCCATCGTAACAGGATAGAGCGATCATTTCTTTCACAAAATATGCCGAGCACAGCATCCTGTTCTCTGTTACCTTGAAGTCGGCCCGTGTCAACTATACTTGCCGCTGCCATAGTCAGTAGCCTCCGTTTTGGTTCTTTTGGGAAGCGGAAAAGACTGAATCCTTAATGTGTGGGTATTGGCACAACCATAGGCAACACACCTTTTCACCATGGAGTATGCTTGTGGACAGACTGGTCTGAAAAAAGTCCCCCAAACGCGGCCATCCTTCATTTACTTCACAGGGGCAACCAGCTGAATTGTTGTCATCATATTCTGATCCATACGAACCCATTCATACTGACCGCCAAAGTCACTGTCCGCCAAAAATACTGATTAGGGTTAGTATTTTCGGTGGACAGTGACTTTGGCGGTCAGTATGAATGGGTTCGTATGGATCAGAATATGTTGACAACCATTCTGGTGGTTGCCCCTGGGATTTACTCACTATGTTGACAGGCAGTAGTCCATGTGCAGGCGAGTGGGTTCTCCAGATCGACGTCACGCGAAGTGCTTGCGGAAAGTAATGACCGTTTACGAAATAGGAGGATGGCAAATTGTACCAAAACTAGCACGAAAAACGGCTCTAAAAAGTATATTCCTGATGGTTCTCTTGTCGACTTTTTCTATTAATTGATAAAGTATGGCCCATAAATAAACGTTGTAGGCATTTTGAATGATTCATCCAGTAGGCGCTTTAAATGAAGAGGACGTAGCACCAACGCAAATTTGGGGACTACTTTTTTGTTGAGATGAAAAAGATATTTATCTCCTGGACCAATCAAGTTTTACATAATTTCTAAAAGCCATTCATGGAGTAGACTATGAGGGACACCAAAGAGTATGCGAAGGATTTGGAGATTGTATATAGGTGGCCTAATATGTTGTAGGCATGGCCTAAGATGCGAGCGTCGGCATTACGAAGTATCGATAATAACGTCGGTGGATGAGGCAGTACAAAGCACCTGGTCGTTAGGTCCCTCTAGCGGCCATTTACTAACTAGTCTAGAGGGGCAAGGCCGTCTACCTTGAAGAAATGAATGAAATTATCTGCCGTGTAGCCTTTCTTTTTGTTAGACACTGTTCCCCTAATTTAAGTAATGTTCCCAAGATTTTTATATCGCCATTGAACTAGTGCCGTATCCTGTGGCAGAGACGTAGTGCGTACGGAGAGTGATTGTTGGATTGTCGCGCAAGAACACCAAAATCGGAGCTGGCTTTGACAACATGGCGTTTTGGGGCCCCTGGGGGGTAAGTGTGACTGGAAGTTGCGATCTGGAAGGCCCCGAGAAGCGACCTGGTGACTGCACAGTGTGCAGATATTGGTAAGGTGAGACGCAACATGCGCAACAAATACTACATACTTTGGGATGTTTATTTAGGTTACCTGCCCACCTGTCAAGTTTTTCTATTCCGCGGAAACTCATTTCCAGCCCCAGAAGCGTGTTTGCCAGGTCCACGTTCCATCGAGGTGTTAACGATGCAAGTCGGTGAATCATTATCATTCATTACACTCTGCCGACAACGTTTTTTGAAGCCCAGTTATGAATTATTGACACGATTTCCATAAAAGCCGGTAAGTTTGAGACTTTGGTGTAAATAAAACTGCCAAAATTACCCGGGGTGCCTGAAAAACGCAGTTGCAGCGCCCATGTGCGCATGCGCAGTAAGCGACGACGAATCACTTCGTTGGACAGATACTGAGTACTCATCTGATTGGATAATTTACCGTTCTGTTATATCCTATATTCACATGCGTTTATGGTATGAGCTCGGTGACGCTCGCTACTTAGTCTGTGATAATGAAACAAGCTGATGTCATATTCAGTCGTCGCTATACATGTATTACCTTTCTTTATTATAAACTACTGAAATACTGGTACGATATTCCTCTTGCACGTGCAATGGAATGAAAATACTGGTCTTTTGTGCCAACTTTGCATTTAGTTATCCTAAATATCCCTGCTATATATGATGTATGTGTGACCCATAGTTAGCAATCAATGTACAACTACAAGCAGAGAGGTGGATGGACATGCACGTCCCTGGTACAACCATTCGAGATTGCGGCATGTTTCTATGCACATGTTGCCGGAAATGACAACTATCATTGGTACATATATTGTGAACACTCTACTGTCTTTGCAGAACTGCTGTTCAAGTAGATTTTATTTCTGAACTGCCATTAGTTTACACTTTCTACGGAGTCCCTGGTCAAGTTTTCATTTATGAAGTAGGCCTAGGCCTCCCACTATCGGTAGACATCTACTTACCGAACTGCTAACCCAGTAGTTCTCAGTTATGAACTATCATTAGTGCACACTAATTACCGAGTCATTTGGCAGTTAGTTTCGATTTATGAACTAGCAGAAGTAGCAGACACTGTATTTACGGAGCTGCTGGTTGTGTATTTTTCTTCTTTACGTTTGCCGAGTCGACACAGGATGTCCCGAAAAGACCTGCGGAAATCTGAACTCATGAATGTGTACATGATAGGGTTGCAAATGCAGCTAAGGTAAATGAAAAGTGTGGCGAAAAATTGTGTGATGGAATACCAGTTTGATTTTCTTACGGTAGCTAATCGGTCAGTAGTCCCAAGGAGCAGATAAACATTAAAGCAAAGCCAAAATAAAATGTAAACAGCAACCATGGCAAACAGCATCTTAATCACACGTTTCCTTGCTTGAATTATCTTCTGGCTCGACGCCACCACCATGGATTTTGTACTTTGTGTGTGGATATACCACCCCACTTTACCGTAGAGAACTGACATAATAATAATCGGGATGAAATATAGACCAACCACTCTGATATACACCAGTATCTTATGAGATAGGCTTGGGTTTAGCACCCAACACACTCCCACGAATGAAGTTGGTTGAACCAATTTGTCGCCGGAATTATCTGCTTTGCCATTATTTGGCCCAGACATTGTGGAGTTCCAAGAGCTATTTACAGTGTTATTGCCAATCGGTATGAGAGTGACTCCTCCAAATATTGCCCTTGGGATGGAAAATGCGAATGACACCATAACGATCACCAGGCACATCTTCAGGGCTGTTCCTCTTTTCCAGGCAATTTTAGCCTTCATTGGATGAAGCACAACAAAATAGCTAAAAGAGAGCAATATTGTGTATTACACAGTATTCAAATACATGAAACAGATGACATGTGTATCCCATTTTCTGCAATCTTGATGAAGGTACTGTATTTAGATTATACTGATCATAGGGGTTCTGTTATGCTCTTACGGACTTCCAGTATAGAATTTTCGGACGAATGCCATCAAGTCCAGGAGATGCATGTTGTCCCCACAATAGGACCGGATACCAGAAATTAAACTTTCGGAACAGTAAATATGTATGATTATAAACCAAATAATCGAAGCCTTTATGCGCATCAGAGCCGTTATATAGTTTTCATAAGTTGTCAAATCGGACCACAGGGTACACCTAAAAATTGACATGAAAACCCAGCACGGACCATATGGAAATATCATAGGAATCGTTATTCAATGAGGACTTAAGAGGCAACATTCATGGAAGAAAATTGTCTTGTTATTTCCAAGCATTTCCCAGCCCTTTTAAATATAATCTCATGTATATCACATAGTTGTCCGCCACGCGGTGGACTGCTATGTCATATACACATGTATTTCACCATTTGTTAACATGCGGGCTGCACATAATCAAGGGACCGTAAGACAGTTCCATGCACACATTCTTTTTGCTAAAAATTGTGCATTCAACTGTGAAAATAGCGCAAGAAATTTAACTCAGAGGCTTCTAACGCCGATGCGTCGGCGAGCATCTTTTTCTGCTAAACACTACCAGAAATTAAATATGTTCTGTGTTTCTTTTTGGTTTAATCTCTCTCTCTCTCTCTCTCTCTCTCTCTCTCTCTCTCTCTCTCTCTCTCTCTCTCTCTCTCTCGTAAAATGTTTTCAGTAAGAAAAGTTTTGAAAGCTGTTAAAGGAAGCCACACGGGGTTAACATTGCATCCACATTAAATAAAAAATATGGATTATAGTGATGACACTTTCAAGATTAAGTATTTTACTGACAATTTTTTCGTCCAGATTTATAATGTTTTAAGAGACTCACCGTTCAAATGCCATGGCTGTTAATGTTAAGGCGGATATGTAGTTTCCCCATGCCTGACACACCAAGACAACACCACACCAGAGGTTACCATACATCCAGGTCTGTCAGAATATATGCACACAGAAGACATGCAAGAAGTGTTACAACATTTATATTTATATTCTGATATATTCCTATTGATATCTCTGATATCTACATGTCGCACACATCTGTTTTACTAATCTGGTGTTTGTCAAGCTGAGCTTATCATACAAAACAGCAATCGTCAGCTGCAAGACACAGAAAATAATTTAACAAATGCACGGTGAGAAGACCCACAAAATTCACAGGCTTCGCATGCAGATATTCAAAAGTAATAGGGCAAAGCACTGCGTTATTTGTAATAAACATAAGTATTGGGTTTTGTTTGTTGTATTTGTTTTGTCAGCTTGCAGTTTCACGTAATATTCTGTGTGTACAAGACAGAAATAAATTTATTATGTTCAGTTACGCAGCCGCACTACAAATATGAGGGCGCTACAGTACATGCGCGGACGATGATCAGTGTGTTCCATGTGAGTGTTGTCAGGATGGTAAAGGAGGGAAGGAGAAGTTAATAAGATAAGTTCATTCGTAGTTTTTTGTTCGGTTTTCTGATGTGAGCAATCGACGAGCAAAGGACACCCGATGATGGGGGCCTGGGGGTAAATACGCGATATTTCTTTACCCATTGCTACAAATTCATTTTGATACAACCCTGGTGCCTGTTATTTACGAACCGCAAGTGACGGTTTATGTCTGGATGAAACTTGAAATGACAAAATATCGTCTTATGTGGAAGCCATACTTAAATTGATGAAGACTTGCCAAGATTGTGCCTTATTTTGCATCGATGACGACTTCATTTCATGCTGAAGCTTTAGTCCTCATGCAGTACAACACATTTTGGGTGTTCGAACATGAACAGAATTACTATTACAACCTATGGCCATCAACGGCACTGGGCGATGATGATTTAACTGATTATATTTACATTTGTTATTTTTGTTAGCATTGAAAGAATAGGAACGGTAGTGTAGTTCATGAGGCAATGGTTACACTAGAGCATCTCGTGCAACCAACGTGCTGCGCAATAATATCCTCTTAACGCACTTTGTCATTATTTAAGCTTCCGCCGAAAGTAATGCCGAAGCGTTTGATTCATAGGCCTAAGCATAATGGGAAGACGGTATCAGATGATCAAGAATTGCATATCTACTCGTCAAAACTTGCCTAAATGTTTTCTTTTACCGGTTTTGCAAGCTTTATTGAAATAAAGTTGTTGTGTTATTCGGAACTATTTTTTTCCTAGTTTTGGGTTCCAAGAGTTGCCTTGACAACTGATGGCTGATGTAGAAGCCCCGCCTACTTGGCTCCTCCCACTAGTAAACAAAAAGGCGATTTTTTGTAAATTAACAAGCTAAAAACGATTTTAAATCAACTATCAATGATAATACTAACTCTTATGTCAATAGAAATGATGTTAAATGTAAATATAAGAATTAAACTTCCTCTCTAGTATAATTACGGGCGTATGGTTGCAGTTTGTGTGACAGGCATTTCTTTGATGACGCGCTACCGCGCGTCATCAGAAATGCCTGTCACACAAACTGCAACCATGCGCCCGTAATTACACTAGAGAGGAAGTTTAATTCTTAAGTAACGATAATTTACATCATACATTTCGAGTAGGAAGGAGTCTTCGTTGGGCTGAAATTATTATCGATTGAAAAAAAAATTGCTTGGAGGGAAAATGCATGTATATGTCTTAGTAGAGTAGCTTGATCCAATATGTACGTCCTAATTTTATTAGCGCGTCGCTAAATATAGCCTAAGCATGAAGAAAAGTCATCATGGACGCAAGAAGGTAAAATTTTCTCAATATTTATGCACATAGATCTACTGGTTTTTATGATTGCATTGCAGATTAACATGGTGAGCTGGAGCGACTGTTAACAGGACATTTTCTCTTCTTCTTCTTCTTCTTCTTCTTCTTCTTCTTCTTCTTCTTCTTCTTCTTCTTCTTCTTCTTCTTCTTCTTCTTCTTCTTCTTCTTCTTCTTCTTCTTCTTCTTCTTCTTCTTCCTCCTCCTCCTCCTCCTCCTCCTCCTCCTCCTCCTCTTCTTCTTCTTCTTCTTCTTCTTCTTCTTCTTCTTCTTCTTCTTCTTCTTCTTCTTCCTCTTCCTCTTCTTCTCAATGGTATGAGGATGTTACACTTTTCTGCATATGGTCCTGCAAAGTGTCAAAATATGATATGATGTTAAATTAACATATACATATATATATATTTATATATATATGTATACAAAAATGTCATTTGTAGGAACATCAAATTTCCAGAAATGACCTTCCTTATTTTATTTTTCAAGCATACACATAAAGTTAAGCAAGGCTGAATTATAGTAAAACATATCCATTTACTTAATTGATCTATTTGTGGTAAACGCATCTTCGTTGTACAAAAGTTTTGTTCTTTAATTTTACTGCCCATATATGTTCAGAATTACGAAGGCCAATATATAAATTGTAATATATTCTAGTACAAATAAAAATGTTTAGTTCAACTTCGATGCCTATCAAATTTTCTGACTTATACATTGCCGATCAGATCCTGGTCAACAACTTTCAGGAAAGCCTCTACCGTGTAATTTATATTGGCCCCATTACTTATATACAATAAAAAATAGGCACACACACGAACACACACACACACGAACACACACACACACACACACACACACACACACACACACACACACACACACACATATATATATATATATATATATATATATATATATATAATTTGAAAAGCAGTAAATATATTAAAGTTTTATTTCGCATCTATGATCTTGACCTTTTTAATGGAGATCAGAAATTAGCATCTTTCCGTGGCGTTGCATTTTGTAATTAGTACAAGAACCAACCGATGTGTCTAACCATCTATCCCCAGCTCCATAACTTAAAAATATTTATCTAAGTAGAATCTTCCCGGTGATTGATTATGATGATGATAATACTACTCCCAAGTGTTTATAATGTTTTCAAATTATAATAATAGTTGATTTTTCAGTAAGGTTCTTGCGAAATCCAACCATCTTTCTTGTCTGAGGCAAATTCAAGAACTCGCCACAGATGTTCTGTTGTATAGAAGTTTCTAACTGTGACCGATTGTTTAATGGAATCTGTGGTTCTTTACCGGAGGGTTCACCGAGAGTTGTTTCGGGAGTGGGTATATTTGGCAGTTTTGTTGTTCTGCAGAACTCTCATTGACATAGAACCTCCTCACAGTCCCAGTTTTGAAATTTTAGTACAAACATGTTTGTCGGCTATAGGTTTTCATTTTTCGTCCATAAATGCAATCCGATTCAAGATATTTTTCTTTGAGTTGACATTTTAAGCAAAGATACCTGTCTGAGATTTTCTTGGACACAGAGTTGGCAAAATCTCTCATTGGCAGATATTACTTGCACCTAAATTGAGCTTATTAAACCTAAAGGGGAGGCCCGCTCAGCTGACTCTCCACCTCCAAGAGATTGGCCCCTGTGTGTTTTTTTGTGTGTGCCAGGAACATGAAGTTGGCCTAACTCTCTTGTGTCTTGCAAATTCAAGGAAAGAACAAGTTGGTTGTTACTCAATTGCAAACAGTTAAGTGGAATTCTCTCCAATTCAGAGTTGTATTTTATTAAAAACATCTGCTGCATCTCATATTAATCAGGCACAACAGGAAATGTTTGGCAAAGGTACACGAGCATTAAACAAAAGCAAGGAGCTCTGGTGCATCATACAAACACTGCTGCTTTCCAGGAAGGGGTTGTGTGGGGTCAGACATTAGTTTCACTGCCACAACTTCCTTTCCTTGGTGACAAGGGTTGTAAGAAAGAAGAATAAGGATGGGAACCCGAATGGACAAACGTATATCAGGCCAGCAAAGCTTGCCATCAGCTTATCCTCTGTGTGTGAAAGGCAACATGCCGAGGAAGGTGCAAATGCTTCCAGTCAAATACGCAATGCACATTTCTTTGTGCCTGTGATGGCCTATGCAGCAGACTGGAGAAATGAGAGCTTTAACTTCATGTTAGCCAATATGATATATCTGTCATATTACATTTCATATTGCATTGGTGTACGAACTAAGGATATTATCACTTCATTCGCTATTTTGATGAAACATCTCCATGTTTGCCATCGCAAAGTACCCATTAAGTAACTTAGACCTTCTCGAATAATGGATTGTCTGTGCAAAACATGAAGAACCACTGGGTATCGCTGTAGCAATCAGCTGCCATATTGGACATTCGAGAGGGAGTCCTTCAACTTGCAAAATAGTTCAACATCACTCATATATTAAGGCAGCCACTATACGTGCATGTGATAATGTACAATACAAGAAGTATCGGTACCATCATGGTCGCATTGAAACATTTTCGAGATACATCACCAGCGTTGTATACTATAAATTGGACTCGTATACATGGAGGTTCATAGAACGAAAGGTATGATAAAGGTCACGGCAGGGAACAGCTTCAATAGATCATTCACAGGAAGGGTGCTGTGGGAACGTGTAGCCATACCTGGGATGTTGTATGGGGTAGATGTTATAGCCATGAGTGAAAAGGATATTGAATGGATGGAGAATGCACAGAGGGAGATGGGGAAATGGGTGCTTGGGCCACCACCGTGTGTAGCAACAGAGGCAGTGTTGGGAGAGTTGGGATGGTTACCAATAAGAGATAGAATAGCTAAGGCTAGGCTAGGCTATTGGGGATATTTGCAACAGGTGAATGAAGAAAGATGGTGTAGGAAGGTGTACATTGAGGCTGTTAGTGAAAAGACATAATGGGTTCAAGAAATAGACAAGTTAGGTGAGAAATATGAGTTGAAAGGGCCAGATGAGATTGAAGTGGCGTGGAAATCGTATATAGGAAAGGTGATTCAAGAGAAACATGTGGAGCAGCGGAGAAGAGGGGTTGAGGAAAAAAGCACACTGAAAGCATTTTGAGCTGTAGACAAGCCAGTGAAGACTAAATGTTGGGATGGCAGCAAGGGTTCTAGACTGTTATTTCAGGGCAGAGCAGGAGTGATCAAACTGGAGAAGAGGAAACAGAAGTCGACGAATGGGAGTGATGGGAAGTGCAGGGTGTGTAGGGAGGATGTGGATGAGACCATTGATCATATGATGACACGGTGTACAGGTTATAGTGCGCTTAGAGACCAGCTGTTTGTACAATGGAGAGCAAGAGATGGGCAGTGTAAAAGCTTAGAGCAAGTAAGGGACATGGCAGAGAATGATAGGTTAGCATGGATACTAGGATTGAAGGACGATTTTCCAGGAAGTAGGGTTGGTTTGGAGTCAGTGAAAGGCTTCTTGGTGCAGTGCTGGGAGAGTAGAAATAATATCTAAGGGTTAGTCACGGAAGAGAATAGAGAACAAACTTAGCAAGGGAAGGGAGAAGGTAGCCCTTATTAGGGCTCCCATGACCCTGCTAGGTGGTATCATCAGCAGGGGCTGTGGGCATGCCGAGTGCAAAGTTGAGACAGTGGGATAGGGCTCTCTCTCTCTCTCTCTTTTTTTTTCGTACTAAAGGCCACCTGAGTAGCTACTAAGCTAGTCAGGACCGCGGCAGATAAGCGGAGTGCCACAGAATATTATTATATTATACATACTGACCTAATTTGATGTATGACACACCCTTTTGTTTTATGCTTGAATATGTTAGTTTTCAACTAAACATTCACTAGAACATTTATTCGCTAAACTCTGAAAATATGGTTTTGGCTGACTTTATACACATTAACGCACTTACAATACCCCTTCCCACATGGGTTATGGTGCCATGGATGGTGCAAGGGTGTGAACCACTTGCTAAGTAAGGCAAGATCTGCCAGTCTGCACATGGAGAGGTCTGGTAATATGCCATATTTTTAAAGTCAACTACAACTCTGTACTATTATGCAACTGTCTACTACTGTTCAAACGAAATATTCTAGATCAGATAATGCAAAATTGGCAAACTTATCATTTCAAAGCGTCTATTAAACACATAGTTAAAATGATGTGTTTTTAATAATCTGAGCATGAATACGCAATGATCTAAAGTGTATGCAAACCCATGCTCCGTTTTCCTTATTTGAGTTTAAATTTGTCACTTCATCTTTTTGTTGATGTGTTTTCTGTTAATGAAACTTGGTTAGATGAGAGTATCTCTAATGCAGAAATACATATTGATGGTCATAATGTATTTCGAAATGATAGAAACCGTCATGGGGCTGGCGTTCTTTTGTATATAAAAACTGATTTAACTATTAAACATCACGGTGACTTGACGCCTGATAAAGTGAGTGGTGTTAAAGCATGTTGGGTTGAAATAAAACTAAATGGTATGTCTCCTTTACCACTATGTTCAATTGAAGCTGCTGTAAGTACAGGTGATCAGCAGATGTGGGAGCAGTATAAAAACCTGAGAAATAGAATTACTAGGTCAATCAGAACTAAGAAACAAAATTATTTTACTAGTGTGCCACGTAGTACGCGGGGTAGAAATCCTGCATCCCTATGGAAAGATATTAAAAAAGTTTTTCCAAGCAAAAAATCAACAAATAAAACTAGAAAAGAAAGATTTGCTTGAAAGCAAATCTGTCTGTGTGTGTGAAAAATTTGCACAATTACAAAAATATGCAGTGTTGTAACACGTATACAACATCTATAATTTGAGCCCAACATGATCAAAATTGGATTAAAAGTGACCGAGCTGTGGCTAGATGAATATTTCAAAGGTCCAAATGACCTTGATTTTTGACCTATAGAGGTCACATGTAAATTATAAAAATGTGCAGTATTACAATAGCTACTATTTGTGTCCAACATGATCGAAATTGGATGATAATTGACCGAGTTATAGCTTCATGAATATTTCAAATGGCAAAATGACCTTGACCTTTGACCTCTAGAGGTCATGTAAATTACAAAAATGTGCAGTGTTACAGTAGCTACAACTTGTGTCCAACATGATCAAAATTGGATGGCAATTGACTGAGTTATGGCTGGATGAACATTTCAAACGTACAAATGACTTTGACCTTTAGAGGTCATATGTAAATTACAAAAATGTGCAGTGTTACAATATCTACAATTTGGGTCCAACATCATCAAAATTGGATGAATACTTTGGAAGCCAGAAGCAATTGAATTTTTTTAATTGCCCTAATTTGCATAATTTTCAAAATCTTGACTATTCAGAACGATATGCGAAACTTCACTGCAGGTGCTATAGCCATGCAAAGTTTGAAGTATCTAGCTTGCACGGTGTCTGAGTTTAAGACGACACAAAAATCTGGCGGAAAGAAAGAAAGAAAGAAAGAAAGAAAGAAAGAAAGAAAGAAAGAAAGAAAGAAAGAATATTGGGTAAAACAATAAGTCTGTGTTCACACACAGGCATAATTCCTCATGAGATCAGTTCTGATGATTTCAGTAAGTACTTTGCAGAAATAGGAAATAAAGTCTCTCAAAGTCTGCGTATACCGCAGTTTACTGATGACCTTTCATGAAAAGGTCCTTTTAGTATTTACAAGTTCAGTAAATCTACTTTTACACTACTTCTGTAATTCGTGAATTACAAGAGCTTTCAAATGTAAGTTCTATTGATATTCTCGATTTTGACACCAGGCTATTACGGCTAGGCGCAGAGCCGATTGGGCCCTCTTTAACGCATATCTTTAACTTGTCATTTTCACAAACAATATTACCAGATGACTGGAAACTGTCAGGTGTTACCCCAGTCTACAAGGGTCAAGGTACTACACTTTAATTGAATAATTATAGACCCATTTCAGTCGGGTGTCACGCAGGGAAGGTCATTGAAAGAGGTATTCAGTACCAACTGTTAATGTACATTCTGTTGTTTTCAAAGTGGTCAATATCCAACATAATCCCCCGGAGAACAAAGGAAAGCAGGTTAGTATCTAACTCTGGTTAGATATTAACCTGTTCATTGTAATTGTAACAGTTGTGTGTGGAAACATGGCAGCGAACACAGCCTTGGAAACTTGATCAAAATTTTCGCCATAATAGCAAGCCTGTGATAAAAGATTCTCATCGACATCATCAAATAATTCCTGGATGTTACTACAAACATACTCTTCTACAAGACCTAAGGCTTGCGAAAGAATTAAGTCAGAATCAGCAGAACAGTCCAAGGCTCTGTTCGCTGCCATGTTTCCACACACAACTGTGAATAATGTGCACTAGCTGTTCCCACAAGTTGGAAGAGGGACGTGCATATTACATCATGCTGCTTGGGTCAAGGCGACCCCATAGAAATGGTGATTGGGATTTCTTGGTTCCTTTCAATTGAAAGACACACACAAAAGGAACAGTCTACTTCAGTAACAAGGGGAGCAAGACTTCACATTTTACTCCATTACACACATGATGTCCATTTCAGCTCTTCTTTTATTATTTCTTTTATATGAAATTTGTTGAATATTGACCACTTTGGAAACCAAAGATTGTACATTAAGTCGGATAAAGTACCTCGGTTGGATGCTCTGGTTGGTTATGGACCAGTTCGAATGGACCGATCCCTTCGGGCTCGGTCCATTCCAACTGGTCCATAACCAACCAGAGTATCCAACCTCGGGTACTTTATCTATAACTTAAATTACTTGGTAACGCATGACTTCATCAGCGCTGAACAAAGCGCACACCTGAAAAATTAGTCCCCTCAGACATGTTTACGTATAGGTTAGACGCCGTGTAGAGTTTTCCAATTGAATTAGAAGACGAGCGCGCAGCGCGAGTCTTCTAATTCAATTGGAAAACTCTACGAGGCGTCTGACATACTTATACTCCAAAAGATGGGTATTATAAAAGTATTTCCTACTTGAAACAAAGTTAAAAGACTTGATTTCGAAGAGAAAAGCGACAAGTAAGAGTACATAATGTAACGACCTTTGACACTTGACCTGTCACGCTCCCTGACCCTATTCAATGCTGGTCAACAATAGACACGCTGGAATAAATATTATGTAAAATCCTTAAAGCATCGTCTCAGCTGTTTAGCGTAATGGACAGCACGCTCAGCCGTAGATCACAGAATTCGAGGTTCGAACCCTGCCAGGGACAAAATATTTTTTTCATTAAAAAGTGTAGACAAAAATTGTCGAAGTTCCATTGCAAAGTCCCGTCATGAGGTCACTTGCACTTCAGCCGATCTAATTCAATTAGACTCCTAGGAAGAGAGGAGCTCTATGAAAATTAGACTCCGCTGAAAACAATAGAAATTGGGCGCTGAGGAGTATAAATTAAGTTACTGACGACTGGTTCATAAATCTGAATAATGATCTTATTACAGCTATATGTTTCCTCGACATTCAGAAATGTGTGGATCCTATAATTCACGACATTTGAAAGGAAAGGCTAAAGAAATATGGTATCGTGGACCAAGAACTTGCATGGTTTTCTTCACATTTGTGTAATAGAAAACAAGTAGTATCGTGTAATGGAAAATTACCCAATCAACAAAGACTCAACATAGGGGTCTCTCAAGGGTCGATCCTCAATCCTATGTTGTTCCCAATTTACGTCAATGATTCAGTACAATATGTAAATTATGGTTCATGCAATTTATTTGCTGATTATTCGATCTTTTATACAACAGGAGAATCAGTTAATGAAGTAATCAAAACACTGCAGCTAGTCCTAGATGAAGTGGCCCACTGTTATAAGTGCAATAGATTGTCAATTAATGCAAATAAGTCCTATTCTATGTTAATAAACGGAAAAAGAAATGTTACGGATAATTTGGCGGTCTACTTAGATGGTCAAGTAGTTAACCAGGTTGATTGTGTTAAATATTTAGGTGTTTATGTAGATGATGATTTAACATGGAAAAAGCATACCAAGAAAATGCATTTTAAGGTCATGCCAAAGCTTGCAGTACTCCGACGTCTTAGCAAATTTTTACCCAAACAAACATTAGAACTAATTTTTAACTCCACAATTTTTCCATGTATTGATTATGCCGATGTACTGAGACAGTTCTAAAATGTGCACAGATACAGCAGAATGCTGCGGCAAGAATTGTTCCTGGTAACTACAATTATATAACTACAGAGGAGAAGGCATTGTGACAGATTTTAAAGTGGCAGACTATCAAGGAAAGACGGAAATTCCACATGGCAACATTAATGTTTAAGTGTACGCAGGGACCAGCGCCAAACTATTTATGCGATCAACTAAATTTCCTTTAGGAGATTAGTCACTACCCAACGCGCTTTGCCACTCACAGAAACCCCCTTGTACCCCACCCAAAGAAAGCAACATTCAAGCGTTCATTTGTGTATGACGGTGCTTGCATTTTTAATAACCTTCGTGATTTTTAAAAGCAATGTGATAATGTATACGATTTTAAACGTCTGGACAAATCTCACTTTTTTAAAAAGATTTTGAGAGCTTTAGTTTTTTTACTCTCCATTGACAGTTTTAGTTTTATAGGAAGTTTTTAATAAGTGTTTTGTTCTTGTAAATTTACTTATTTGTAAATAGTCTTAGTATCAACACACTTAGATTTCTTTAATTTTAAATACTGTTTAATCATATATGTAACACTACCTTCTTATTTCATCTTAATGTATGCTGTGTGCCTTGGAAGAACACAGCTGCGCTCTGAAAGGGCTACCCCGGGTAAAGAAATTCTTAAATAAATAAATAAATAAATAAATAAATGAATGAATGAATGAATGAATGAATGAATGAATGAATGAATGAATGAATGAATGAATAAGTAAGTAAGTAAGTAAGTAAGTAAGTAAGTAAATAAATAAATAAATAAATAAATAAATAAATAAATAAATAAATAAATAAATAAATAAATAAATAAATAAAACATTTTTAACCTCGGCACATGAAGTGCTGGAGGATATTGTCGTCCCTTGCGTTGACCGTCCGTCCGTCGGTCTGTCCATCGTGTCGACGATATCTCCAAAATATTCATCGTAGCTTTACAACTTTTTATATCAGAGATGGCACTCATATTGGACCAAGTTCCTATTGAAAATCAGCTTCCTGTTATTATTTCCAAATATTTTATGAAACTTTCAAAGCGATTTAATTTCAAGGCCTTCTGAGTGGTTCACCAAGGGACGACGTTACCGTAATATCTCAAAAAACACTCATCGTAGCTTTACCGAATTTTTGTCACAAAAGAACCTTATAATGGACCAGATTTTCATTGAAAACCAGCTTCCTCTCATTATTTTTACACTTTGTAATGTATTTATTTGAAGGCCGTCTGAGTAGCGTTAACCCTGACGACATTACCACGATATCTAAAAGAATATTGACCGGGGCTTTGCCAAATTTATATCAAAGATGTATGTTTTGATGGACCAGGTTCCTATTTAAAACCAACTTCCTCTTTATATTTATATTTTTGATGAAAATTAAAGTATTTATTTTAAGGCCGTATGAGTGGCGCATAAGGAGACCATAATATCTCAACAAAGATCCTTTGCAGCCTCACCATTGTTTATCAGGGATGCACATTATAATGGACTACCCTCCTATTGAAAACCAGATTCCTTATATGATTTTTATATTTGTTATGAAACTTTTGAAGTATTTATTTGCACGCCGTCTGAGTGGCGCACGAATGGACAATCATGTTACCATAATATCTCAAGAAGGATTCATCACAGCTTCATTAACTTTTTGGTCCAGTTACACCGTATTGTTGCACCTACGAAATCTCAGAAAAATTAGAGAATTGAGGAAAAAATGATTGTGGGCGCCGAGGGTAATACGTTCTCCGAACGCTGGTTTTTTATATTGTATAATTGGGTATTCAGATTTAAATTATACTTAGGTCCCATCATGCAATCCCAGAATATTGTTTTAATAATGCATCTTATAAATTTGGAGCTGTTATTACATTCAGAACTATTCCTACAATGGGCATACAAATTGTCCATTGTAGGAGTACCAGGTAATGGCATCTGGTTGATTAAATTTATTTAAAAGTGATAAATTAAATGGAAAATCATTTGGTGACCAACCATAATGCAAACTTCAAAAGGATATATTTTGACAACGATTAAAGTAAATCTAAGCAAACATTTGGAGAAAAATGCAAAAATGTCATCAAAAAAAAAAAAAAAAAAAAAAAAAAGTGCACCCCATAGGACATAAAAGTATTTTGGTGACTCCTATATATCTTGAAATGAAAACGTATGTTATGAACTACATCTCTCCTAAATTTGATGCTTTAATCACAATAGAACGATTTTATAACTTAGCTGGACTACGCTGATCTACTGCTAATGACACATGATTGCACAAGGCAAGCGGTATTTCTTTATTTCATTATTTGGAACACGGCCTTGTGCTGTTATTTTTCGTTTGAATTTAATACGTTTCAGTGTAAAATAAAGAAAAGAGACCAAATTTCTGACGTGAAGGCAGATTTGCTGATAGCCGGAAGCAGATGATTACCAATGAAGTTACTAAATTATCATTCCCTTCTTCAACACCCTGCAGTGAAAATTATGAAATATACTTGCATACCCGGAAGATAAAAGCTGAACTTATTGTCCAGGGCATACAGAAACACACAATAAGAAGGTCACCCATGGCCAACAATGTGATGAAGATATTGGTCACACCTTGCATGCGACGATTCCATAACACAGAAGCAATTACCAACAAATTACCTGCAATAAAGCATACGGATAAATGTTTATCTGTCTGCTATTCAATGTACATTCAATCTATATATTAAAGCTATATTCATTGTTCTTGTCCTTGGTTTTGAACTCAAAATTGTTATTGTTAAATTCATATTTTCAATAAAATGCACAAGTTTTTTTTCGCAAAAGATAATTATTGAATTTGCTTGAGTAGGAGTATTTGACTTTTTGACAAAGAGCGAAAGGCACACATTTTATATCTATAGTGGAGCAACGGACTGGCTGAAGAGTGCCTGCCAGAGTGACGCTGTCGCATCATTCAGTCATTGGTAGGGCTTTACTGTAATTCGACAATGATTTCATCTCAGACTTTTATATTGCACATGGTGTTTAATAGCCCCGTGTGAAGACTAGGTTGGGATTTCACGCAAGTTATTTTATGCAAATTAGGAGAGTACACAAACTTGTATATAGATTAATTTCAAAATTATAACGGATAGAGGTGCCATTCCAACTTCATATTCATAGGCTTATGACATAGCCGCATCCAATGAAACAGGAACCAAAGTTGTAGCATTTAAATTTATGCAAATTTTGTGAATGCACAAATTTAACTCTTGAATAAATTCAAAACTATCACAGACTAAGGTGCCACTCTAACTTCAATTGATACGTTGGAGAGATAACTGCATCCAATGAACCATTACTCCGAGTTCTAGTGTGATTTGTGTGAATTAGGCAAATACACAAAATTTAGATATTGAATAATTTCAAAACTATCATAGACAAGTGTGCCATTATAACTTCAACTTATATGTTATTGTTGCAGGAGTTAAATAAATACTGAAAGTCAATCTTTAAAAGTTCTCTAAACACACAGGCTGATTTGCTGACAAGCAAATCCGATTCTTCTTGTTTTATATGTTTTATAACTAATCTTATCACGTCAGGAGAACAACCTAGAATTTCAACACCATTAAAAAGTACCTTTTGTGTAAAAAGTATAGTACTGATATGGTAAACAGGGCAATGAATTTCAAATTGAAGAACACCCCATGCACCTATATGGCACAATGACATCTGGTTTACTCTGGACTGCTTTCGACCTGCCCATCATTCAGGAAGCAAACCATCGTTGCCGTCTGTTGTGCCACGATTCCTCTCAGAAGGGATCACGACGAGCTCCAACTTTTGTTTAATTTGCATCGTGGACAACTGTCAGATTCTAAATGCTTTCTTGATGGGTCAACGGTCGAAAAAGGGTAAAAACTTACCAATCAGGCCACTGATCAGTACCAATATGTAGACAACAGCCGTAGTAATTTTCACTTCCAGGCTAAGCTGTGGATAAACTGCAATGTTGGCAGGCTCTCCCATCTTCGTTCTCTATCAAACTACCTTTTTTTTACCGTTAGTTTGAGGGGAATGACCGTCCGATACCAAAAGGTGAGGGTAATTTCAGTTGCATACAACGCCTTAATGTCATAAGATATCGGCGTCTTTATCTGAAAACCATTGAAAAAGTATTATAGACATAGCTTAATATTTTGTTGATACCAAAGTTAAGTGCTAGAATCTTACATAAGATTTTGTTCTGAGATTCCTGATACGTAACATCATATATTCATATTCATACTTTATTTGGGACTGCAACATCAGAAAGATGTTGTGCCGAGTTAACAACTTCCACTGAGCGTGATCTGACTTTTAGCCCCATGTCATGCCCGGTAAGGCCACCGACTCCATTGATTGGTTACATCTCATATTCTAATTCAAAACTCTGATGAAAATGTATGCTGAAAAAACAAACAAACCACCCCCCCCCAAAAAAAAACCAACAAAACAAAACACCCCTTCCCCCCCAAAAAAAAAACAAAAAACAAAACAGTGTAGATATATATGATATGGTTAACCGTTGTTATTCGTTTGCACGGAAAACTATTATAGTATTGTACAGAACATGTGCTCAAAGGACTACGATTTGCCTTTTCACAACTGGTTACAGTTTGTACTCACCTAAATAATCTGTTGGTTACAGTTTGTACTCAGCTAAACAGTCTCAGAAGACTCGCTAACCTTACGGTATAACCTACCTACCTACCTACCTACCTGCCTGCCTACCTACCTACCCGACCACCCACCCATCTATCTATCTATCTATCTATCTATTTATCTATCTATCTATCTATCTATCTATCTATCTATCTATCTATCTATCTATCTATCTATCTATCTATCTATCTATCTATCTATCTATCTATCTATCTATCTATCTATCTGTATGTCTGGTCTGTCTGTCTGTCTGTCTGTCTGTCTGTCTATCTATCTGCAGAATAAAAAGAGTTTTAACCAGGCAATAACTATTCCGCAGTAGCTTTGTGAACTCAGTTACTTTAAACACACCCTCCCCTTCCTTTCGTTTGTGTTCTCTGTTCTTCCCTCAAGATTGTACTCGTTTTGTTCACTTATTTATCCACTCATTGTATCTAAAAGTTTACAATAAAGTTGGGAACCGGTATTTCATGGTTCAGGTACTCATCGCATGTGTTTTTTCAACTATGGTCATAACTTAGTTCTGTATCTTATAATATCACATGGCTTGTGCTTCAGTAGGTCATCGCAATGTTTGTTTTTGTTTCTCTGCTTCACGTGGATGCCCTATACTTCATAACTTTCAGCTGAAAATTTTAATCGCAGTTCGAAAGTACGCGAGTGAGGAGTAACGTACGGTTAACGTCGTTGAAATATTTTTAGTGCTGATTTTGAAGCCTTCTCTCTGTGTATCCTTTTTCAAGCACGAGTATTTGTGTTTGTATATATATACGACCATGCACCAGAAGAAATGGTTTTGGCACAGAGTCCAGTATACGCCTTGGATGGGTTGGCAGTGAGTTCATCAACACAGGTTATTCTTCATGGTCCTCATGGATAAGTTTTTAGTGTTTGAAAGTCTCACGACCTAGATTACTACAAACAGAAATGGTTCAGTTACGTGTTGTTAAATAACATGCATGATGCGACGGGATCCTCATGTGAACCTATTTTGCAATAAGTAATAATGACTTTATTTTTAACATGTCGAACTCTGCAAAGAGAGCTTCAACCCCGTCTGATCCCGCTTTATATGCGGACTAATGCATGTAGATCATAATGTTTGTTTTACATGACGGTAGTGATTCAAAACGGTAGGCGCATCACATTTTTAGGGGGATGGATGTTTTCGTATATTTTTTTTCCCTTTCCGTTATTTTTCATATTTACTTGTGTCCCGATTCTGTTGACATTTACAGAGTATGTCAAATAAGAAACATAAATGAAACACAATCGCACATGAAAATGCTGAACAGAATTGCAAATATAATTTATGGACGTTATTGCCATCAGGGCATCTCTGTTTAATATCTGCTGGAAAAAGAGACAAGTAGTAATTTCGCCAAAGGTCTCGTGACACTGAACTAAAACGCGTAGGTGACGTAGTAGGGAAGAAGTATTTGCAGACAAGACCTTTCTTTCGTACGGCAAATTGTTGTGAAATCTGATATGAGGTCCTTTGTGAGGGAACAATCGAATCTGATACTCTATAAATTATGAATGTTCACTGTACATGTACATGTACATGTACATGTACATGTAGATGTATCATATAGCTGAATCTTACGTCTGAAGGACAAAGTTGTACCAAATTGATAACCCCTATATGTTAACATCCTGTCACCAGGAGGCGGATGATAGTCTTTTGGTATTTATTGAAAAAAATACTTAAAAAATATAGTTCATACATATGACAAGTCAGGTTGGTAAAGATCCATCCATTGAACATCTACTGTTTTATTATAGTGTGTAAGATCATCGGAACGACACGGTTCTTCCCATGGTGATTGTTCCTTGATTTAGAGATTTGGATCATGCAAATTCTTCTGTTTGGCAACGCCGGACAAATATCTTCTTCTACAGATGGCTTAATTTGTTTTTCGAGACTTTTTTTTTGCCTTCTTTCGGAGAACACCTTTTTGTGCAACTTCTTAGCCTGGTATATAATTTCTTTCGTGTGCTGCATGTACAATGAAGGCACACTCAGCATACGCGCCACCTGTTGACTCTCCTGGCGCTCTGTCTGTGAGTATGCTACTGTTGCTTCCGACATCTTGGGGGGGGGGGGGGGGGGGGGGAGAGTTGTAGGCCACACCTGTCATACTATAATACCCTGTGTTCAGCTGAGAAAATGCACATGCATTTAAATGAACTCTGTTGGTCAGGTCATTCTCTTAAAGAAACTCGTCCTGAAAGCCAACAGGAGGTTGTCTTTCTTTTGTGTCTGTACACTTACTCGAGTATCACATTTGCTTATAAAAACGAGATAGGTTGACATAAGAAAGGTGTATCGACCATTATTTTGAAAAAGTGCGTGCAAAAAGTTTTAACTTTCTGCACATGCAGGGTCACATCTCAGGGCTGGTGACCTGACAGAAACAAATGTTCACAATTGGTGCTTCCTACCTTGTAAATTGGTATCTGAGTGACATGCTTCATGAGAGATCGAGCCCGGAGAGTGTTGCAAGCGTCTATGAGTATGACACTGAGTCAGGTTGATTCATGCGCATTGTTGTCAGGTCACCCAAATACAAATACCAAGACAAATCTTTATTGCACATTCACTACACGAGTACATCATTATAGCACGCAGAAGAAAAAAATGGTGTCATACAAAAACACATTATGTTTTAGGCCGTTGCAGTGTTTAACACTGCCCACCCTCAAACATAGATGGGTGAAAAGTCAATAATTCTAAAGTATACCTAAGTTAAATCTGTTTGCCTGAAATTTCGGGGGGTGGGGTGTAAGGACTGATGGGACACTAATACTGAATGCCATTCGGAAAAATGACATCAAGCTTGAAGAATATTTATTACATGCTTTCTCCTGCTAATAAAACTCCATCAGCCATACGATACAGTAATTAATAAAGATTTCATTTCACTTTTGATGTTAAAATCAAAGTGACAGTATAAAAAACGGAAATCATGTGGCTTTGGGGTTTGGCAACTCAGTTATCTCTCTCTCTCTCTCTCTCTCTCTCTCTCTCTCTCTCTCTCTCTCTCTCTCTCTCTCTCTCTCTCTCTCTCTCTCTCTCTCTCTCTCTCTCTCTCTCTCTCTCTCTCTCTCTCTCTCCTCTCTCTCTCTCTCTCTCTCTCTCTCTCTCTCTCTCTCTCTGCCTTTGTGTGTATATTCCCTCCAGTTTGGTCACGAAAACGACAAAACTGGACCTTGACGCAGTAGAAACAGTGGGACAGTAAAATATGTGACAAATCGGAACCATGGTTGAGAGTTGTGAAGAAAGGCCACCAGAGGGCGAGTTACAGTTGAGGAAATTCCAAGGGGCACAATAGGCGTACTCCTCTGTTTTTTAGCAGCATGAATGTCTCTATATTAAACTTGTCTGGTCGCTGCATAAAACGGTAGATATCTTTGTATTAAATGAAGGTTTATATTGCATATGCATAATTATATAGGGATATAAGGCTACAGCAGAGGCAAAGGTGTACATTGAATGTTACAGGTAATGAACAGATTTGCAAGTTATCATGATATAGATCATTTTCTGTTTTGGCTTGGAGATAACTTAAGGGGTATCATCCAAGAGTCACACAAGTCAGTAAGTTACTGTTGCCGTACTTAATAAAGTGCATGGATGTTTACATTTTTATTGACAGAAAGTGGTATTGTTGTAGATAGGCGTTCAAGTCTGTTTGCAACAGAACATTGACTAAATGAGGTACACATTACATGGCAAATGAATAGACACAGCGTGGGGCGAATTATTTGTTTTTCAAAACTGCATCTGTTTTTGTAAATACATTTTTCTCAACATACGGGTGTAAATCATGTTTCTGTTGACTTTCCATGTCGAAGGTTTAAATCTAGAACCATGATTGACTGCTGTGAAAACAGGCCATCAGACTTCAGGGTACAGCCTGGGTTTTTTCCAAGGGTGCACAACGTGCCTTGATCTAGTTATTATTATTTTTCATATTTTCTGTCTCATATGCAAGTGATTCCAGGTTCTGGATGGTAAACATTACTTCATTTTGCATGCCAAATTGAGGAGCAGGTCACACTTAACTGGAAAGCGTCTGTATGCTCCTACGCTGGACTTGTTGGGGGGGGGGGAGCGTTTCATGCTCTTACACTGGACTGCCTGAGGGGCGTTTCATGAAGCTTGTGTGGGCTTGTCCACACAGGCGTCACCCTTGGTGGTTTATAGGATAGGACACTGCCTGCTGGTGTTGACAGTTTCAATGTGGGCTACGCTAAACATCAGTATATTTAGACAGGAACAGTGCCTGTCCCATCACATTTATAAAAAGCCATACCTTTGTGTAGACTTATTTAACTATTTGCATTCCTAGCTGATTTCAGGTTTGTATCTGCTAGTTATGTTTAAACTTCATGAAACTTCAAATACTTTGAGGGAGTACCCCCCAAATCATGATATGGACAAGGTTTAAAGTTAATTTTTACATTGTTATTGCATGGCTCTTGATCATAATTATATAAAAATGAAGAAACTATATCATAAATATAGTTCATAAGAACTGTTATAAGTCATCATACTTTGGTGTACACTTATCTACTTACCTGCATTCCAAACTGTTTGGTACATTATATGCCCACTAGGTTTAACCTTCTTGGAATTTCAATGACTTGGTTGGGAGAACCCCAATAATCATGGTATTGATAAGGTTAAAGGTAATTTTTATTTTCTTACTGTGTAATTCTTGATCTCAACTACATCAAATATGTGCACCGAGAAACTATATAGTAAATATAGTTTATAAGGCGTTCATGCATTGAATATGGGTGATCGATAAAGGTCGCATTTGTAACAATCAATTAGGGGAAGTGCCAACTACATGTAGCGTCGGCTGGTGGGGTTTATTTTTTATCTGTTTCACATGCTCAATAATAGAGCCCCCAAGGGTGAGGTTTAGTTGAGGCAATTCTTGAGTATATTATTAAGTTATTGTTATTGCACAAGTCAGGGCACAGCACTTCGACCCAACATGTAGATTGGCCACACTCTGAGGTCAAGAGCGTCCTTTGTTTGCATGTATTGTAGTTGGTTTTTTGTTGCTATTACCCAATTTTGGGCTCTTTGGTGTGTTCAGCTGGGACTTGGGATCAAGCCTAGCGTATGTATGTTTCGTAGGATTTTTGCTTTATATGTTGTTTTGATAATGTGTTTGAAAGTATATCGAATACGCTGTAACGAGGTACATATGGATTCCGGTTTTATGCCGGTATATATTGTATATAGCATCTTCACATGCATGTTGGTTTCGGATAGAGATAAGGAATCATTGAAGGTAATAATATTTAGTGAAAGTCTCTTTTGATTAGTTCTTTAAATGTCAGAGGTCTGCGTGACAATACAAATAGACGTGAAATCTTCCATTATTTGCAAAGAAGTAAAGCAGAGATTATATTCTTACAGGAAACACACAGCACTCCAGATATAGAAAAGCTAAGGAAAGCTGAATGGGGCGTTACTGTTTTATTTTCACACGGAACAAGTGAATCTTTAGGAGTTTGTATGCGGTTTAAAAACAACTTCCATCTTGAAATTCATGATGTTAATACATACACAAATGGTCGGTACATTATTGCTGACGTGACAGTTGGTTCCAAAAGATTAACTTTATCAAATATATATGGTCCAAACCAAGATAACCCAGCCTTTTTTTGAAAATTTTATGAATCTTCTAGAGGGCATCCCAAACGATAACAGAATTTTCGGAGGTGATTTCAAGTTAGTTTTAGACGTAATTAAGGTAGGGGGGTAAATCAAGCACATACCCATTCGAATGCACAGGCGACCTTGTTATCATGGATGCAAGATACAGACCTTATAGATATTTGGCGGATTCAAAATCCAACTAATCAAAGAGAGAGAGAGAGAGAGAGAGAGAGAGAGAGAGAGAGAGGAAGGAAGGAAGGAAGGAAGGAAGGAAGGAAGGAAGGAAGGAAGGAAGGAAAACCCATGCCCTTCAGGTAAGGTACTTGTACCATCATTTTTAGTATAAGTTCCACGTTCATCAAAATGTAATCAGATAAAAAAATCGTCACAAGGTGATCGAGGACCTAATTTAAGTTACATCAGTCATAAGGTAAAGACCCAAATTATGTTACATAGAGCTCAATTTGGTTGTTGCTTTAGGAGATATGTTGTTCACATACCTTAGAACATAACTAAACACTGCAACCTTGAAAACAAGGTCATGGTTACCAAAATCTAATCAGTTGCAAAAATGGTTACAAGATATAATGTAAGTTGCAATGGAGTTCTCTGTGGCCACTAGTTCAGAAAATATGTTGTTCACAAACATCTAGACCATTTTAAACTGTAATCTTCAAAAGTAGGTCAAGGCCACACAAAATTAATGAGGTTAAGAAAAGTAGTCTTGTGTAATAAGTATAGCAACTCTGGCATACCAGTAATCAATGTTTCATGAAATTTTTTTTCAACAAGAAATGAAAGTAAGGTCAAGGTCACAAAAATTCATCAGGCCAAGATAGTTTTATATCAGTCAAATTACAGAAGGGGTGGGGGTTAAGCTTACATTGTATGTTATACATGTAATAGGTGGGAACATTAAAATAAGGTCATAGGGGCTACTTTGAACTGTTCAAAGTAGCCCCACATTCATAAAGCATGTTGGACATTTTTTCTTTCTTTGATCTTACCTGCTAAGGGATGTGATAATATCTGAATACTATATATGTCACAGGTACCCTTAATACTACCTAATATTTTGAATGCTTCTAAATTTATAGATAGAATATACTTACCAGTGTACAGGCAAAAGTTTGTCTGCAGTCAAAAAACGGACCTCAACAGGTTGCCATCTTGAGATTTGCTTTGGAATTGAAATTTCAACTGCATCAAAATTATGAACCCACTGTAAAATCATTGGGGTCCCGTACTAGTATCTAGATTAATTTAAAAGTTTTGAATATAATTTGTACAAGTTGCAATATAAACCAAAACCTTTTTTTTTCTTTTGCTGTTCAAAGTAGCCCTGCTGTTCAAAGTAGCCCCACTTGATGGTACCTGTTTACTTTTGGTCAATATAAAGATAATCGTCTGGCCTGGGGCCATAATCTGTATGCACTTCCCTGATTGTTTTATTCATTGACCGTATATTAGGCCTAAGCTTCAGTGGACTTTTTTACAATTGTGCAATGAAAACAGCAAGGGTTCATTAAAAAAAATCCACAGATTGAAGTGGATTTTGGAAGTGTTGATTCAACATTTTCATCATTTTTAAACTTGAATACCTGTATGCATGCACGGAGAAAGTTTTCACACTCTATCAATAAGAGGACATTCACCACTCAACCTTGCAAAGAGTAAGAGGCATGTTACTCTTATTAGGACCGACACGTTCAAATACTTTTTCATAAAATGAATCTATGGAATTCTCTTCCTGATTTATATGTTGTGTCTGCCCCTTCTCTGTCACCTTTCAAGAAGAGACTGAGATCCCTGATAAATAACCAAGAGGGATAAATTTACCTTATACTTTCCCAGTACACCTCCATCCCTATTATATGAAAAAGTAGAAGCACGGGTTTTTTTTTGTTTTTGTTTTGTTTTGTTTTTTGTTTTTTTCCCAAAAAAAATGGAAGTACTGAATAAGTTTGTCGCTTTTTTGGTTCTTTTATTGATCTGATGTTAAGAATATATATATATATATATATATATATATATATATATATATATATATATATATATATATATATATATATATATATATATATATATATATATATACATATATATATAGTGAATGTACAGTATTACACTAAATGCATCGCGTAAGTTTCATCATTTATTTTCTCATACCTTGTCTGTAGGTTTTAGTTGCTAATTCCAGGGATGTTGCCCATATCCTTGCTATTTCGGAAAAAAATCACAGACCAATATGACAGGCTGCCACGGATAAGTACATACTCCGGTCAGAAAAACAATGCATCAACATAATGATAAGAAAAAAAGTTTACTTGTGACTTAATTTTATTACATGATTAAAAGCATGCACCTGCAGTGCACCCCTCCCCTTGGTGTACTTTGGTCCTTTCATGATGAAAATGATTCGGTGAAAATGCTGAATGTTTCCAAATTAGCTGTTCAACTCTCTGTAGACTGTCTTTATCACATTGGTGATTGGATATTTGTAAGGGGCCATCTCACTCATATTTTCATGTCTTTGCATGATATTTGTGCACATCATAATCCTTACCATGTAATGATCTGTAGAGTGTACATTTTCCGTGAAATGAAAAGGGTGCAGGCTGTTGTCACGTCTTTTCCTTATATCAGAACTCAAGGCGATGTTACAGGGCCTACCCACTTGCCCGCCCAGGCACTTACAGACGTATTTTCAATCTTTTCTCACATGCGCTCAGTAACAGACTACAGATCACAGATTGTTACTACCTAGTTGTCAAGATGACAATGTTAATTTTGAGTGATTGATGCACACACTCTTTTATTCAGACAGAAATATTTAGACAGTGAGCCTATGCTTTTAAGCTTTGTTGTGAAAGAAACATTTTGTGATAAGATAATGGTGTTAAAACATAATATTTCAGTTTTGCAACATTTTAGGTTCCTCCAAAACTAAAACTTGCATGTAAGTGTGACAGTGTGGCATGTACAATGCTGGTGGCCAATTTGCAACTTCACAAAAACATCATGCCAGAAAACACTTCTGCATGTTCTGTGCATGTATATTGTATATGCATGAGGTAGTTTAATGCAAACTGAAAACATTCAAACACATATACAGTGATACCTGCGGTATGCAACCACTCCTGTGAGCAGCCGAATTGCTTTTTGTGGTCCCTAGGCTCGGACATAGGAGTCGACTTCTTTGTAAAATTTACCTGTGGTGACAGGCCACTTTTTCTTGGCAGAAGGGGTGGCCACATACAGCAGGTACAACTGTATATTATCCCATCGTTCAGCATTTGCCACCTCGTATCAAGTATTCCTGCTTAACCGACTCCAGTGGTGTGCCTTAGACTACCTTGCCCCTCCGAAATCTGTTTGTGCACTGCCAGTTGGAAAATGACTCGCGGTCCTACTGGATGAAGTGCAGTGAAGGGCATCTTTTGAGTCCTGTTGCATTGAAGTCCACCAGCTATGGGTGCACCAATCCGTTGTCTAGTCAGCAGTTTACTGCATTATTTTCTAAAATGCCCTCATGCAACATTTGCATTCATGTACAAAGCTGCATTTGATGTTGAGCCCCACAGCTAATTTGTGAAATTTGTACCTAGTCGTGGATATGTTGATACACTGCATGGGGATCTCAATTTTTTATTCATCATGAGTGATAATTCGAAACAACTCCTAAATTTCGATGACATCTTTTTCCCTTGCAATTTAAACTGGTGTCATCAAACGAAAATAAAAACATAATGAAAAAAAAAGCAGAAAATTTACGGTGCTGCCCAGTGTAACCAAGTGCTTGCCAAGGCAAGATATTTTAATGGTTGCTTGTGTTTAAGAATCATGGACATTTAGTTTTTCTTTCTTTTGCTGACAGCCATTTAGGCTACTAGTTGAGTGATAAGTCTTTCTTTGGTTTGCTCATAGCTATTTATGCTATTTATCAAGTATTCCTAATCTTTGTTCTTTGTTCATTCACTCTGGCAGGCCCCACAAAATTGTCTCTATTTTCAGATCATAAAATCCAGTTGGAACAAGCTACAAGACTACAAAAATAACTGCTATATTTACTTCTCCACATCATTCTTATTTCTGGTTCTCTTTTTCCTTTTTTTTTTTTTTTTTTTGATATTTCTCATCAAGATGATAGTAAATGTGGGGCACACGTGATTTTGAACTAATAAAACTGTTGTGGATTTCCGCCAGAGTAGGGTATGCCAGAGACAGCGAAATACACAAGTGGTGTATTCTTTCCTGCACAGCATCTGACTTCATTTGAAGTGTAAACAGATCTTTGGAAACAGTGTATTCTCTCCTAAAACACAACAAGAAGTTTCATCATTTATTGACCATTTATTCATCATTTAGTGGCAACCACCTTATACCAGGACAATGATATATTCCACCCCGGCATGAGAATTTCGAATCACTTGCCATTGGGGTATGTAATCGGGAATTCTGCTTTTACAACCAAACTTTAGATATGGGGGCAAGTGAAATACTGTATCATACTTGCCCTGATGACAAAATCGAAAAAAAAAAGTGGCTGAGCCTTGGGCTTGCATGACACACTGAACTCAGCTGGTAACTTCAGTCTTGATACTTTTCAGCCATATGCATGTTCCATGCTTGCACAGTGTTAACATCATTATGGTCTAAATGATATTGTTCTTTGAAGGTAAACACTTAAAATTATCACTGCATTTTTTCCCTCTGGGTTACCTTACAGTAGTGTGGCAGCCTGCCATAAGCAGTGCTGGTGGCCGATACACAAACAACATACATCCAGGGGTAGAACCAGGAATCTGAAAAAAGGGTGGCGAAACATTGACTTATTTTGTTAAAATGAGTGTCTGGGGGTCCTACCCCAGAAAAGTTTTGTGTGAAATGTTGGATCTAAGCCATTTGTAGACTGAAGTGCAACAAAGATTTGAAGAGCGTTTAAACAAAAGTATTCACATGCATTTTGCAAAACAAAAAAAAGGTGGGCAGAGGGGAATAATGCCATCTCAACCCCCATCCAAATCCACCCCTCCTACACATGTGCTGCATTCTAGATCTGATATTTTTCAATCATTTGTATCAAGTTTAATGGATGCAAACATGTACATCAATTAAAAACTTGGATCTGATTTGAATCTTCATAAAAATCATTGATAGGTTATAAAATATCAGCAGAAACTTTAACTTTGTCTCTATATTTCCTGTATCATGAACTTCTAACCAACTGCTGTGTAGTTGATGTTGACCATCACACTTCAAGTACATGTAAAATAAAGTTAATCTTTCGTGCCAATGCCAATTTTCACAATCCTATCACCTTTACATTACAATGAGGAGAAGGGTAGTAGAAGATTCAAAATATAGATGTTGCTGTGCGCATAACACGTTTTACTTATACAAATATCTGAATTCAAATACAAAGCACAGAGACTGAATGATTTTATTGTACCTGAACAATCATGTAAAAATAGGAGTTCTAAAAAATGGTTATCAACAGGAATGCAAAAACTATCCCTCTGCCCCCCCCTCCAAAAAAAGAAAAATCAAATCCAAAAATCATTGGAGCATGACCATTTGAACAAAGCTGGTAGATACCTACTGGATGTACATCCCTACTTAGTTTGAAGTGAATCTGACATATTTATTAATTATTCTTACCTGTTAACTACATAAAAGCCCACCCACCCTACCCCCATCAGATCATTCTTCAAGACAAGTCCGTGAATAGAATAACTTAAGTATTCAGTCAAGGCCAGAGGTCATATTGTCAAATCTACACGTACTTGTGCTAAAGAAAATTTCAAAGAGTTCTGTGCATATTTTTAGACAAGAAGCTGAAAAAAGCCTTAACACACAAAACTTCATTGAATAGTAGCAAAAAAAGAGTATGACCACCTGCCTGCCAAAATGAGAACTAAGTGACCCCTGAAGACCCTACATGCAATATCAAACAAATTGGGCACGTAGTTTTTAAGAAAATAAACTTTTGATTTTTTTGTCCCAAAAATTATTCAACAATTCGTGAAAAATAGAAAAAATGTTGGCTCCTCATCTTGTTTGTACACTTGGTAGAGGCCGACCTGGTGAACCTTCATGTGTAAAATAAAAGCATTCCACAAAACCGTTTTTGAAAAGTGGAAAAAGTAAAAAGTTAACATATAGATGCAAATGGATGGCATAATCTCTGTATACTGACAAGTCAGCAGAGCTAAAAACCATAAATGGCAAAAAATGACATGTAATGTATGTGTAAGGCAAAGTATGCTGAATGGATGGTTTCTGGTTGGAAACACAAATTACATGCAATGAATTGGGCTGAAAAGGTGCCCTTTCAGGACAGGTGGTCTCTCAATGGAGGGTCCTGAAGACAGGGGCAACTATGTACTTGCAATCTACAATCCCTGTTAAAAAATTGAGCAAGGCAGTGTATGCCTCACATATAGCGGTACATTCATTGTACATGCATCAGGTGCTTTGCTACAATATACATATAGTACCGTCTTGACTGTCAGCATTAAGTGACCACTGTTGTTCTAATTATTGAAGGTTGTCCCTATAATAGTGGCTTGCATGTATTGCTGAGTGAACAAGAAACTGCTACAAGTTTCATTCCCATCTTGGTACATCAGACTATCTTGGGGCATAGAACTTGTCCCCCAGTAGACTCAGCTGGTGATATTTCTAATGTGTCCTTTGGCTGACCATTGTCCCATGATCCAGTTCTAACGCTGCCAAAAAAAAAAAAAAAAAAAAAAAAAAAAAAATGTGATTCAAGTTTGGTGAGAATTGAAAAATGGAACTGGAGATATCTACATTTATATCTGAAAAGTGTTAGTTTAATTATACTGCATTATGCTAGATTCAGTTTGTGTATCAAGATCAAATTCCATGCCCGTCTGTAATGTATGACTAGCCCTGTTCAAACTGTAAGAAAAGAGCACTCTGTGTCTATAACCATTATATAGTGTGAAGAAAACACTGTGTACAGCAAGTCAGCAAATGTAATTACCTTCAGCCAAAGCCAGCTAAATCAGTGTTAAACTTTGATTTGAAGTCAAACAATGGCTTCCAATCCCATGGTCAAATTTTGAAGCATAATTTTGTCTTTCAGCCAGCGAGTGGTTGTTGGATACAGCACCAATCCACTTTGAACTTTTAGGCCTATTGAAGAAGTCACGGTGACAATTGTAACAGTTGCATGTACAGATCTGTGTATTCAGTCTTTTCAGATGAATATTATACTACGCAGTGTGAGTAGTGACAAAATTCTGCCCTGGCCCGGGTGATGGTCAAGCTTTCTATTGATAAATATGTACGATTGACATACATCTTATTCTCAACAACCAAAGCCTCGAAGGCTCCAGAAATATGAACGCTACATATAGTTTCAACTATACATGACTCATATACTAACCTGTGAATGTTCGAACTTAGTAACTTAGTTATAATATATAATATATTAATAGCCTATGCCTATGGGACTTGTGACAAAGTCAAAGACGGCGAAGCTGACTCGCGGCCGCAGCCGCAGCCGCTCGAGATTTCAATTTATGGGTTTCCAGCGACAGTGCTATTCCATGCAACGGTTAACACTGAAGTGACTTAGTTATAATACATAATATATCAGGCCTATGCCTATGGGACTTGTGACAAAGTCAAAGACGGCGAAGCTGCCTCGCGGCCGCAGCCGGTCGAGATTTCAATTTATGGGTTTCCAGCGACAGTGCTATTCAATGCAACGGTTAACACTGACATTTGTCGTCGACTGGGCCACCCTGCACTCGGCCTTATTGAACTTTAGGGGACCCAAGCCCCTATAAGACTAATAATGGTTCAAAGTTCACGAAAGTTTCGGAAGTGTATTAAATAATCATTAGCAACACGAATCACTTATCTGAGATGACTTCCGACCGGTCGTAACATGTAAATTAAGCATCAGCGTTTCTGCCGATGGATGCCCCAAGTGCTATTGGGGACCGTATCATATAATTTTAAATGTGATCATAAACAATAAAATTATTGTTTGACTTTCGAAGAAAAAAATTACAAGAAAGAATGAACGCTGAGACCATCCCCGGGAATATCCCAGGGCATCACCTGCACCTGGCTCGTGTAGGTAAACACGCACCCATAGCTCATTTGGTAGATTTAAAGCGATTGGTTAAAATCTTGTTCCGGTGTTGCATTGTGGGTAATATTCGAGTCAAAAGTCGTTGGTGCATATGCAAATGGCGGCATGAAAATCGATTCCATCGATGATTTCACGGAATAAATTCCAGTTTTTTTATAGTTTAATGACACTATGCGGGCGGCGCAAACATCGATTCTACTAGAAAAACATATAGGAACGTTACCATAGTGCCTGAGGCCCAATAATCTTCGCTTTAGGTAGGAACATGGACATCGTTAGGGGATTTTACCTATAGTATAGAGGCTCAGATCCCCTAAAGTTCAATAAGGCCCTGTAGTCTCCTCAGTTCGTGATTAACTAAGTATCAAAACTTATGCTTCATCAGTTGTTCATGGCTTCATTGAACATGCTGAAAGTTTCAAAATCAAAACAAATAAAATTACCAAGGAAGGTTATCCTCTCAGCCCTCGCATGGATGAGGATCGTTGGCTGGTTGGACCGCTTCCGTCCACCAACTTTTGCTAGGGCTTTGGGCCAACGTTCGGTTCGTTGCCTTGCTCTTCAATCTTGTCCACATAAAAAAAAAACCTCCTCCACGTCGACA
Source organism: Hermodice carunculata (assembly GCA_964020975.1). NCBI lineage: Eukaryota > Metazoa > Annelida > Polychaeta > Eunicida > Amphinomidae > Hermodice > Hermodice carunculata. The sequence continues at coordinate 23,330,780 of OZ026617.1, read as the reverse complement.
TCGACCTTGTACTGTATTTGTGTGATATCTTGTGCAAACTTGTGAAACGAGTTCCCTATGTGACGTCATGCGCTTCGCAGATTCCGATTCAAAACTTTTCATAAGAAATGGGTAAAAATAGACAGCAGCTGCTTTTTCGAGACCTGCCCTTTAAGGGACGATGTTTATTACGTTTTGTACAAATATCAGCTCAACTTGAGCAAACGGTATTGTTTCAGAGGCAAATGATCAATATCAAAGGCCTTTGAAGCTTGTTTTCTCAAGAAAGGATAAGAGGACAAGAACTCCACCTAAGAATGGTTATTCCAAGAAAACAGCAGGGCGAAATTTTATAGGGTTAACGGGTTTCAGCGATTTTCTAAATTTGCTTTGTTCTTTTTCTATGAAATGAAGAAAATGAACATCCTGGAAATCAAAGGGAAAATTGACACGTCAAACTTTGAGGATGGATAACAGAAAAACTAAACCAAACATAAAAAAATCGCAGGATCCTTTTTTGTTGCCAATATGTCAGGATTAAGATGCAAGTGTAATTATGATTTTATCACAAATAATTAGTCACTTATATGGACATTTATGGGGTGGATGCTTTGCGGTCAACTTTCAATTGTTAATTCAACAATTAACATCACAGACACCCAAATACGGGACATATAAATTTTCTGGAGTATGATGATTGCACACATATATTGTATGTTATCCTAACGTAAATGCATTTTGAGCTAGGATTGATTAAAGTGGGATTTATTTTTGGTGTCTTACCTGTCCTTAAAGCGGATATGTTGAAAGTAGTGTGCTTAAATTCGTTCCATTGGCGCTTTGACGTTTCTTCTCCCAGTACACCCAAGTCCATTATCGAACTATTCTTTCAACTTTTTGTGTGGGCAAGAAAAAGACCAAATTTGGATCTCGGCACGACAGAAATGTTTGTCCAATTCCAGCCTATAGCCCATGTAAATAATGATATGGTTGATAGAATACATGGCTCACATTCTCGTAAAACCTTCATACATTTCTTGTAGACTTGTCTTTTTAAAATTTCCTGTTATACATGTAAGCCGAATTATTTTTAATTATGTATACCAACCAATCGCTCTTGATGAGATTATGTAATTTAACGGCGTTTGTAAGCATGCTTTCGTAAATACATAATGTTGTATCGGTTATAAATATATAGATGTACACGCGAGACAATATAGCGGAACCGGTAACACCACTGTAGAAACCACGCCTGCCAAATGCAGCCTCTGGACTCTCATGCCAACTAGCTAGAAACAGTAAAGCTGAAATAACAAAGGAAAAGGAACACAGATCATTTGCATGTAAGACTTTGATTGTGAAAAAGGCTGCACTTGGAAATTTTTGCCTGAAAAATTTTGCCGCGTGTTCCAAACAAAGGATTGCTCTGTCCCAATCCAAGTTCTACTAAATTTGGACCCACTGGACATTTTTACCTGTCTGGTTACTACCACAGAAACATCATGGGAAGAAGAGGATCTAGATCAAACTCTGGTCAAGGAAGAGCGAGTAAACCAAGAGAATTGACGCTTTTAGGACCAGATCAGTTTATGTCCTATCTGGAGGAGGCTTTTGAAAACGAACGCGTAAAAGTCGCCATGGCAGACATCATTGAAAGAGCTGTGAATGACAGACTACGTGTCTATGAAGCCAAGATAAACTCTCTAGAGTAAAAATTGAACAGTTAGAGCAGTGGATGGACGAACAAGAGCAGTATTCATGTCGAAACTGCCTGCGAATCACAAATACGTGGCCAGAACAAGAAGGTGAGGATTGAGAATCTCTTGTTGACTTATTCAAGAACACAATGAAGCTAAACATTGACAAAAACACAATAGAAAGAGCACATAGAGCTTGAAATTCAAACAAAGGAAATAAGCCCAGGCCAATAATTGTCAAGTTTCCAAGCTACAAGTATAGACAAACAGTTTTCCAAGCTCGAACCAGCCTGAAAGACGCTGGAAGTAAAGGAAAGAGACCTTTTATCAATGAAGACCTGACCCCGGCGCGTTCAACACTGGCCTTCAAAGCAAGACAGTTAAAGCAAAGGGCTGTTGTGCAAGACACTTGGACCTCAGACGGTCGTGTTTATGTTCGGTCACACAATAACACTAAAGTTAACATTAGGTCAGAAAGGGACCTATCCAGATTCCAACTGAGCAACACAGCACAAGTGCAAGCAGCCGCCTCGGCCAACACACCGGATGAGACACCTTCAACATCGATCCCAAGTGCCTCTCCTGTCCGATCAGTTCAGCCACAAGTTTTGTCAACAGAAAATGACTAGTAACTATTCTGTAAGTGTACAGATTGGCAATACCATTGTCGATTGACACCAAGTGACAGATGGAAAAACTTTGTTCTTTTTCATGTTTATTTGTGGTCGAATTTTCTTTATTGCAGGTCCAGTCATAAGTGCCTTTCACGAAATCAGCGCACACTGATACATGTACATTGAGTTCTTGAGGCAAAAAAGAGGGAGGAAGAAGAATCTGAGGGGGGTGGGTGGGTGGATTTTCCGAGTGCGCGGCCCTCCCTTGGACTTGAAGATTGTGAAGTTCAAAAACCGAACTCTCGACAACTAAATTATAACAATGACTGTGTAGTGGTAAGAAATAATATGAAATGTTTAATGACAAACTTTGTAAGTTTACCAAGTAAGTTCGATGAGTTTACAATAAAAATTCATGAAGTCAAACCGGATATCATTTTTGGGACAGAGACATGGTTAAAAAATGACGTAACTGAGGATTTCATTAGTTTCAAGGTTTTCTTTCATTCAGGACTGATACATCAGAAGTGAGAGGAGGGGTGATAATATATGTGAAAGTCACATTACAAGCACATCTTTGCGAAGAGTTAAACAATTTAGAAGTAAAAGAACCACTATGGATTTGGGTAAAAAACCCTGGTAAACCAGATAATCTTTTTGGAGTGGTATACAGGAAAGGTGATAGTTCCCAAGAGCATAATATAAGGGTACTTAAACAACTTGAAAAAGCCATTTCTATTTGCGAGGGTAAATTCATGGTAACTGGAGGTTTTAATTTACCCCTTATTGATTGGAAAAATTGTATGGTACTTGATAGTGAAATTTTTTTTCACACATGTTTTATGACAAGTTAAATGACTTATTTCTAAATCAACATATGGTTGATCCTACACGCCAGAGAGGGGAGGCTGTACCAAGCTGTCTAGATTTAATTATTTCATCAAGTGAGTTAGATATATTAAACATAAAAATGCATTGCCCCCTAGGAAAGGGAGATCATAGTATCATCACTTGGAATTACTTACAAAACTTTGAAAGCAAATATAATCAAGATGTATATAGATATGATTATAACAAAGCTGAACACGATAAAATGAATAAGTTATTAGCAGAGAAAGACTGGAGTCATGTCACATTAGCAACAGATGTAAGTGATGCATGGGACAATCTACATACTTCACTTGCGAATATTGTAAACGAATGCGTACCTAAAGTGAAAATCACCTGTGGAACCAAAGTAGAAAAACCGTGGTTCAATATTAATGCAAAAAGAGTAATCAGAAGAAAATATTTTGCTTGGAAACGGTATCTTGAAACTAGGTCATATGCCAGGTATAAAGAGTATGTTAAAAGAAGGAACAAGGCTACCAAGAAATTAAGAGCTATCAAGAGAAGGTACGAAAAAGATCTGTGTCAGAGAATTAAAAAAAACCCGAAAGCGTTTTATATGTATGTAAATAGTAAAATTAAATCCAGATCAACAGTAAGTGGACTTCGCAAGAACGATGGTTCAACAACCTCGGACGACTTAGAAACAGCTATGGAGCTGAACAATTTTTTCCAGTCTGTCGATGTTAAAGAGGATGATAAATACTTAATTTGGTTCAATGACTTTGTACATTTACATTTGACAAAGATGCACCTGAACCTTTTAACTATGCCGGCAATACTCACGATCAGGTATTAGATAATGTATATTTTACACCCTTAGAGGTGAGAGATTTACTACTCAATATATACCCAAACAAGGCCTTAGGCCCAGATGAGATACATCCTAGGGTGCTTAAAGAATATGCAGTAAATCTTTATTTTCCTTTGCATTGTATTATGAGGCAATCTATTGATCAAGGCAAATTGCCAGATATACGGAAGAAAGCCAATGTTACGCCCATTTTTAAAAAGGGTGACAAATCCGTGACGGGCAATTATAGGCCTGTAAGCCTAACTTCCCAAGTATGTAAACTTCTTGAAAAGATTATTAGACAGAGGATTGTTCAACATATTGAAAACAATATGTTGTTACGTGATGAACAACATGGGTTCCGAACAAACCTGCTACCTACCTTGGAGGATTGGACATCCATGTATGATGAAGGAGTGCCTTTTGATGCAGTATATTTGGACTTTATAAAAGCTTTTGATACAGTTCCACATTGTAGACTAATTTATAAGCTACATAAATATGGTATTGAAGGAAATTTCAGTGCTTGGATCGAAGATTTTCTTAGAGACCGAATACAGTTTGTCTCAATAAATAAGACCAATTCATCATGGGCGAAAGTAACAAGTGGGGTGCCCCAAGGGTCTGTTATGGGGCTGGTGCTATTTTTGTTGTATATAAATGATTTGCCTGCTGTTATGTCCTCATCTTGTAAGATTTTTGCCGATGACACTAAAGTATACCACCAAATTTTATCAGTATTAGATCGAGATACACTTCAAAGTGACTTAATCAACTTGTCTTTGTGGTCGGAGGAATGGCTACTTAGTTTCAATGAGGACAAGTGCAAAGTACTACATGTTGGAAAGCAAAATCAGAACTATAATTATGAAATGAATAATCACACCCTTAAAAATGTAACAGAGGAGAAGGATCTGGGTATCCTAGTAACCTTGTCTCTTTGTAAATATATAGGAAAAGCAGCCTCTAAAGCCAATAGCATATTAGGAATGATAAAACGTACTTTTTCATATTTCTCAAAGGATTCTCTACAAACATTGTATAAATCTTATTTAAGACCACATTTGGAGTTTTGCGAGCAGGCTTGGTCTCCTGAAAAAGGATAAGGTTATTTTAGAGAAGTTTCAAAGAAGAACCACGAAGTTGATTCCCGGCATCGCAAACTTGAGTTATGAAGAGACGTTAAGAGAGTTAATGTTAACTACCCTGGAAGACCGTAGAACTAGAGGAGATTTAATAGAAGTATATAAAATTTTAAATGGCCTTGAATCAGTGAATTTTAACACTTTTTTTTACCAGAAGGGAGTATCAGGGTCTAAGAGGACATTCCTTCATGCTTGAAATCAATAGGTGTAAATACAATTTAAGAAAATACTTTTTCAGTAACAGGGTGATTTGTATGTGGAACAGCCTACCTGATCGTATTGCTTCTGCACCTAGTGTAAACTGTTTCAAAAATCATTACGATAGATACTATTATGGATTTTGATATATTATTGTTAACCTGCTCAGCCACGTCGCTGATTTCTATCTTGTTTATGTACTCAAGATGTGTGCTTTATGTATATATTTCATGTACATTTTCCTTCTCACACTAAATGATTGATTGATTGATTGATTGATTGATTGATTGATTGATTGATCCTTTGACCACTCATTATGTTTGTTCGAGCGCAAAGTGTGCCATGTGGCGCATTAACACCACAGTGACAATACTGCCTGTAAAGTCCTTTTTTCTTACTTGTGTTTTCGTTTTTTTCTGTTCACCGAGCGGAAATTTAACTCCCCTGTGCCCAGTCGCGGCTGCTTTGGAGGCAGGTCAAGTGTTACCAATCAAGGATTGATGAAAGATGTCGAGTTAAAGAGCAAGATCACGTAGCTATATCATTTTCATAATAAGTTTTACTTATGAGTGTTCAAACTTCATCTGAATCCTCAATAAGTAGTAGTAATGACGTAAGCAGTGTTAGTTGGTCATCAGACTCGAACAGACGAAATGATATTTTACTTTTTCATATGAACATCAGAAGCCTAAGAAACAAGGTAGCCGATCTCTCTTCCTTTACATACCAATATGACGTTCACAGAAACATGGTTAAATGGCTCCGTCACTAATGATAAAATTGTAATGACTGGATTTCAAGAACCAATGCGAAACGACAGAGAAAGTGGCCACGGAGGAGGGGTATGTGTATATTTTAGAAATGAATTACCCGTCGCCAGAAGGAGAGATCTGGAGCTGCCTAGTTTGGAATGTATATGGTCTGAAGTAATTGTTAAAATTGGCAAAAAAATTTTGATATGTGTTTATTATGGACCCCCGAGGGACAACACTCAATTTTGGATTGATTTCGAAAGTTCCCTAGAAAATGCAAAGCAAACCAACACAAAAGACATCTTTGTAATGGGTGACTTCAATGATGACCAGCTCAACTCTGTAAATACAAATTTTGGTCTTATAACCGGAAGCCGTAACATAGTTCAACTTATCACTGAACCTACCAGGGTGACTGAAAACTCTGTTACTTGCATTGACGTGACTGCTACCAGTTGTCCCGACAGAGTTAATTTGGCAGGTGTAATAGGCACTGAGATAAGTGATCATCAAGCGACTTTCTGTCACTTAAATTTTCAAGTGCAGAGGGCAAAAGATTATATGCGGGAGATCTGGTTGTATGAACATGCTGACTTTAATGGTTTAAATAATAATAATGATAATAATAATAATAATAATAATAATAATAATAATAATAATAATAATAATAATAATAATAATAATAATAATAATAATAATAATAATAATAATAATTTATTCGGAAAACTACCCCTTTACAGCGGGGGCATCAATGGAACGGGGTTTATTCCATGATGCGTCCAAGTATACTACAAGAAGCCGTCTATATTACAAAGTAAGGATTTGTGTGTGGTAGGGCTGTATCTACGTTCAGCATTGAGCCGTACGTGGAACAGCATCCATTTACCATTTTGGAATTTACTTTTTACATGCGCATGCAACCATCAATAGGCTTCTCATAGCTCCATGTATATATACATATACATTGTCCATTACATTCTTTTGACAAATTAACCTTCCCTTAACCTCACTAATAATATTCAGTGGGAAAACATACTATGTGATCTTGACGATAACGACATGGTAACTCAATCGTCGGAACTTTGTCTTGCCACTACTAAAAACACATTGCTACTAAAGGAGTTACTGTCAGACCTGGTGGACCACATTGGTTGTCTTCTCATGTCAAAAAACTTATCCATAAACGTAACCGATTACATAGGAAAGCAAAGGCAACAAACAACCCCGTCCATTGGTTTAAGTACCGAAAAAGCTCATAATCGTTTGTAAGTAACCAAAGAAAGTCAACACGAAAATATTACAGTTCTCTGGCTGAGAATATCAATTCCATTGATTACAATTCACGGCTTTGGTGGAAAATAGTAAGGCAGTTCTTGCAATAAAGCTGTATCATCAGAATTTCCTCCTATGAAGAATGGCGAACCTTTTGTTACCAGTGATGCAGACAAAGCTGAACTGTTCAATAGCTATTTTGCTGAACAGTGCTCCTTAAACACAAATGAGGCGGAACCTCCCACAGTTCAGTATCCAATTAGATCTATCCTAACTAGTATAGACATTGACGAAAGTCTGGTCAAAGATTGTATATCTCTATTTTAAAGTGCCTAAGGCGACTGGCCCTGACAACATCAGCTCTAAATTATTAAAGGCTTGCTCTGACTCAATTAGCAAACCTTTGTGTATGATATTTAACAGGTCTTTAGAAGGTGCCATTTCCCCACAATATTGGAAAAGCGCAAATGTTAATCCATTGCACACAAAAAAGTAAGCAATTTACAAAAAAAATTACCGCTCAATATCTCGCCTTGGTTGTGTTAGCAAGATATTTGAAAAGTGTGTTTTCAAATTTATTTTCAATCGTATTGAAAAAATAAAATTCTTACACGGTTTCAGTCTGCTTACCAAAATGGAGATTCTCTCGTTTCACAATTATTAGATTTTTAATATTGTGTTCGAAGCCATGGGTGAAGGGAAAGCCATCAAATTTGCTTTTCTGGATGTTTCACGGGCTTTCGATTGCGTGTGGCATAAAGGTCTTCTCCACAAGCTTAAATCCATCGGCATCAGACATAACTTGCTGGCCTGGTGCAAAAGCTATTTAGAACAAAGACATCAGCGTGTTGTAATAAACGGACAGTCCTCGTCTTGGCGTATTGTAAGAGCTGGTGTACCTCAAGGGTCAATATTAAAACCTTTGATGTTTTTAATTTTTATTAATGACATTGCAAGTATAGTTGAATCAAATATTCGGCTGTTTGCAGGCGACACGCCTCTTTTTTGTCATTGTCGACCGAGGCGATGACGATATAGCGAGCCTTACTTTAAACAGATCTTTCAGCAATATCCATTTGGGCTGATCAGTAGTTTATCAGCCTAATGAAAGTAAAACTTTTTCTATGACCTGCTCAAGGTCTCAAACTTATGAATCTGATCCAATATATATTTTTTTAAATTGCCGCGTGACGGACAAAAACTCTGATAAGCACCTTGGCGCAATGTTGTCATCTGACTGCACCTGTACAAATCACCTTGACACTGTATATGTAAAAGCTATGAAACGTGTAGACTGCCTTCGTGCCATGAAATACACCTTGAATAGAAAGTCACTGGAAAAAATGTACATGGTGTTTATCACACCCCTCCTTGAGTACGGCGACATCCTTTGGATGTTCCAATAAGCTTGTACAGGTGCAGTTAGCGGGCGCACGTATCGTGACCGGTGGCACCCAAACCACACGTAACAGATTACTTGACGAAGAAACACAACGTGGGAAGACAGATGAGAGAAACACAAATTCATACACTTTTACAAGATCGTAAATGGTTTTGCCGCACATAGGATTCCAGAATCTATAGCCACCGGTTACAACACATTACACCGTAACAAATGTTTAAAACATTACATATACACGCGTGTACACAGACAAAAAGACGGAATGCGACACAGACACGTGAGTTCAAGACTTACCACCAAAAATATGCCTCCTTCAAGCTGAGCAGCGTATTAGTGCATCAAAGGTTGACTGACGTTTGCACACTCCTGGAGATGTTTATATACAATTCACTAACTTTCCATATTGTTGATAAAATGGTGGGATACACAACTGCTTTTATTATCCATATGGGATGAGTATTTATAAAACATTTCTGGGGTGCAGGAATCGATTTTTGTCAAAAAGCAATGTATCGTTGGCATTTCCACAGCTGATCTTAAACAAAAAGTGAGATGGATGATTGTTTTGCGTCTTTTCAGCCTGAATCAATTCATTCAGTGCGTGAGTGCTAAAATTGATCATATACCTGAAACAACACTCAAGTTAAAAGCAGCGATACGACATTGCACTTACAGAGTAATGCTGCCAAGCAACGTCAGTATCCTGTTATATTGAAACAAGGCAACATGCATTTATAAATCATGGTGTAAAATACATATGAACGCTGATCCCAAAGTCGAATGCAAACGTTAATTGTGTACATAGAACTACAATCTGCATGGACACGGAACCAAGATTTTAAGCTGTTGAGTATCCCCAGTATTACATTTGTTTGTGTTGTATAGCCTTTGCTGTTACATATATTCTGCAGCTAAAACGTTTAGTTATGTGGATTTTTTCCGTAATAGCGTAAAACACCAACACATATATTAAAATTCAAGGCTACATGCTAATTTGACCACCTGTAGTAGAAATCTGTTTGGTACCCGGGTGATGAAATAAAACAAGGGTACCCAAATCGAAGAAGTACCACCCATGAAATTGGGTATTAAAACATTAGCTTTGCTAATCATATACGTTTATGTAAATTTACACTACTTCACATCAAAGCAAATGAAAACCAACAGTCAGTTTAATAGTTTGAAGACAAACAGGTGACGGCAGCGATAGGCATTCGGATAAAACATATACCATTCTGTACACACGGAATATTGAAATTGTGCATTCTGATTGATTTGATTTCAACATATTTTATTTACATGAAAGTGATTGGGGAACAGGAAGACCCTATATTAACCCCTCTCGCAGAGAAAAGGACGTACAAGTCAACAACACCGAAACACACAAAAGAGACACATTAACAAGACGGGGCGGATGGTGGGGCAGGAACTATAGTGCTATGTAATGTAAATCCTGTAGAGACTTCCAGCACTTAAAAAAAAAAAAAAATCTCGGTTCTTGGTTTCCTCATTATATTCGTGGACTACTACAAAATAATGTAGTCATCATCTAAAGAACAGTTTTTGTTACCATAAAGAGAAGTTACTGTAGTAAACAGTGCTATTGGTGAAACTTTACTGCTGAGTCAACTTTAAGATTTTGGTATAAAGGTCATGTAAAAAGATATTGTAAAATGTCTTCGATACTCATACCACACGAGCATAGAGGCGAGTCAACCACGCCAATTTTAAACAAATACAAATTGAGTCGATTGCAGCCCAAGCTCAATTTTGTATGTTTAATGGCAGTAGAACGCTTGCAGAAATTAAGTTCTAAATATTGAATGGGTTGCTTAAGAATAATTGTTAACTTTAACTTGAACTGGCCAAGTGAACTGGCATTACGAATGTCACGGGGCAGCTGGGGTTCCAGAGTCGAACAATATAAATGGAAAGAATTATTGTCATATAAGGACGTTCTTGCACGAAAAAGATAACCGTCTGGTCGATTACAGGTGTCCTGATTCGCAGCTAAGGGTGGAGCATCATGAAGAAGATCACGCATCTCAGAAGGGGTCAAATTATTAACAATTTTGCACATGATAGTAAGTTTAGCTGTTTCCCTTCGTGCCGCCAGTTTTTTCCAATCCGATTTCCTCGCAGAGTTTAGAGGTGGAAGTACCTTTTATCGCACCAGTGACTACGCGGGCTGCAGCTAGCTGAATTGATTCCAACCTCTCAGCATCAGCCTGTGTACGCCCATCCCAAATAGCGCTACCATACTCTAATAATGGACAAATGAAGGATATATAAATAATTTCAAGGGTTTTCTGTTCAGGCGAAATTGCAAGCATTAAAGGTTGTGGGTGGTTATCAATTTACTAGCCTTTTGTACAATCAGGTTAATATGTAGAGGCACATTAAATCACATTTATGGGTTATTCTCCGGTGTTTATGGTAAGACATCTTCGAGCTGATGATTTTGAAGGAGAAGGGGCGGGTAAGGTATTGGGGGTGCTTTACGTGACACAATCACAGTGTAAGTTTTCAGGGCATTGAACGAGATTAGCCATTGTTTAGGCCAAGTATCAGGAGATGATAAATCGGTGTTCAAAATATCGGATGCCGACTGGGGGTCATCCACTGTCAAATAAAGTGAAGTGTCAGCAAATAATTTAATGTTGGAATTTTCAACATCAACGATATCCTTATCAAAAATTAGAAATAACAGGGGACCAAGGACGGAACCCTGAGGAACCCCTGCATTGATTGCTCCCCTGGTGAGGGTGCATTCTGATTTTCAGTCTCGGCAGCTATTAAGCGCATTTTATTTCAAAAGGGATGGGGGGGGGGGCAGTCGATGCCTATATTACCCCCGCCCCCCCCCCAAAAAAAACCCCAGTAAGCAATACTTCTATTCCTTTTTAATTTGATTAGTTAAAAATTTTCAGCACATGAACTTTCAGGCCATACACAAAGTCTCTAGTTCATTTTAATGCAAACAAAAGGAGTCTATGATTTCCAAAATAAATAAATAAATAAATAAAAACAAAAAACAAAACGACAAACAAAAACAAAAACAAAAACAAAGCAAAAAAAAAAAAAAATAAATAAATAAAAAAAGAAAAATAGAAAAAATAAAAAAAAAATAAAAAACCCCCAAACCCTAGAAATTCTTGTGAACCCAATATCTCCCACAAAGTTTCCTGTCTACAGCAAGATACCTCTAACCATTCCACAAAAATATGTAAGGAGTACTGTCAATATATCCCTCTGAGTGAATTTCAGGTACTGTCATATCCCAGTACCCACCAGTTACCCTCCGTTTACGTCACGAAAAGGAGCAGGAGAGCAAGTCCTCCGCATATTTTTTTTTTTTTATATTTTGATTGCAAAATGATCTGACACCTTATTCTGAATCTGAAAATATGCATCATTTGTTAAAGTATGTTAATAGGCCATTTTCAATCGGGTATATTCCAGGTGTTTGGAGCCGAGCACCCAAATTGCTGAAGTACCCACCAGGTACCCGTGTATCCTGCAATGCTCTTATGAACCAACACTGGTCAATTCTACTCGAATTTAATGTACACTACGACTGGCAACTTCTCCGTATTTATAGAAGGCTCTTCTACGGATGCACCGAAAATCATTTGCACTATATATTTGCCCCGGCTAAAAGCTTTTCATGTGATTTGAAGTCACCACTTAACGTTTTTCCTTTTTATACACAATATCCAAATTACACTTAAAAAATCAATTACGGATCAGAACGTAACCAAATGGACTAAAAGCTTTTCTATAGTCAAACTTAAAGCGTCATTAAGGTGTATGAACGAAGACAGAGTCTGTCACATAACTTGAAATCGTTTCAAACAATATTTCTGACCTTTGTGTACCATTCATGAATTATTCTCCTGATATTCCAGGCTAATGTTAGTCGGCATTTTGATTGAAGTGGCTATATATCTTACTTTAACATGCATGTCACACGTTTATTTGACTGTTATGCATCGAAAAATCCACGCGTGACAGACAGGCGGGTAAAAAAATACTCTAAAACGTCACGTATATGTTCAAAGCTGAAACTGGCCTCCTATCTTTGCGTACAGATATGGGTATGTTTCAGATTTTCTCCATACACCGTGTATAGTAATATATATTATTGTTTTACGAGGATTGGAAAAATAGCCCTTGGCTAATTCAAATTCCTCTCCTCACACACACACAAAATTACATCGACATGGTATAGCACTGCACATATACCACAACAGAAAAAAAAATAAGGAATACAAATTAAAGCATAACCAGTACAAATCAGTTGGACAATAGAGGGAATAATTAGGAAATGAATAAATCGCCCATCAGTCTGTGTTAGGATCAGCATCTCTCAATTCTCTAAATCTTTTAAAGCTCTTGACAAATTCCATTGTTGCTTTCATCAATAAATAGTATGTGTCTTACGAAGTTATGAGTGTATCAGATAATAAAATATGAACTTTTTCAAAACTACGCAACCCTTCCAATTTACAACCAAGTTTTCTGTCCTAATAATTTCGGAAAACCTCGCCAAACGAGATTGTCGAGCAGCACTGGAAAGTGGACACTGCAGAAGAAAACAATAGTTTCAGATCGGAAACCACATCTACAGGCTGGGTAATCACACGAACGATGAGTAAACCAACGAGCACTGATATCAACTCTAAAGTGGTTCATTGATATATTTAAGGTATGAATACACCATTGCGGCCAATCAGGTGCAGGTTACCGCACTAAATAGTACTTGGTTGTCGTGTGCTGACACCTTTGGGGGCCATTTTACCTGTAATTAACCCACTGTTTCAGCTAGACTATTACATGAGCTTATCAGCCTGTTTGTGTTATATGGTTTTGACAGATATTTTTTCCATGATGAGTTTTATAAACAGAGGGCAAATCACATATTCATACGCAGTGACGTAATGCTGGCAAGCCGTGCCCGGAGCACGTGTTTCCTGGCTATGACAGGTAAACACTGGCATAACTTTTGATTCTATCAATAGACTCGCCTTTTTTATTTTGAATGTTTTCAATGAAAGGTGTCTGCACAACACCAACTGCATACTTTATTTTAAAAAGTGACGCAACAAAAGTTATACGTCTTTATGCTAATATGAGAATATACAGTAAATATAATGGTGGTTTCATCCCTTAAGGTTCTAGATCTGTGCATCAGCCGTCCAAAGCCGGGAAGGGGGTGGATAGGTGATGCGGTACATGTGTTTTGAAAATGCTCACGGAAACGAGATTCCTTACGTTTAAGAGAAGGGTGTTCCAAGCACGTGTGACGGGGTAAATGATTTCATAAAAGTGAGGTCCATCAAAGAGCCTCGACGTGGGTATTTAGGGTTGGCCTAATACGCCCGTGAAGGCTCTTTGATTGGGTACTTGCAGGAAAAACATCTGTCTTTGATATTACCAAGGAAGGTACAGAGAGCTCTCTCTACCCTCCTTGATATTGTTTTACTGAGAAGTGGGGGATGAAGGTTCATGATGATAAATAAAAAAATATGGTCATTGGCAAACAGAATTGATAAAGAAAAAAGATGGAAATTAGGTAATTTGAACATTTGTAAATGCGAAAGCTTTACGTACCTAGGGGTTATTTTTACTAGAAGTCTGGCAGACAGTGCTCATATCAAACAATACCTGAAGCCCAAGGCACAACGTCTCAATGATTATATGAGAAGCATTTTGGTAGGCCATAAGAGTATTAAGAGAGTTTCTTTAGGAGATAGGATATGGAAGTACTTAATGATACCATCTCTAGCTCACAGGTCTGCGGTTTGGCTATGTAACACACAAGAAAGCAATACCGTTATAAGGTCCATTCAATATTCGGCTGCCACGTCTATCATGCGTATAATTGCGACATCAGCTATTGAAGCTACGCTGGGTGAACTTGGTTGGTTGCCGTTAGCACATAATTTACATCTATCCAGGGTCAAATATTTCCATCGTTTAAAGTTTGGCATCGATGAATCAAGGTTATGTAAAAAGGTGTGTAAAGAATGGAAATATCAAATGAGAATGGGAATTATTCTTCACGGCCAAATGTGAAAGAGATCGGGAAAATTTATACAGAAGTGGGTTTGGACAATACAATGTACGGTCAAGATGGAGACTGGTTCCTTTCATTCAAGAAATTTTGCATTGATAATCATGTACACACATTTTTCAGCGTAATCGATAACAAAGCATCTTTGTCAAACTATAGTCTTGAAGAGATCTTCATTCGGAGCAAAGTATTTACTATGAAATATTTCAAAAGTGCACTTTAAAATTAAAAGCAAGAACCGGATGTCTTGGAATTCAAGAGGATCTTTTAAGATGTAATAAAGTCACAGATAGAAACTGTCCACTCTGTCACAACGGTCGTGAAAATCTGTATATATATATATATATATATATATATATATATATATATATATATATATATATATATATATATATATATATATATATATATATATATATATATATATATATATATATATATATGGCATTTAAAGGAGATTCATCCATATGCGGAAAAATGTACCTGTATACAGTGGAAATGGGAAGGAATTTTATCCTATACCAGATGGGCTGAAACGACCTGTAGCGGAAATAAAATTTTGAACAGCTAAAAAAATATCAATATTTTCAGTAAAAAGTACAATCGAAAGAACCGTATAATATTGTCTGTAATGTAAAGGGAGCATATTTTAAAATAATAGAGTGAAGAACCGTTCAAGGGACAGTATACTTTGGACAGAGAAGAAAATAATGACATCGTCCTCATTGGGTGAACCGCATGCGCATTTTGGAGTGTCCTTCACACAAATTTTGAAAAGATGAGAATTTAATTGACTTGCACCTAGACGGCAACGTGTGTGCATAACAGCAAAAAACCTATTGCCAAAATTGAGTAATTCGAGAAACTTGATGGGCTGGATAACAGGTACATCTATCCGTGATTTGAACTGTCGAATCGAGGCTGAATTACGGATTTCTAGAGGCAGGTGATTCCATAGTCTGATAGTTGAGGGGAAGAACGTTTTGTCAAATATGTCAGTGTGAGCTCGAAAATGATAAAGATCATACTGTTGACGGGTATTGGAATTACCAGAGCCTGAAGGAGAGGCAGTACTCAGTATAGAACATAAATATTCGGGAGCAAGTTTGTGCACAATTTATACATTAGAGTCACGTAAGATATTTTTCTGAGTCTAGCCAGAGTTGACCAGCCTGTTTCCTCATATAATTTTGCGTTACTGGTTCCATGCATAGCACCAGTAGCGTTACAAGCTGCACTTTATTGAATACTTTCAACTTTTTCTGCATCTAAAGCTGTACAACCGTTCCATACGGGACTACCATATTCGAGAATATGCCTTATGAAGGATGTATAAATAGTTTCAAGGGTTTTTCTATCCAACGTAAATTTTAAACTCTTCATGATATTCATTAATTTAGATGATTTGTTATATATATCAGTGATATGATCAGACCATCTCAGGTCTGAACGTATTGTGATACCAAGATGTTTGTGTTTACCAACATCCTGCAAAGTGTGCCGGTGGAAAGAAATAAGAGGATGTGTAGCAGGATTAGTTTTCCGAGAGACAAGCATTGAGTCTGTTTTCAGAGCATTGAAAGTTACAAGCCAGTCATTGGACCATTGATCAATATCTGAAAGATCGGAGTTAAAACTTTCGGCTGCAGTAACTGGATTATCAATGGTAAAATACTGATATCATCAGAAAACATTTTTATGTTGGATCTAACAAGGTCCACTATGTCGTTAATATAAATGAAAAACATGAGAGGTCCGAGTACTGAGCCTTGAGGTACACCTGCATAAATTTTGCCCCAGTTTAAAGACTGGCCTTGAACAACTACCCGGTGCATGATAACGATTCGAAAAATAAGCCGAAAACCAATCACGAAGAGATCCTGCAATACCACTTTTCCTTAATTTATGCAACAGGCCAGCATGCCAAACTTTATCGAATGTTTTACTAATATCCAAAAATATAACCCGGACCTCTTTTTGATGATCAACTACCAAACTTAATTCGTGATAAAGCAGAAGTAATTGATTAATGGTGGAATCACCAGGCATGAAACCGGATTGGTGGGCAGATATAACAGTATTATCTCGAAAGAAATTGAACACATGCTTAAATACTATTTTCTCGGTACAACTAAATAATGACACAGGCCTGTAATTATTACATATGTCATAAGGGCCTTTTTTGTGGAGGGGAGAAACATTTGTTTTTTTCGCTTGCTGAAGGGAACCTTTTTTGAAAAGTGAAAGGTTAAACAATTTTGCAAGAGAAGAAGAGATAGCGTGTGCAGCTTCTTTTAGAAGTTTAGCAATTATTCCATCAGGACCAGAAGCTTTAGTGGTGTCGAGAGTTGAAAGTATGTGAAGGACTTCAGTTTCCGTTATATTTATGGAATCAAGTTTAGGAAAAGGCGAGTCGGTAATTTCAAGCGAAGTAGCTGAAGAAGAATCAACCTGGCACTGTTGCAGAAAGAAAGAGTTAAAAGTTTCAGCTTTAGAGAAACTATCTGATATATGTTTGCCGTCATGTAAAAGAGAGGGAATAGTCGAAGAATGATTTCTATTTAGAAAGTGTTAGACAGTGCGCCACCAACATTTGGTTGATCGAGAAGAATTGTTTAAGTCATAGCACAATTTTTCATTATATTCTTTCTCAGCCTGATTCAATTGTTCTTGATAATGATTCCGTAATCGGCAAAAGGTTTTCCATGCAGCTGGTTCAAAATTTCGGCTCTTTGCTCTTTCTTATTGTCTTTTGACTTGACGCTTAAGTGATCGGAGGCGGGTATTATACCAAGGTAGGTCAGAAGGCCTGACTTCAATGTTTTTATTCGGAATGCAGCTTGCTGCACTGTCTATGAATAAATTTGACCACGAATTGCAACATATGTCGATATCATCGGTAACAAAACATTGAGACCAATCGATCCCTATAAGATGAGCTCTAAACACATCAAAGTCCGCTTTTTGGTAGTTCCATATGCGACGTTTAAATACAGGATCTTTCTTACGGCGAAAGAGTAAATTAGCCGCCACAACACAATGATCACAACTTGATACTGAAGGAAGTACACGAATTTCACGGAGATAGTTGGGAATATTAGAAATTATCTGGTCCAGACACGTTGCTGAGGGATTGGTAATACGAGTCGGTTCCTGTACGTGCATAGTAAGAAAATTAGTTCTGACAAATTGATTGAGCTTCAGGCCAGACTGAGTTAAGAAATCGGAATTTAAGTCACCTGTTAGGATGATATTTTGAATACCGGTACAATTTGCTAGATCAATACTTCGCTGAAGTTTATCCCAAAAAGACACCAGAGCATTTTAGAGGCCTGTAGATGATATTGTTATGAAGTCTGATTTCGCTCCATAGGAGCTCAATATCAGGTATCTCCAAGTCAGAACGTCGAGATACGTGTAAAGATTTGGAAAGATAGAGAGCTACACCAGCACCGACTGCATTGGGGCGGTCGCGTCGAATAATATCATGATATTATTGCTAGTATAGTAAGATTACTAACAGAAGAGTTTGTTGAACGAAATGTATCAGACAAAGAGATTATGTCGAATTCCGGTACCAGATCTGAGCGAATCGATCTCAGCTTATTCGTGGAGAGGCTACGAATATTAGAATGACAGAAAGAAATATCGCGGAAATGTTTTATAGGGCGGGGTTTGTATGGACGTCTCCAGCTAAAAGTATTAACAGGGGACTAAGGGCTAGGATGTAGTCGAATTTCAGCTGACGCCAATGAAAATAAGTGAACGCCACATAAAATGAAAGAGCTCGCGCTTTCCAACAGAGAGGTTTTAGTTAAGGAAAACTGTGGCCAAACTCACGTATGTAAACATGTAAACAACTGGGCAAACAGGGTAAACCGATCGTTTCACAGATGTGAATTCATTATTAGTTCCAATAAATGTGTAAGAATAAAATAGAGAGTCACACATCATAATATTTAAACATCTGTGCACCGTTTTAAACATGTTACTAGTGACTGACAATATGATATTCAAACTGATTACCCAAGTTTGTTCAAAAGACGTAAATTGCACCAGTACTAGATTGACAACGAGCAGTATCCTACAATATATGAAGATCTGAAATACATACGGAAAAACGTTAATTATTGTAATACAGTCTTCTATGTGTAATACCAATGAATACAGTGCAGAATATATGTGAGAACTGAAACATAGAAAAAGACTGCTCCGATACTTAAATGCAAGAAATGTGCATAACTACTGAGCATCAAGCTTCCTGCGGTTGAAGCAAAAGTTGACAACATACTAAGCATAGCAATAACAGCTGGTTGTATGAATATTTTGTTCGGTATCGAATAAACCTTAGTGAGACCGCCCGAAATATCACACGGCGCTGTACAGTATTTTATAATAAAGGTAGGCTCCATACATATTCGATGTATAAATGAGTACAAATGAGTACAAATTCTATACGTTATTTCCCTAAAATATCTTTAAACAAGGTACAGATCGGCATCATATAGACCAGCCAAGTACAATACAAAAGCATACAATGCCGAGACCTTTACGTAAAACAAAATATCCACGAAGAGCGTAATGTGACATCCTGTATATCTCAGCAAGGAGGTGTAAAAAGCACTTGAACGCTAAGTGATTTATAATTAGAACACCAATACTTGCGTATATGTACGTCGCAAAAATGTATTTGTAACTGCTTTGAAATATGTGCAAATACACACTGGTCCCAACACAGAACACAAACAAAGAACACATGAACAACACACACTGAAATAATCAACAGAAGTCCTGAAAAGGACATTGATGACGGCATGGCAGTGAACATTTCACGAAGAAATGCTGAGCTGAAACTCCCTATTGTGCTATCAAATATAAACGTGCTAAAAATGCAGAAAGTCAATACATGTCATATATTCCCATCTCTGGTACTATGTGGTCAAGTTTTCAAATAATTCATAATAGCCGTAGATGTGTTGGTTATTCTGCCAAGGAGCACATAAACAAAGTGTCGATCATGGATATTAAACCGGGTACATGACGATATTAAGTAGAGTAAGTAAGAAGAATTCTGTACCAAACAATTTGCGTACAAGGAAATTTTGTACAGAAGTGTACATTTGAGATTTAATACCACCATTATGCGACATATTGTGTTGATCCAAAATAAGATAACGTATGGCACTAATGATATTATGACGAATTGCCACTTATGAAACATTGGTTCACGAGAAGAAAATGCAAACAAATAGAAACTGAAAACAGAAATCAATCAAGAGAAATGTATGATTATAAATATGATACAACCGCTGATCTGTACATATTGTTCAGTGTCAGTTACATTTGCACTAATGTGATTTATCTCATGTGTGGGTCGATTTTAGTACTTTAATAGGCTTGTGTAAATACCGTATCATTGGCCTAAAAGCTACAGTGCCGCGATATGATGTATCGGTACTTTTCCGGTGGTATCGGCAGTGTGCCGGTGGTATCGGTACTCGTCCGGTTTCATCGGTAATTGTGTTGATGAGGAGTAAAACTTTCTGCAAATGTCGTTCTTATTTTTGCTTTGTGTATTGAAATGCACAAATCGACCCAAACATGAGATAAAAATCTTATAGCATGCTTTGTAGACGATATGAAGTAATCAACTCTCACTGGATACAATATAGCAGAACTAGTTCGCTTCGCTCACTCATTCTGCTATATGGCATCCAGTGCTCGTTGATATACAGCATATCGTCAGCAAAGCATGAATCTATGAAAGATTAATCTATAAAAGATTAATTCCATGTTTGCTTTCACAAGTGGAAAATAAATCTTAGCAACAACAGCATAATCAACATTTAGATGTGACACACGCTTGCTGTATATATATATATATATATATATATATATATATATATATATATATATATATATATATATATATATATATATATACAAAACTGCTTATATAGTACAATATGTACGCACCAGGCACCAGTATTACACCCATTACCACAACTACTCATACTTTGTCGCGCTGTGTATGTAGCGCAATCACAGCAATATGTAGAAGTAATAGATGGACCAGTGATCCAAGCCTGTTTACAATTAGATTTGTGATGAAGGCTTTGTAGTTGCACATATGACAAACATGATTGCAACACGGGCAATACACAAGCAACCCATAAGCATACAAATTACGAAGGGGGAGGGGGGTTAATGGGGTCTTGCTACACTGGTACAGAAAGTAAAATTTACCAGTACGGAGTACAGGAAATAATTTTTCTACAGTGCACAGTACAGAGAATAAGACATCCGCAATATACATTTTCAAATTTCAGATGGTTATACAACCTGTAAGAACAGCGATGCCACAGACTTTTACATATTTTAACCTGAATTGTTACAATTTTACTTGAAACTTGTGCACCTCCTTGTCTTTCTCCTCAAATTTGAACTGCTTAGAAAAAAATGGATTTTTTTTCAAGCAAAAAGCAAACTATCTGAATTCATGTCAAATCCTGAAAAGTAGCATCTCGGAAAGGATGAAACAGTACAAAATGGCTACTGATATGACATTTATTGAAAGTTCACTCCTCTCTAATACTTTGTTCACTCTTACCCAAAACAATTGGTAGGTCCTGTTGTAACTATTTCAATCTCACAGCTCCTGGTGTCACTGTATAAACTGAATCAGAATGTCACTCTGATGCAAACTAATAGCTCATACTTCAAATATTCGAATTCAATTGTCTCACACCATCAGAATATCATTCTCAGACAAAAAAAACTTGAACTTCAGACTAATTCAATTTTCTAAACTGAATGAGAATGTCACATGTCATATACACATTTTGTATATACAAGCAACTCTAACCTACGTAATTATTTTCCACTGTCAAGTGTCGTGTCCTGAATTTTTAAAGCTAGCAAGCAAACTTATTGCCAACTTAACGCGAAGCGTGCTCTTAGTGTAACGCGCAAGTTCGACAAAGCGAAAGCAGTTCGGTAAGTTCTAGTTAGCCAAAGCAGTTCCAGTTAGGCAAACTGTGAATGATGTTGACTTTGCCGCGAGTTCACTTTTCTTCCATCATTTTTCTTTTTTTTTTTTTTCAGTACGGGTACAAATATTACATGTGTTGCTGGTATGCTTTACGTATAATAAATTTTGATCAGTACGGAGTACATGGTTTGCTGTCAGTACGCTATACGGCGAATATTTTTTTTTCTCCCTACGCTGTACGAAAATTAAAAAAAGCCTCAGCACGGAGTGTATGATAGTAATTAACATATTGTCATAATGTATGAAAACATAGCTATAATAGTAGGCCAGTAACAATGGGGGTGGGGGGTGGGGGTTCGTTGTAGCGAAAGGGAGGTGAATATTTTATAGTAGAGATAAGATACAAACTTTATTGTCCATTGTAAGGTGGTACGTACTGGTCCCTTGACTCGGCTGGAGCGGTGACGTCAGTGCCGGGAACATCAAAACCACTGGCACACGACCAACGGGTACAGATCGCCGGAGAACCCTTGACGTTACCTCATCATTGTTATTGCCTGATCGTCGCTACTGTGTTTTGTATTTCTGCGCCTTGGAACACAAGGTAAATGCTTATTACCATGTACGTGCCTGTGTGTTAGATTCTATGTAGTTGAACACTTCATTTGGTACCAGATCGGCCGAAACACGTCCAAGGACTTCGAGACCATCCTGGAGTTACATAGTCATGTGATTGTAAGCCCGCGATAATTCAACATAAATTATCTGCCATACTAGTAAGGATTTAGATCTTTGCCATGTATTCTGTGCAATGAAAGTTCTACTGATTTTTAAAACTTTTTTGATCGGATTTTGACCTGGTCAACTTGTTTATTTGAAAACTTTGAATGTGATTTATTGATACAAGGTCTGCTGTGCGGGCATGGATTGCTGCAGATTCTGATCTGACATACTTTTGCAATTATGTATATAATATCAGTTCAAGTGCAGTTTTTTCCACTTTTGGTCTGGAAGCTGGTCAGTTGTATTTTCCACGTGTCTTAAGTGGTCATAGTAACACATTTTGCAGTTTTTAGTGATTCAGAAACATTTTCAATTTCCTGTTGAATTACTTTGCAATCTTGGAGATGCTGTCATGGTCTATGGGAAAGGCATATTTATACCTTTTACTCTATCATGTCTGTTGTTACTGTGTTCTGTTTACATGTGCTTGATGTACTTGGCAAGAAATGTTACTGTCATACATGAGATCACATTTCACCAATGGACATTGGCATCTATAAATGGATTGTATTGATGGCAGCTTGGTTGGACCAGATGATGAAATGTACATTTGTTCAACCTGTGAACAGTATTGCTGTGTGATCATCCCTGAAAATCTGGTAAATGTACTTTTTTTGTTTTGGTTTACCAAGGAGTGCTGAGGATCTGTATGTCACGCCTGTCTTTGGTATGTTTTGTCAGTCATAATTCGTTCAGTATTTAAGGAATGTTTTTGTTGTACATATATATGTTGCCAATTTGTTTATTTTTCACTTAGGTCTACTTTTTGTGTGTAACGAGGGTGCCCATGTTTTTCTTCACGTATTTTTCCTCTGTGCTGTACATACTATTGTGCGATAATATTCAAGGTCCCTTTTGTGTGGAGAGGGAGAGGATGTTAATGTCACATGGTTGGATAGCTGGTTTATCTCTCGGGCAGTCAAGTTGGTTTTTAATTTTTGATGTAGGGAGATCTTTAAAACACAACCCACCCACTCCATGTACACCATCCATATGGAGATCTCCCTGTTGCCATGTGGCGGGTGTAGGTATTGTGCCAGAGCGCAAGAACAGTGGAGTCGGTTTGAAGAGGACGTCGATGACGTTATTCCGCTGGCAGTTAGACTGATCTCCACTGATCAAGATAACTCAACTGATGTTGACTGGTTCGTTGGCTATTCTTCACAGGATCTACGTGACCATCAGTTAAGGGATCCTGACATTGGCCCTGTCATACAGTGGTTAGAGACCAACGTCGATCCAACAAAAGATGCTCTACAACTTTACAGTCCATCAGTAAAGCATCTATGGCTATGTAAGTCTCAACTGTCTGTGGAGGATGGTATTCTCTTCTACAGGTGGGAAGATGTTGTGCCAAGAAAATGCTTAGTTGTGCCTCTTACTCTGCGGGATGATGTAATGAAGCAGTGTCACGATGTTCGATTAGCAGGACATCTTGGTCAGGCTAAAACTTTACAGATCTTGTGGAGAAGTTTCTTTTGGCATAATTTGGCTAAAGACTGTAAAATATATGTAGAGTCATGTACTGCATGTAATACTCAGAAAAAACCTAGGATGTGGCCAAGAGCAAGACTAGGTAAGTACCATGCAGGAGCAGCTATGGAACGGGTCCACATTGACATCCTGGGGCCATTTATGCAAAGTTCAGCTGGTAACGTATATATTTTAATGTTGGTCGATCAGTTTACCAAATGGCTGGAGTGCTATGCACTACCAAACCAGTCTGCAGAGGCCATTGTTACCAAGATAGTGAATGAATTCATTGCCAGATTTGGATGCCCATTGGCTATACACAGTGACCAAGGTAAGAACGTAGATGGCAGCTTGATTAGGGCCATCTGTGATTTGTTAGAGATAACAAAGACCCGGACCACACCTTACAGGCCTTGTGCAAATGGACAGGTGGAACGGTATAATTGTCTTCTCTTACAGATGATTCGGTGCTGTGTACAGAGTTCCAATAAAAACTGGGATACCTATCTCCCTCAGTTGGCTGCAGCAATTAGAGCTATGCCTAACCGTAACACTGGGTTTTCAGCTAACTTTTTAATGTTGGGAAGAGAGGTTTTTGGGCCGAAAGATCTGATGTTTCGACTCTTTGAGGAGCGTACTGGTCGAGAACCACCTCAGTATGCTAAGGAAATGCAGAAAATTATGTCTAAAGCACACCACATAGCTCGTTCCCATCTACATGTCTCCCAGGAACAACAGAAAAAGACCTATGATTTAAAGCTGTGTAAAAATTCTTATGAGGTTGGGCATATAGTTTATAAACTGGAATCTGCACGCAAGCCTGGTCAATCAAAGAAACTGGGTAAGATTTGGAGCGGGCCATATATTGTGATGGAAGTTTTGTCAGAAGTACTTTATGAGGCTAAAGGTCGTAGGAAAGAATTTGTGACCCATCATGACCGTCTGAAACCATGTAAGGATCGTGTAATCCCGATGTGGCTAAGACGGATGAGACATGATTTATTAGATCAAGACGTCACGATCCCCTATGACCAAGAAGAACAAGAGGAATCCTTATTGGCTGACATTTTCCGCGATCTGTTTGGCACCGAAGAGGAGGTACCTACACCAGACAGCGGTGGTACAACTCCAGACAGCGTGACAGATACAACCTCACCTCCTCAGGATGGGAATACTCAGTTGAGTGATACTTCGTTGGATTTTGATCCAGATGATTTTATCACCAGTACTCCCATCCCATTGACAACCCCTGTCAATCACACAGCTGTAGTTCCCACAGTCACCACCAGGAGGGGACGAGCAGTGGTACCACCTAGACATTTGAGAGGTTATGATCTCAATTAGTGGATATCATGTATATAATCATACCCGGTGATAATAGCTGGATTTTATCTGGCTATGTGATTATTTTGTATATATGATATGTTTGCAGGTGTGAGTTGAAAGCACTCTTAAGCAGATGTAATCTGTCCATATCCACTGATTGACACGTTATGATCTTGATTTTTCTTGCAGCCTGCAGGCGGATATAATCTGACTGTATCAATCCTTGATCAAGTTTAGTGATGAGTATGGGTATTTCTTACCTGGCTGGATGTGATCTGGCTAATGTAAATATTATGTGTGAATTGCTTTTGTATATATTAATCGGTCCTGTGTATAAATTTATGTGGGCTGAAAATTGATGAATGTATTTACGTTTAATGTAAAATTTCCAGCAGAACTGCACTATTATGTCTGTGTTTCATTAGATGTCGGCTGAAGAGCAGTTGCCCCCAGGAGACTGGATTGTTCTTAGCTCCCTGACTGATGATGAGCTGGAGGACCGTCCCATTACTGCACATGAAGTCCGTTCAGGTCCCCAAGGCAGGTACAGCATTACCTTACCATCAGATGGTCCGGCAGTGGATGGGGTGGTGGATGTTTTGCAAATATACCAGGACCGGGCTCTTTTCCAGCCGAATAAGCTGGGACATCGGCGTACAGTTCAGCTAAATGCGGAACACCAGTTAACGTTGACTATACAGGCTAAATCAAAGAAGTCCAAGTTGCGTCCCTGCCCGGTTTGTAATACCAAGGTATCACATGTGAAACCGCATGTGTTGAAGGCCCACCTCCCGTGGTACGTGTCGCCATCCACCTGCTGTTGGCAGTGCGGGTTTCAGTGCTCGCAGGTGACCGGGATGCTGGCTCATTTACAGCAGCATAACGACGCTGGAGTGGCTGCCTTCGGAGAAGACCAGAAGGGAGCCTGGGTAAATCTCATGGCTGGATATCTCTCCACATTGGCCGAAGAGGTAGGGTGTTCCTCCATTGAAGGTCTGCTTGTATATGTCAAGGAGCATCAACTGTACGGTCAGGATGCAGCCATTTCTGACACGGATAAGGAACTGTTCCAACCGTTCCATTCCACAATTACATGGATCGAGGATCTCCCCACGCATATCACGGTGTCTCCTCCCAACTGTATCGTGTCTCTCCTTCACTGGAGGGTGCTGGCTGCCATTGTGGGCAGCTTACCGGAGGAACGGGTGGAACCCATGAGGAGTGTGGCAAGGATGGAGCCTCGGTTGCGGACCGAAGATGCAACTTATCTCATCACAGCATATCAGACCCACACCTATATTGTTTTAGATGCACATTGTCATGTGGGAGAGCTTCTCTTTAGATCACATCAGCCTGATCTACAGACAGCCCTAGAGAAGCTTCCCACATCCCCAGAGTCCTTCCAACTGGAATTCATAATTAGCAATCAGTGCTTCGAAAATATGTGGAAAACTGAGGCTGGTTTAGCGGAGCTAAGAGAAGATCCCCGCATTCATTTTTTGTATGGGTATCCATCCCAGGTTTGTGTCTCCCAACAGGGACTACACTCCCATTATAAGCCGGCTGGAACAACTGTTGGCTGCCCCGAGAGTGGTTGGCTTGGGGGAGCTGGGCCTGGACTTCTCCTCAGTTGACACCACTAACGGCACCGTGTTGAAGGAGCAGCAGAGGGTCCTGGAATTGTGCTTGCCATTGGCAGTCCAGCGGAAGCTCCCGGTTGTAATTCATTGTAGAGGACCACGTGGAGAAATCAGCACCAACTTCCACATCTACAGGTGCCTAGAACTATTGAGGAGGACCATCCCTAGTAGTCATCCAATCCACATGCACTGCTTTCATGGAGGGGTAGAGGAGGTTAAGGCGTGTCTGGAGGCATTCCCCAACATGGTTTTTGGGATAACGCAGAAAATGGGTTCGAGTGAGGAGATGAGGAGGGTAATCCGTCAAATTCCAATCAAGAAGTTGGTTCTGGATGCACCATATCTGGTTCCAACCACCTTCAATGTTCCCTGTTCCAATCCTGGAATGGTTCTGGAAGCTGCAAAATTGGTCGCCAGCACTAAAAATCTACCATTGTCCATGGTGTGCGAAATAACGAGAGCAGCCACCAAGGAATTATATCGCCTCTAACTCATATATATGTGTATCTGAAGAAAGAATGCATGTTGTCTACCCTTCTGACGGATTATGATCTGTCTGGTTGTGGTAGCTTGTACTATTTTGGGATGGTGTGTGAGTCTGCATATGGTTAGATGGATTATGATCTACCTACCTCGTATGAAATGCTGTGAATCAGAACTCATTTCTTCTGAGCAGTCGGATTTGATCTGATAGTTGAGAGGAATGTGGTTGATTTTTGCCAAATATACAGGCAGTACACATTTAGCAGCAGGACGGATTTGATCTGGCTTGTTGTGTAATGTTTTGTAAATATGTAAATAATTGTATTATATTAGGTACTTTAATCAGTAGGTTGGATCTGATCTGACTTACTGATTGTTCAAATTGTTTATAATATTCAAATCAGTCGGATGGATTTGCTCTGGCTGGCTGATTGAATTAAGCTTTAAATTGAAAGGGTCACATAGTAATGCAGTAGCCCATATCCTAACAACTCTCAGACTGTAAGGAATGCTGCATGCTGCATATTATGTCCCTCTAATGCATGTCACTAACACCTTTTTCAGGGATATGGTTATCATGGGAGTCATGGAGATACCCTGATTATATCTCTCATTTTTTGATAGATGTGAATTAATTGTGTGACATTCAGGGGCATGACACATCAATAATAACCTTTGATCTTTTTTCCTCTCTACTTGAGGTTGCACACTATAGGGCTGCACTAGCCAGAGCCCACTCTTGTTAAGGCACACTTCTATAAAACGGAGGGGAATGTGGTGTGGGTGGAAACAATAGGTGCTCCCCGGGCGAGAGACCTTCACTGCTCCCTGGGCGAGAAACCACGAGACCCTCACCATGAGACCTTGGAAGTGTGCAGTGGAGCCTTAGCTGTTGGACAGCCCAGACGTGTCTTGTGGACTACGAGAATCTACTGGACAAGTCCCTTGCCCACTGACCAGTACCGGAAACCTGAACCTTCCCTGGTGAGTAACATAATATAGTGTACACGGCCAGCACTATAGGAACATAATTTATTCATGCCTATGCATGTGTAATTTATTTTTTTCTTCTTAAGAAAAAAAAATCCACAGTCAGGATTTTGATCTTGATTGTGAATTTTGAATTTGATTTCAATTGAATCTTTGAATTAGATCTACGCTGTTCAGGTCGGACTTTGATCTGATTTGTATGTGGCATTTGTATATTTGCATACATTTGAACAAATTGATTAAATTCTTTTTGTCTGAATGAATTTCTTTTGTACTTGAATATATATGTATCTGATTTGGTTGTAAATTGTTTATTTTGCAAGCCTAGGACGGATGTAGATCTGTCTTGATTTTGCATTGATTCACTGCATTCCAAATTTATGCTACGAATTTTGATTTTTTGAATTTACTCTGCAAGGTCACAGTGATAATTGATTTTGAACTTTGTGAACTGCCATTGTACCTGCCGGCCTTAAACAGTTTTCGTTTTTCAAAATTTTGCTTGGAATTTGGTATTTGACATTTTGGTTTTGTATCTCAAGTCACTAGAGGTTTACATAGAGCAGGTTTAAATGGGTAAGTGGTACATATCTGCTTGGAGATATACACAAATACAGATTGTGTTGGTCCTGTGTTGAATTTATTTCCTGGCCCACAATTTCACAAAGTGCATACTTCTACATTGGCATACACTGTGTTGCCCTGTGTTTCTTCTTTTCTTTGGACCTTGTTGTTTGCATTTATTGAAGGATTGGTACATATTACATATTTGCATTGCATACACATGTAAATACTTAATTGTGTTATAGAATTTTACTGCAACTGTATCTTTGTAATTGATTGATTTTTGACTGCTCAATTTGCTATGTACTGAATCACTCTTCCCAAATTTATATTTTTTAGAGGTTTTCTCCTTGATACATTGATTGATTGCTGCTAATTTTTGCCTTGCCTTAAGTGTTGCTGCCATTTTGCAGTAGCCATTTTTGATTTTGAACATTGTTTCTTTGTCTTGTCAAAAATTTTACCGCCTATTTTGGTGGCAGCCATTTGTAATTTTTGACACAAATGGAATTTTGTTTGTAGAATTTGAAATTCTGTTTTGACAATTTTGGTGTACTTTATAGAATATTTCGATAAATTGTAAGATATATTTTACAAAATTACATTTTTGAATATTGCAGCAATTTTTGGGAAATTTTTTGAATTTTCAATTGCAGAAAATAACTATTTCATAATCAATTGATCCTTTTTCAATATTTTTGGTTCATTTAGTTTACAGTTACTTTCTTTTCCAAAATTTTCAAATTGTGTCCTAGTTCAAGAGATTGATTTTGCAGTGACTAAGAGTATATTTGCACCAGATTCAGATCTTTCATTCACTTTATGGTGAACATTGTTGGAAGAACATGAGTGAAATTAACATACTTACAGCGACTTTAAAATCACTTACAAGATTGCCAGGTGTTGGTGCTGCCAAAGCTCGGGCAATAATTACATTACGTGAGAGTTTTGTCGCAAGAGGAAAAGTATTGACATTTGATGAATTGAGAATGGCACACATTTTGCCACCATCGGAATGGGATCAAATAATGGGGGAAGGGAGAAAATGTTTTAGTGAGGAGACAGACTTAACTGTTCAGAATAATGAACATGGATTACTCCAGGGACCTCCAGCTACATCCCAAGGTTAAGGACCTCTGGACACAGCAAGTTTATTATCCGCAATCTTGACAGGCATTCGGGACAAGATGAATGCTATGGAGAGTAGAATCTCTGTTTCAGTTGAACAAAGGTTAACCACTTTTGAGCAACAACTCCACAATGGCTCAATTGCTAATGTTAGAACCACACCAGCTTCCAGTTCATCAGCCAGTGATGTTTAGAGATTGCCGCCTTCAGTTCCAGCCAGTGGTCCATCTCAAACAAATAATACTGGTACAGTATTCACCACTTTGTCTCAAAGGATGGCTGCTCCTGCTTTCTCAGTCACTCCTTTGCAAACTTCACTGCCCATGGTACATAGTACCCCTGCAGTGCCAGTGTCTCACCAGGTAAGTGCCTGCACAGCAGGTGGTGCTACAGGTAATCCAGTATATGGTGCAAATATTCCAGCTCGGATACAAGACCCACAGCATGCATCACTTTTGAATCAGTCTGTGTCATTATCTGCTCCATTGGCTGTTCAAAATACTTCAACGCCCACTGGTTTCCAGGTACCAGTACATCATCCCCCACCAGGCTATCCACTTATTCCACCTCTACCACAGCCTTTGAATGAGAACCAAGGTGTGCCACCACCTGGTTTTCCTGTGGTACAACATCAGTTAGGTGCTCATAATCAACAAGTTGCACAGCAACCCATTTTGCCACCTGTTCCGCAAGGTGGTCAACATTGGCGTCAAAATGTAAGGGAGCCACCACCTCCTAAAATGGCCACTTACAATGGATTTCAAGATTGGCACTCTTTTTACCTACAGTTCGAAAGGCAAGCACTTTGGTATAACTGGGCTCAAGATGAGAAATTGGATCGGCTTATAGACAGTCTGAGGGATAAAGCCCTTGACTTCTTTGGCAGTCTAGACAGAGCGACAAGGGACAGTTACACATTGCTTTCACTTAAGCTGGATCAAAGATTTGGTAGCACTGATCCCCCATCTGCTCTCCGCAGACAACTGTCTATTCTGAAGCAAAGACCCGATGAGAAACTCGAGGAATTTGCCCAGAGAGCTCAAAAGTTAGCTCAAGACAGTTACCCTTATGCCCTTGGAGATGCTGCTGTCATCATTCAAACCATGTCCATGGGGGCTTTTCTCAGAGGGTGTGTTCACCAACAAGCGGTAGTGCAAGTATTGCACAGGGAGCCACAAGACTTGGCTGAAGCTCATGAAGATCCATGTGCAAAATTATGAAACAGTGTTTCGCTCTTCCAAAAAGACTGTAAAGACAGTTTCTTTTGAGCATTCGGAGGAGGAAGAGGAATTTGCCGTATATCAGACCAAGTTTAAGCAGCAGAAGGAAGGTAAAACTAAGTCTGTAGAAGAGAGAGTGGCAAGTATGATTGAAAAGCCTCTCTCATCAGCAATCAAGACCGGGATCGAGGAAGGAATGAAGGGTCTTGCCTCGGTCCTGAAAAGCATTCTTGAAGTACAGACCAAGGCAAACAATAGGAGTGCAACACCACCAGTTACGCCACCTAGAGAGAGGGGAAATAATTGTTTTAGGTGCGAGGAACCTTCACACTTCGCGAAGCACTGCCCTAAAAGATCCCCAAGGTCAAGCCCATCAAAGGAGAAGTTAAACCCCTTGGGGTTGCAAGGGCAGGCCAACAAGCAACCCAGACCAGTTCAGGTGGCCTGAGGGATGTAAATATTTGTGTAAATAGTTGTATAAATAGTACTGCCGAACCGACACATGGAACGATCGGTTCTGAGGAAGGATCTGTTGTAAATAATGTAAATACTGAGACTTCTACCGACATTACGTCTTCCCATCAGGAGGAACCATGCACCCTTTGAGAGCTTGTCTTTACTCCGGATAAAGGATACAATCTAGTGGTTCCCGTACAGGTCAACTTCCACAATGCCAGTGCCATTGTAGACACTGCTGCTCAAGTAACTGTTGTCAGTTTTGAGTTAGCTCAGCAAGTGGGACTTCAGCTAACTGGTGCAGAAAAAGTGTTGTTAAAGGGTGTTGGTAAGGACAGCAGATTGGAAGCATTCCTTATCAACAGTGTGAAGATCACCATTGGGAACAAGAATTATCCTTGAGATGTGTATGTTGCTTCTATCACAGATGAAGTTATACTTGGTTTAGACTTCATGGTAGCCAATCGGTGTCTCGTGGATCTAAAGAGAAATGTCATGATGGTCAACAATACTTTTGTACCGGCATCCTTGTACAGAAATGGAGACTCCTACCACCATGTTTGTCATGTTTCTCTCAAGAACAGACTTGTTATTCCACCAAGGAGTAGGATAAGAGCTGCGACAAGGATAGATGGTTTTTTGGAAGATCAACGAGACTACATGATTAGTCCTGTACACATCCAGGATGGATTATTGACACCCACTGTACTGATTCCAGGCCGAGATGGGCAACTGTGATATTCATAAATACAGCAGACAAGTATATCACATTGAAGCCAGGTAGGCTAATTGGCTGTGCAGTACAAGTGGACGCCATATTAGATTCAGAAGCTCAGTGTTCATCAAACGTGATGGATACTGTGGTGTCTGAACGCAATGCTCCTGATGAGGCAATGGTCCCTCAGTGTTCGTCAAACGTGATGGATATTGTGGTGTCTCAAAGCAATGCTCCTGATGAGACAACGGACGCTCAGTGTTCGTCAAACGTGATGGATACTGTGGTGTCTCAAAGCAATGCTCCTGATGAGACAATGGTCACTCAGTGTTCGTCAAACGTGATGGATACTGTGGTGTCTCAAAGCAATGCTCCTGATCAGACAACCGAAGCTCTGTGTTCATCAAATGTGATGGATACTAGAGCATTTGACTTAAACATTCCGGAACTATCCACAGAAACTCAGCGTTCGTCATATGTGATGGATGATATTGTTTCTGAAGCAAGTATTAGCAGTCCAGCAGGATGTCAGTGTTCGTCAGAGGTGATAGACGCTGGTATTCATGAACAGTTTGTGAGGAAAGTACAGTGTGATTCATTCCATTGTACTGTTCCAGAACATTTACAGTCTTTGTATGAAAGGTCTAGCATCAATCTTACAACTGAAGAGAGTAAGCTATTGGCTTCGCTTCTATGTGAATTTAGTGATATCTTCTCTGAGCATGAGTTGGATATCGGGTGTTTTTCAAGTGTCACCCACAAGATTGACACGCAAGATGCAAAACCAATAAGGCACCGTATGCGCCGTACTCCCCTGGGCTTCCAAGGTGAGGAAGAAAAACATCTGGAAGCCATGTTGGATGCACAGGTTATCCAACCTTCCACATCTGACTGGGCAGCAGCACCTGTTCTAGTCAGGAAAAAAGATGGTGGAATTAGGTGGTGCGTGGACTATCGAGACTTAAACAAACTAACTGTGAAGGATGCCTACCCTTTGCCTCTTATAGAGGAGTGTTTAGACACACTAGGGGGCAGCACATACTATAGCAGTCTCGATATGGCCAGTTCTTATTGGCAAGTACCTATCAAACCTAGGGACCTTCACAAGACTGCGTTCATCACAAGACATGGACTGTTTGAATAGTTACGCATGCCTTTCGGATTATGTAACGCTCCAGCAACCTTCATGCTTGCCATGAATTTAGTCCTATATGGTCTGAAACTTTAGCTTTTTTAGATGATGTGCTGATCGTTGGAAAAGGTTTCAGCGGACATTTGAAGAACTTGAGATCAGTATTTTTACAGTTTCGTCCACATCATCTAAAGCTGAAACCCGAGAAGTGTCAGTTGTTCCAGAAGGAAGTCAAATTCCTTGGGAAAATAGTGTCCGAACAAGGGGTGGCAGTAGATCCCGACAAGATCAAAGCGGTTCAGGCATGGCCTGTACCAACCAGTACCAAAGAGGTGGAGTCATTGCTTGGTTTTGTAAATTACCACCGGGAACACATCCAAGACTTTGCAGAGATGGCTTCTTGCTTGTACCATTTGACAGGTCCCAAAAGCAAGTTTAACTGGGAAGAAAGGCATCAACAAGCGTTTATGAAGCTGAAGATAGCTTTGACCACAGCTCCTGTTCTTGGATATCCACAAGAGGAAGGCATGTTCTGTTTAGATTGTGATGCCTCATGGACATATATTGGAGCAGAGTTGTCACAATGTCAGAATGACAGATTTGTTGTCATAGCTTATGGGAGTCTGTCGTTGACTGCGGCTCAACGTAAATACTGCACAACCAGAAGAGAGCTCCTTGCAGTGGTGAGGTTCACCAGAGAATACCGGCACTATCTCCCAGGTCGGAAGTTCATGGTCTGAACAGATCATAGTAGTCTGGCCTGGTTGATGCGTTTTCGGTATATAGAAGGACAACTGGCACACTGGCTTGAAGAACTGAGCCAGTATGACATGGACATTGTGCACAGAGCAGGAAAAAAACATCAAAATGCTGATGGTCTTTCTAGGATCCCTGATCATATGGAATTCTGCCATTTTTATGCAGCAGGCAGCACGCCAGGGCTGTAAGTATTGTGTTAAAGCACATAATCAGTGGTCCCGGTTTGAGGATGAAGCAGATGACGTGATGCCTTTAGTGGTTAGATTGATCACTCTACCAAGCTCCTCCACAGATGACAACAGTGACCATCTGGCTGATTGGTCTGGTGGTTATTCTTTGCAAGAACTGCGAGATCACCAGTTAAAGGATAAAGACATAGCTCCAGTGATTTCCTGGCTCGAGTCCAATACAGATCCAAATCCTGATGAACTATACTTACATAGCCCTTCTGTTAAACATCTTTGGCTGTGTAGGTCACAACTTTTCCTCCAGAATGGTGTTTTGTATTACCGGTGGGAGAATACAGTTCAAAGGAAGTGTTTTGTGGTGCCAAAGAGCCTCAAAGATCAGGTTTTGAAAATGCGCCATGATGTTTGGCTTGCTGGACACTTGGGGCAGGTCAAAACTCTTTAACTGAAGTTTCTTCTGGCATCAAATGGCCCGGGACAGCAAGATCTATGTATCTCCAATGCAATAATGCAGGGATGCCATTTGGTGGTGAGATGCAGATTTTACTTGGGTTGTCTGAATGTAGGACTTTCTGCTGGAAATCTTTGAAAAGCTGTTCTTCCATCTCACTCAGTGCAGCTCCTTCAATATACAGGTGGTTCTGTAGAACATATTGTAGTAAACCATCTACAGGCGACACTCCCACCTCAGTGGCGAGTGTAACTAGGAACCCAGCCATCAATGAAGACCATGCTCCCAGGTACTCTTCTTGAAATTGTGTAAAGCCAACTTGATGTTGCTTGTGATGTTGGTGGAGCCCTGTTACCTGGGTCCGCTGGTACCCACACTCCCAATATGCAGTGTGAGGACTCGCATACCATAGCAGATGGCTACGTAAAACATGCCTCTTTATATGAGACTGGTGTTCTGGGCAGATGAATCCGCTTCTTCCGATTCTTCACTGACACACACACCTGCAGATTTCCCTCTGTGTCCTCATCCACCTGTCTTTTCACCCCTGAACATTTTGGCTGCAATAAAGAAGGTTCCTCCAGATCCAGATCATCAATGTTAGGTCCATCGGACTGAAAGACCACCTGAAAATTGCTGGGCACCTCTGGATCTGTAACCTTGACTGCCGGATCTGGTCCATTATCCTCCTCCTCTTCAGCCTCCCAAACATCAAGAATCGCCCACTCGAGGCCAATCACCACCCTGGCTGTGATCTGGACTTTCCATCTATATATACACAGGAATTAAAATATCTGTTACAAAGGAAATACATTTCATAATATATATCTATGCAACTTGTACCCACAGTCATGAAGATTCCTGTCAAGAGAAGAAATACATCACATTAATAAGGCATATATATATATATATATATATATATATATATATATATATATATATATATATATATATATATATAAACAGATAAAATCTGTACACACACACACACACACACACACACACATATATATAATGTATAATTGACAATTAGTAAATATAAGCCAGATCATTCTGTATCCGACCAATTTATTTACGGGAAATCATATGGGAGTATTGTCAGCTTAAAATCTGACACTGGTGACACATTTACAGAAAAGTGTCATAATTAGACAGATAACTCGGAGGCACCACTGTTCTCCCTGTCCTAGTTGTCACAGGCTGAGAGGGAGCTGTTGCATTTGTAACCACCAAGGGCACCACTGGTGTGCTGGTAACAAGATCCTGCGAACTGATGGTAACATCAGGATTATCTTGCATAGTTTGGCCATCTGTCTGAAAGTAGTTGGGATCACTCTGAGCTGTTGAATCCTGGATTTGGTTATTACCGGGGTCTGCAAACAGATCCCTGAACACGTCAGCTAGAAGAGATTCCTCCTGCTCATCCTTTTCATAAGCAATGGTTTCATCAAGATCTAGCAAGTCATGCCGCATTCGTTGCAACCACATTGGAATAAACCGATCGTTACATGGTTTGAGCCGATCATGATGACTGACAACTTCTTTCCGTCTACCTTTTATCTTGTACAACACAGGAGACAGCTTCTGTGCAATCAAATATGGGCCTGTCCAGATTTTTGATAACCTTTTTGGATTGTCCAGGTTTACAGGCCGATTCCAGCTTATATACTAAATCTCCAACCTCATATTATCTCTGTGACAGCTTAAGGTCATATGTCCGCTTCTGTCGGGCCTGAGCTGCTCTAAGATGTTGACGAGCAATCTCGTGTGTTCTGGAAAGCGTATTACATAATTCCTTTACATAAGCTGGAGGTTCCTGATCAGTATCTTCTTGGAAAAGCCTGAAGAGCAGATCCCTTGGTGCAAATACCTCACGGCCATGCATCATCAGGTTTGCTGAAAACCCAGTGTTGCAATTTGGCATAGCCCTAATCGCAGCTGCTAATTGTGGAATGTACTGATCCCAGCTATGACTGGAACTCTGAATGCAGCACCGAATCATTTGTAGCAATATCCTGTTGTAACGTTCAACTTGACCGTTTGCTCTGGGCCGATAAGGTGTAGTTCTCGTTTGGTAATCTCCAGTAGCTCACAAATAGCATGGAAAAGGTTTCCATCAACGTTATATGTCACACTGCATATTGGGAGTGTGGGTACCAGGGGACCCAGGTAACAGGGCTCCACCAACATCACGAGCAACATCAAGTTGGCTTCGCACAATTTCAAGAAGAGTACCAGGGAGCATGGTCTTCATTGATGGCTGGGTTCCTAGTTACACTTGCCACTGAGGTGGGAGTGTCGTCTGTAGATGGTTTATTACAATATGTTCTACAGAACCACCTGTATATTGAAGGAGCTGCATTGAGTGGGATGGAAGAACAGCTTTTCAAAGATTTCCAGCAGAGAGTCCTACATTCAGACAACCCAAGTAAAATCTGCATCTCACCACCAAATGGCATCTCTGCATTATTGCATTGGAGAAATCTGTCGGGGATAATCAAGACCTTGCCCCATGACACAGCGGAGAGGTTAAGAAAATTCATGTGGATGGCCCCTACCATCGCTATGGAAGACCAAACTCTCCCACCTATTCGTGGCTTCAGCCAAGAGGGATACTTGATAATTGATGCGCACTGCCATGTAGGGGAGATGCTTTACAGGCTCAATCTCCCTGATGTAGCCCGTGTGTTGTGCCAGCATCCTATAAGTGAGGAGGATTTCACACTGGAGTACATGGTTTCCAACCAAGTGTTTGAAAACAAATGGAAGACTCCAACATGTATGGAACAGCTCCAAGTTGATCCGAGGATTGTTTTTTGTATGGGAGTTCATCCTAGGTTTGTAGGTTACAAGTCCTTGGACAAGGTAAAGTGCATAGTCCAGGATCTGGAGAAACTGCTGCAGGCTCCGAAAGTGGTGGGTTTGGGAGAAGTTGGACTGGACTTCACGGTTGACAACTTTACAGATGCAGTGAGATGCCAACAGCAGAAAGCTTTAGAGTTGTGTCTTCCCCTGGCTCCAAAATTCAACCTGCCAGTGGTTATCCATTGTAGGGGTGGTGAGGATTACGATGCATTGCACCGTTGCCTGCAAATTATGAAGAAGACTACCATCAAGCCAGGCAGTTCACATGCATTGTTTTTCTGGGGGGATGGAAGAATATCAGGCCTGTGTAGATGCTTTTCCATCTACGGTGTTTGGGGTGACAGCCAAGATGGTGGACCAAAACAGCAGGGTCATCCGTCAGATTCCACTTCAGCGTCTGGTTTTGGAGACAGATGCTCCATATCAAGTCCCCGTAAAATTTCGGTCTTCGGCTCGGTTCTCCAACCCCGGAATGCTTCTGGAAACAGCCAAAGCCATAGCCTCTACCAAAAATGTGCCATTGTCTTTCGTGTGTCAGATGACAAGATCTGTGGCCAAGAGTTTCTATAAGCTCGAAGATTGCTGGCTATTGAGCTGTATCCTTTGTTACCAATGGGACGGATTTTCCCTGTCTAGTTGGTAACTTGTACATGTTTGTGTCACTGTTTGGCAACTCGAAATTTGGTGAAATTGCTGATGTGTTGGATTTCATCTAGCTATTCGGTAATCCACCACTATCAAATGCTGTCTATCGAGCTGTATCTTTTGTTGCCAATGGGACGGATTTTCTCTGTCTATTT
Source organism: Hermodice carunculata (assembly GCA_964020975.1). Taxonomy (NCBI): domain Eukaryota; kingdom Metazoa; phylum Annelida; class Polychaeta; order Eunicida; family Amphinomidae; genus Hermodice; species Hermodice carunculata. The sequence goes on along the minus strand of OZ026617.1, from coordinate 23,292,000 downwards.
GGTAACTTGTACATGTTTGTATCCCTGTTTGGCAAGTCAAAATTTGGTGAAATTGCTGATGTGTTGGATTTCATCTAGCTATTCGGTAATCCACCACTATCAAACATACATTTGCGGTTAAAATCTAGTGATTTTGGTAATGTTCTTTATGATGGTTTGGATTTCAGCCGGATAATTGTAAAGTTCACATTGACACTGTTATGTATATATATATGTACATAGATACATGTATTAGTGGGTTAGATCTTATATATCTAGCTCATATGATTTTTCTTATTTCTTATGGTGATTGGTTTCCACTATTTTCTGATATTGTTTGCACTTGTGGGAATGCTGCTGAGTGAAGTATCATACCCACTTTATCAGCCAATGTCCTTTCCACTTATAGGAATGCTGCTATATGGGGCATGGATATACATTGATGTGCATGTGGGTATACCTGGTACAGGACTACATGTTAATTCATTATATTTTGAATCTATGCAATGATACATGTGGTGTATGGCTTCATATAGATGTGATGATTACATTTTTTTTAGATGTGCTTAACTCTATACCCTGTCAGCCTTCTGGATCTGTTAGAAATATGCATTCATAAACATGCATATATAGCATGATACATAGAATGCTCTAACCCTTTCAACTTTTCCTCACCTGTTTCAAGGTTGCCCTTGGTCATCAACAACTTTTGCGTCATCATCGCAGATAGTGAAAAAATTACATTTTGAGACCAACATCTAAATTTACTATTTTCGACTTGAACGAAAACACTTCTTCTGTAAACAGTAAATCTTGTAAGGCACGTCTTTTCAAAACGAAGGAGAATGTGGTATGCACTGGTCCCTTGACTCGGCTTGAGTGGTGACGTCAGTGCCGGGAACATCAAGACCACTGGCACATGACCAACGGGTGCAGATCGTCCGAGAACCCTTGACGTTACCTCATCATTGTTATTGCCTGATCGTCGCTACTGTGTTTTGTATTTCTGCACCTTGGAACACAAGGTAAATGCTTATTACCATGTACGTGCCTGTGTGTTAGATTCTATGTAGTTGAACACTTCAGTAATGTTGGGATGATACAATGGGGAATTAATATTTCATTGTCTATTGTTCAACTGTGACGATCTATCAGTAAAATCTATTGGCATCTCTAATGATCTTATCGTGTCCTTGTTTGGGTTTGGCCCACACTTTACCATGTACGAGCCACGCACTGTCAATGTCGTCATGGTTTTTCAGTCTATTGATGAGGCACCCGTTGCGATAGGTAGAGTCTTCAAATACAACATAGCCAGAGGCTTTCATGTTTTTTTCTTGCCCCGGTGATTCTGTCAACGTAGTCTCTAGCATGGAATCTGACCGAGAGAGCTTGCTTTCCATCCACTTTGGCCCCAACGCGATGCGCAGAATCTGTATATACAGTTGTCGGTATGTCCAATTGTAGGTAGTTTTCAAAGAAATCGCTGGCCAGCTGTTTGGGTTTGTTGTCCTTTCTTGTGCCACTAGGGACATCCAGGCCATGAATACGAACTGCCCATCTACGTCTGTGCTGTTCAAGATTGTTTACATCAGTTTTTGTCTAATTCATTTCTTCTCTAAGCTGCTTAAGCTCCCTTTGTATTCCTTGTAATTGCTTTGTTAGGTCGTTAATTGAGCCAGTCAAGCGGGCGCGGTCACTTTCCAAAACATGAACCCGAGTTTCAATTTGATGAAATCATGTATCGAAATGTCCAATGATTGATCGTTTTGCTCTTCCAGTTTACTATTGAATGATTTTTTTCTGCTCTTCAAGTAATTCAGAACGTCCCTTGGTGTCAGATTGGCTCCTGGTACCGTAGCGGTAATTTTCATCGGGTGCTGGAACATTGGGGAGAGCGGTAAACAAATAGCTAGGAGTTTATTTGTGGACTATCTTATGCATCATAGAAAGTTTTGAGATCTTTCTCCGTTTGTAGAGAGGGCCTAATCCGTTTCTTCATATAACCTGGCACTGGGAGTAGTTTGCATAGCTCCTGTAACTATGCGGGACGCAGCCAATTGTAAATCTTCTAGGACCTTTTCATCAGCCTGAGCATAGCCGTCCCAGACCACACTGCCATATTCTAAAATGGGGCGGATAAATGAGAAGTAAATAACTTCTAATGTGACACGATCAAGACGAAACTGAATAGACTTCACTATGGTTATCTGTTTGGAAGCTTTGGCGGCAATTTCTTTAATATGGGCATTCCATTTTAAATCGGATTTCAGGGTAACACCTAGATGTTTGTGTTCGGGTTCATTTGTAACTGATGACCTTAAAAAACAAGTGGTGGATGGTCAGGAGTATGTCTGTTAGGAGAGACAAGCATAGAGTCGGTTTTTAAGGCATTGAAGGAAATTAGCCACTCTTTGGACCAATCGTCCAAAGAGGCAGGATCTTTAAGAACAGTTGCTGCACAGGCTGCGTCATCAAAATCAAGGAAAAGAGATTAGTCGTCCGCAAAAAGTTTAACATTATAATTTACAACAATAATTATATGGTTAATATACATGTAGATCCAAAACAGGAGAAGACCTAGAACTGATCCTTGGGGGACGCCGTCAGTAATGGTGCCCCAGCTAGAGGAATTGCCATTGATAACTACACACGTTGTTTGCGGTTTTGAAGGTGTATCTTCAAACCAGGATAGTAAATTTCCTACAACACCACTTTTTTCTTACGCAATAGAATACACTTTAAGGATTTGTTTCCCTTCTTTAACATGGCATTCAGTTAAGAACTATAATTCGTAAAATTTTTTACTATATGAGTGATACAGCCCCTTAAGCCACTTACGGCAACAATGTTGGCTTATTGGCAGAAACACAGGTGCTTATGTTACAGGTTAGGATGGGTCAGAAGAGATCACTGATAAGTGGTATATGTATATATATGCTTGGGTCCCATAAAGTTCAATAAGGCTGGACTGTATGGCTTTACAGTAAATATTAAGGCTCAGAAGTTAATCTGCTATATCAAATACCAGCCCACAACTTAAATGTAACATGTATTACTTAAATATTATCATCACTACCAATCAGAATTTGTCCTTATTGATCCAAGCCCGTGTAGTTCAAATCCCACTATGATATAGGCCTATATTCCTACTTTTGGTCGCGATTTTTGTGCCCCAGGCTTTGTGGTAATATTCCTATTTGATTTTTTACTGGAATAGATGGCTTAAATTCTATTTAGGGGTACATTTCCTGGTACGTTATATGTTCCAAACATGGGCACAAAAATTACGTCAACAGTGCCAAGATGTCCTCATCCAATGAGAAAGGAGAATACATATATAGACAACCAATCAAAACCAAAGGCGAATTAATGCGTCCTTCCTTTTCACGTGGGATACTCGAGAGGATGCAGCTTGTACCTTGAGATAATTGCGAACAGTGTCACAATGACAAAGAAATTTCCTGCTATTATCTTCACAATTTAAAAAAAAAACAAAAACAAAAAAAAAAAAACAAACAAAAAAACAAAAAACAAAATAAAAAAAAAAAAAAACAAAAAAAAAAAAAAAAAAAAAAAAACAAAAACAAAAAATAAACAAAAAAAAAACAAAAAACAAAAAACAAAAAAAAAAAAACAAAAACAAAAACAAAACCAAAAAAAAAACCAAAAACAAAAAACAAAAAACAAAAAACAAAAAAAAAAAAAAACAAAAAAAACAACAAAACAAATCAAAACAAACCCCCCCCCACAATTCATCTGTTTTGGCAGAATGTGCCTTAGCCCTCCCATTGGATATGGTAAACAATATCACGTGTCATATGCCATGGATTTTCAATGTAATATGTTACAAAGGTAAAACACTAACGATAGACTGCCGATTTATAGAATAGACAGGGGTGTCCGTCACGTTTGCGTTTGTACTGAATGAGTGTTGACGTCACGTTACGTGCTATTCAATAGTATTATGGTTTTACCCAATCAGGATGCGTAGCCAAGTTTAATACATGCTCAAGTTGAAGACCCAGATTGACATATCACCTGGGCCGGGGATGATAGGGGTCGGGAAAGTCTCTGCGTAACTTCGACCATTGTCGCACACAGTTTAAACTTCAATAATTCTCTTCAAACTTTGCAATATTTTCGTGGAGTTCTGGTGGATGAGGAATTGTGTCTGCTTTTCAATTGTAGCAGGTCTATATCCATAAACATCAGAAACACGATGCAGTCATCATCATTACAATTTATTTACATCAACAAGTTTTGCTTCTGAAATGTGAAGATACTAAATTCTACTGTCCCCATGCAAAGTGTATATTTCATCAACATGCGGACCTACTTTAATTACTTTTTAGAGAGCGTAGGCCTATTTGTTTATAATTCTCAAACAAAGATCTTAAAAGAGCAAATTTCCACTTTTAACGGTTACTATCGTTACCTGGTGTGCGTGTAGTTACTCTCGCATGTCCGAGCAGGCTGGTAAATGAGGTAATTCCAAGCAAAATGTCAAGAACTTTCTCCTCAGTCCAAGCTTGACCGTCATACCTGAATAATAATGATGATGATGATGATGATGATGATGATGATGATGGTTATTATTGTTATTATTATCATTATTAGTTATGGGAATTTATATTGTATGAGCCTATTTAATATTAAGAGAAACTTAACAAACCCAAATCTTGTGAGCCCAAGTATCGTTTGAACACTATCAAGTCCGATATTCTAATTTGTGAAAGAAACAAGTCAGGGTAATAAAATTTGAAATTTAGAAGAAAGTTTAAGGCACCACAACTCAAAGACACTAAAGAACTTGTCGCAAAACTTGAGAAACTTAATGTAGGACATGACAGGGGGGAATCGTCCTCGCCAGACGTAAGGTGTTTCACTGACACTGGGCCTGGCTGTAGTATAGTTAAAGCAAGCAACGTCCGACAATACTGTTTATTATTTATATAAATGATATATCAAATGCCAGTGATTTATTTAATTTTATACTGTATGCAGATGATACTACCTTATCAACTACACTAAATGTCAACTCATCTATAGATGGTGTGACAGAAACTATTAACAGAGAACTTAAAAAAATTTGTGTTTGGCTTCAAGTTAATGAATTATCATTAAATGTTGATAAATCAAAATTTATGATCTTTCATCATTCAAATAAAAAAGTTAATAAACCACACTTAAAAATGAATAATATCCCAATAATCCAAGTCTCATTTTTAAACTTTCTAGGGCTTACAATTGATGATAAATTGTCATGGAAGGAGCATGTTACCAAAATTTCAAGTAAAATATCAAGAGTTATCGCAATTCTAAATAAACTTAAACATCAACTTCCGCTGAAAGTTAAAATAACTATGTATAACTCATTAATACTTCCACATATAAATTTTGGAATACTTCTATGGGGATTTAAACTTTCAAAAATTGAAAAACTTCAGAAAAAAGCAGTACGCTGTATAAATTGTAGTAAATACAATGCCCATTCAGAACCAATTTTGAAAGCTCTAAAACTTTTAAAAAATCAAGACATTTTTACATCAGCTAAATTAAAATTCTATTATAAATTTATCCATAATGATCTACCCTTAAGATTACTCTCTTTTCAATTCATCCCAATAAATGAAATAAACAACTATAACAACAGACATTATGATAACCTTTTTATTAATAGAGTCAATAAAATATTTGCAAAACAGAGTTTAAACTATGATATTCCAGTCACAGTGAATCATACAGATAAGAATGTTATAAGGAAAATACATACTCATAGTTTACAAGGGTTTTCCTTGTATATTAAAAATACTTTTTTGAATAATTATGAACAGAGTTGTAATATATATAACTGCTATGTTTGTCAAAATAATTAACAATTATATTTTCCCACCCATGTTGTGTGTGTAAACTGTATTATATCTTGAAGTTTATTTCGACATTTATTGTTAAAGTAACTGCCATCTATATTGTTTCAAATGTTTAAGACTTAAAGGTGGCTCCTATGAGAGCGACATGTATTTGTCTTAATAGGAGTCCCCCTAGCCACATCAATTTTTTTATCATTATGTACATATATCTCAAGATTGAAATCGTCATTGTATTGATTGGCTAAAATAAATGAGTTTTGAGTTTGAGTTGAGTTTGAGTTTGAGACAACGTCTGGCAAAAGTGAACTGGATGATTACCCTTGGGGCATGCCTGATGACACAAGGTCATGGACCATCGAGGAAAAGGCATAAAAACAAAAGTTGCTGTAAATACTTACTTAATATGTATTTAGCAAATGTTGATAGAGACACTGGTAACATTATCCACAATAATAAAGCCAAAATATGGGCCAAGCCATACACTTTGAAGCCCAGTTTCGGTGCCGTCTTGATGCTTACAACCTTACATCAAAGGAACAAGTGAAGACTACCAAAATCTGACCATCCTTGACAACCAACGTTGACAAACGTCAGCTGATAATAATTGACGTTTCTCAGGTGACACAACGTTGTAATTGTACGTCATATTCTTGTATGGAGAACGTGGGTGCATTGATTTGGTTGAATAGACAAAATTACCTGAGTCATTAATCTGTCAAACCGAATCCCCGAAGTTGTTTGCCTGCCTGCGCGCCTGATCACCCAAGCGTAGGCAGGCAAACAACGAGGGCAATTCGGTTCAGACAGATTAACGACGAGGGTTATTTTGTATTTATCCCCTACGGTCCATTTAGAAAGAAAAAAAGACCATTTATGTCACTCCGTAACATTTTATTTCACTACATTACATGGGACTTTGACACAGTCTTGTCGCACGTATGAATTTAAAATTTAAACAACAATGAAAAGCGTTCGACCACAGGTATAAAGGCGGATTTTTTTGAGCGGCCGTCGCCTCAAACAAAAATCTCGACGAAAAGACACTTTTTTATTATTTCTATATGGAATTAATTTAGTGGAAAGGAGAATTGGAAGGTCACGTTGACTTGGAATGTTGCACCAGCAAACATTCCAAAGTGTGCACCCGTGGCGCTCAACTGACTGTTGGCCGTCACTCAGATTGGCCCCATCACTGACAGCAGCATTGCCAGCATTTCTAGCACCGCCCGAAGGAACGGGGCGATGGCTCCCTGCCACGCCAGCTGGGACAAACGATGAAGACAGAGTCTGGGGAGTTTTTTGGACAGATGTTAGAGGTCCCTGAAAAGGGAAAGGATGCATAATTGTTCACGGACTGCGCATTTTGTGCCCGCTCAGCTGTTGAATAACGGTTGGCGGAACACTTTGATGTAAAAGTGGACTGCACATTCGTACGTCTTACAGAGTGGTTGTTTTTCTGCCAATCATCAATCCTGCATTTTTGGCCCTAGTTTACATCACAGAATCAAGTTTGTTCTGACAAATTGGCTGGAAATTATACCACGGACCATCAGGTTTTTGGCCTTATTGAACTTTAGGGAACCCAAGCCCCTATAAGACTAATAATGGTTCAAAGTTCACGAAAGTTCAGGAAGTGTTGTAAATAATCATTAGCAACACGAATCACTTATCTGAGATGACTTCCGACCGGTCCTAACATGTAAATTAAGCATCAGCGTTTCTGCCGATGGTCCAAGATGTATGCCGCAAGTGCTATTGGGGATCGTATCATAAAATTTTAAATGTGATCAGAAACAATAAAATTATTGCTTGACTATTTCAAAGAAAAAAATTACAAGAAAGAATGAACGCTGAGACCATCCCCGGGAATATCCCAGGGCATCACGTGCACTTGGCTCGTGTAGGTAAACATGCACCCAAAGCTCATTTGGTAGATTTACCCCGATTGGTTAAAATCTTGTTCCGGTGTTGCATTGTGGGTAATATTCGAGTCAAAAGTCGTTCGGTGCATATGCAAATGGCGGCACGATAATCGATTCTATCCATGATTTCACGGAATATTCGCGTTTTTTCATATTTTAATTACACTATGCCTGCGGCGCAAACATCTATTCTACTAGAAAAACATATAGGAACGTTACCATAGTGCCTGCGGCGCAATAATCTTCACTTTAGGTAGGAACATGGACATCGTTAGGGGATTTTACTTATAGAGGCTCGGGTCCCCTAAAGACAAGTTCAATAAGGCCAGGTTTTCGGCCCTGATTTATGGCAAGGTAATAAGGCTAGTATGGATATACCAAATATGGAATTGATTCCTTCCATATTTGGAAAACGATATCTCTGATTTTACAAATATGGTAAAAAGTAATCCCACCCATGGGATATCGTCAACAATATCACATGGGCCATATCCCATGGGTTTGCAATGTAATATGGTATAAAGTGGGGGATAAAGTACCTATCATATTATTCAGGCGAAGCGGTCATGTAATCTTACCTTTACCTGGCTCTCAGACCTTTCCCCCTGTGCGGCATGGTATGGGGGCTGATTTTCACGTAAAGCTCAAATTTATAATGCAAATTTTGGCAGACGAGGGTTGGGGTGGGAACGAATCACAGAAATATTATTGCTTTCACATTTCACAATGGAAAAGGTAGGCTATAAGGCTATTTCACAATTCTGGAGTGAGTTGAGTTAACTTTAGTTATTTCATAGTAATTGGTTGGGGCAGGGGTTGGTGTTGCAGTGGGAACGAATCACAGAAATATTGCTTTCACATTCACGGTTCACAGTGGAAAAGGTAGGCTATGGCCTATAGCTAGGCCTATTTCACAATTTTGTAGATAAAACCTTTATTTCATACTGCTTGATTTATAACATTAAAATGTCAATTCACAGTTCATTATTTACTGAAAGACTGAATCACGTTTTAAGATAAGGCCTACACGCTACTGGACAGGCCTAACAGTTAGTCCTTAGTTTTACAGTTCACAAAAATTATTTTTGAAGTAGTTTCATATTCACGACATTAACGCTAAATAGCCCTTTCATAGTGCCTGTGCTTCGCAGTACATACATAACAATGAATAGGCCTACTTTTAATAACACAAACTCAAATCTGTAAGCCAAGGTGCCGTTAGAACACTATCAAGTCCAACATTGTAATTTGTGAAAGAAACAAATCATTGTAATAAAATTTGAAATTCAGAAGAAAGTTTAAGGCACCAAAATGACAAACGTCATAACCACAATTCAATGACGCTGAATAACGTGTAGCAAAACTTCGAAAATAATAGAAATTTGAGGTGGAACATGCCAGGGGTAATCTTCCTCGCCAGACGCAATGTGCTTTCACTTTCGGTTTCACTGACACTGGGCCTGGCAGTTAAACTTAAAGCGAGCAACGTCCGGCAAACGTTAACTGGACAGTTACCCTGCTGCCACTATAAAAATGAAGTCTGTCTCTGTGTGTTGTTGTCATTGGCCTGTAACAGCGCGGTTCTTGCTAGGCATTTTTCATGACGTCGCGATAGCGACGTCAAGAAAAAAATGTCTACCAACATGCCAATGACAACAACAGAGACAGACTTCATTTTTATATTTATATTCATAAAAACATTAATACTAGAATTAAATTTGTCATGAATATTTTTGCGTAAAAGTTTTGATAGCCACTGCGAAGGAACTTTTGTTTATCAGTGGGAGGAGCTAGTATGGGTGTGGCCAGCCGCTTGTTACGTAGGGGCAAGTAGGCACTGTCACGTGCCGTGCTTGATGTTACCATCGACTGATGAAAACAAAATTTGTCCCTATTCGTTAAATGCTAACAAAAACTCCGAATGTAAATAAAAAGTCATGGACGAACCATTCAGGAAAAGGTTTAAAAACGAAAGTTGCAGTAAATACTTACTTGATATATGTAGCAAATGTCGCTAAAGACACTGTTAACATCATTCACAATAAAAAAAGCCAAGATATGGGCCAAGCCATACATTTTGAAGCCCATTTTCGGTGCGGTCTTGATGGTTATATCGTAAGAGCCAGCGAGGACTACCAAAATCTCGCCATCCTGGCCAACCAACGTTGTCACGTAACAAACGTCAGCTGATAATAACTGACGTTTCTCGGGTCACACAACGTTGTAATTGTACGTCATATTCTTGTATGGAAAACATGGGTGCATTAGATAAGATAAGATAACTGCTACGACACAAAGGGAATCATTTGCCTATGGACCGCTCGTAGTGCTCACCACAGACCAATAAAGACATCTTGTGATGGTTTATGATCGCATAAATTGGGATGATTCACCCAATGTGTATCAAGTCTATTTTTAAAAGTAGTAACTGATGGGGCTGTCGTCATGATTAATTTATATGGATATTTATATTATGGTTTTATTCTTAATTTTCAATAAGGCAGTATTCATAAGTGTTGTAATGCAAAATATAAAGACCTCTCAAGTAAAAAGTCACTCAAAAATACCTTGTTTTAATTTTACAATATTGGAAGTCATATGAAGATTGTAAGGAAACAAAGAAATACCAAGTCCATGACTTTGCTGTGTTTGGGATGAGTAAGCTTATTTTGTAATTAATTATTCTGGTTCCGGAGTGGCCAAGCTGTCGTCAGAAGCTAAGCCCACTTCCATATTTGGGCGGCTCAGCAAAAGAATGCTGCGTTATTCCAACAAAACCTCCGTGCTGGCTGAAATTCTTCAGACAGCACAGGGTATGAGGGCCGGATAACTTCTATATTGGTACCTATAGAGTTATTATCCAAAGCATCAGAGGCTGTGTTGTTTCATTATTTATCCTTCTGTGGTTTTGCAAGGTGAGTGAAAGTTGATTTACAGAATGACAGAGTCAGAAAGTTTTTTATTTTCTTTTTGTTCTATCTGTTTGTTTGTAAAGAATGTGTGTTCTGTATGCAGGCCTTGAGTGAATGGTTATCAGTAAGTCAGTAAAGGCATAGAATTTTCCCCATACACGTATTGCATTGGTACCCCCAAAAGGTAAATGATATCTCTCATCTCAGAAATCATGTCGCCACTTTTCCGGCCTCCACTGTCAGACCAAGTGAGTAAGAGATCTTCCCCGCAGTAAAGAGAGGAGCGACACTGTCACTATTTCTCGGGGAAGCATATGCCAGTAATTCACTATTCTTTGAGAGAAAAACTGTCTTCTCAGTCTATTATTTGTACGTGTTTCAACAATCTTAAATTGATTTCCGCGAGTCATATTTGAACAAGCTAATGGAAGCATCTCATTCCAGTCTGTATCATACATGTTATGAAAATATTTGTAAACTTGTATCATACCCCCTCCAAGTCTTCTGAAATATAGTTGGCAGACCAAGAAACCCCAGTCTCTCTTCATAACTCATTTCTTTAGTCTGATACCCATTTTGTTGCTCTTCTTTGTACACCTTCAAGCAGATCAGATTCTGTAGCTCTTTGAGAGTTCTATACAGATGATGCATATTCAAGCCTAGGCCTAACCAGGCCTTTTTATGTAGTTAAATGTCGTTTTATCAATATGACTGAAGGGTCTTATTATTCCGACTAGTCTATTTGCTGCAGACGCAATCTTCTGGCAATGATTTTCAAACAAACAACTTTTGTCAATACACACTCCCAATTCTTTTTCGCATATGGTTTCCTCCAGCTGAACTCCCTCTGCCCCTGAACCCATGGAATAGGTTTCATTAACAACTTTTTCCCTAAATGCAAAATGTGACATTTTTCTGGATGGAACAGTAACTGCAAATCTTGAGACCTCTGAAATATTGCATTAATGTTCAGTTGAAAAAGTGAACAATCTGACTTACTGTTTGCCCTGTCATATATTTTCGTATCGTCAGCGTATATTTTAATTCCACAGCTGACAACTTCAGGAAGATCATTAATATATATTACAAACAGCAATGGTTCTAGCACACTACCTTGTGGAACACCACTACTAACTTTTGCCCATGTTGAGAGGCCACCATTCACACATATCCCCTGTTTTCTGACTGTTAAGAAGTCTTTAATCCAGTCATTCACTTCTCCTGTTATGCCGTAGCTTTTTAATCTTTTTTATGAAACGAATATGAGGTACCTTATCAAATGTTTTCTGAACGTCACAATACACAATATCCACGCATTCATTGTTTTCAATCATGCTTGTCCATTCTTCTAGGCTTCCCAATAGTTGGGTCATTGTAGATCTACCAGGAAGAAAACCATGTTGGTGAGCAGTGAAAATGAATATTTTCTCATATGCTCCATAACTGCATCCCTAATAACAGCTTCTAAAATCTCGCAACAAACAGAGGTGAGACTGACCGGCCTGTAGTTAGCAGCCTTGCGCTTACCACCTTTTTATGCAGTGGGGTAACATTTGCAGTTTTCCAGTCTGTCGGTAAAGTACTTGTCTTAATTGATTTGTCAAAGATTAAGCTCAAAGGCTCAGCTAGTGTATTACGTAAATCGAAAAACACTTTGGGGTGTATTTGGTCTGGTTCCATAGACTTATTAGGGTTCAAATCCTGCAATTTCTTTAGTACCATTTCAGGATTTATTTCAGTCTTTTCTAATTTAGAATTGCATGTTCGTCGAATAGGTTTTGGTACAAGTTAACAGTCTGCATTTGTAAACACGTGTTTGAAATATGGGTTCAATACCTCTGCCTTTTCAACGTCAGATTTTGATTTATCGTGCGTGTTCTCACATTTTTCTAAATCCGGTATAGAACTTTGTGCCTCCATTTCTGACTTAACATATCGCCAAAAAGCTTTGGGATTTTTCCTGACTTCAGCTGCCAGTTTTCTTTCAAAATCATATACTTTGCTTTGCGAGTGGCCCACCGGGCTTAATTTCTGGCTCTGGCAAAGGCCTTATATGCAGCACTGTCTTTTGACTCTGATTCTAAAAATCTTTTCCAAGCTTTATATTTTTTCTTAACTTTTTTAATTGCAGCATCATCACCACACTGGCTTGCATATTTCAATCCTTGTCTGGACTTTGGTATATTTCTTTCACACGAGTCATGTATTTTATTTTTCAAGCAGTTCTAACATTCATTTACATTTTTCGTTTAAAAAATTTCTTTCCAGTTGATATTCATTTCTGACCGTATTTTCTCGTAGTTTCCTTTATAATAATTGAACTTAATCCTGTCTTTAGTCTTGACTTCAGGGCACCCCAACATATTAAATTTAAGGGCGCAATGATTATTTCTTCCAATTGGAGGCAGTATTTTTACATCACCCACTTGTTCCTCTTTAGATGTAAATACCAAATCCAAGATATTAATTTGTCTTTTGGGCTTCTCTGTAACGGGTAGGTTCTGCCACATGTTGAAACAAATAAGATTCTTTAACGCCCTCTAGAAACAGGCTTGCCTCATGCCCAGGTCTGTGATTATATATATCATTCTTCCAGTCTATTTCTGGGTATTTGAAATCTCCAACAATTAAGATGTCTGATGTTTTCTCCTCAACTACTGCCTTCATTAGTCTTATCGAGGTTTTGTTATTAGCAGAAGAGCTATTTGGACTGCAGTAAACACATCCTATAATTTTTTTTACTTTATCTAGTTTAAATTGCACCCACACCGATTCATTGAAGTTGTACTTATCAAATTTACATTCACAAGCATTGAAGTTCTCCTTTATATACACACAAATTCCTCTGCCTTCTGATTCCAAGTTTTGAAATAAAGTGTATCCTTTTATCTGCAGATCAAATGCTTCAACTTTAAATGTAGAACTTTTGGATTTCACTTCTGTTATTCCTATAATACGTGGTTGTTCATCATGAATGATTTGACGTAGTTCTTCTATTTTGTTGCTTGAAGAGTCTGCATTTGTATAATAAACACGGAGATATTGCAAATGATTTGATTGTTCATTGTCATTAGGCCTATCCTGGCTTAATCTTGTGTTCTGCTTTTTTACCTCTACGATTTTCAGAGCCCATGGAGGGCCCCGCACACGGAACACGTAGCGACCCTCCTCTGATACTTGTTCTTTTTGCTTAGCCTCAGCCACCTTTATTTTAATTTTATTTATTTCTTCTTGTGTTAAGTCATTGAGTATAATGTATTTAAACTTGGCTTCAGCAGATTTTAATTTGGTCAACCTTGACATAATTTTTGTTTTGTCATCCTTATTTTTCATTGATATTTTCAAGGGTCTAGGCATTCCCTCTTCAACTTTCTTTCCTAGTCTTATCACATTCTTTGTTTCCATTCTTGATAACCCCAAAACATCATATCAGTACAAACCTTTTGGAAGAAAACTTCATCATCTTTCTTCCCAACACTAGGATCATCACTTTTACTCTCCTCCACGCGATGTATGATGATGTTTTCCTCTCTTGATTCTCTAGAAACTTCCTCTATTTTCTGCTGTAGAATAGTTTCTTTCACTATCTTTTTCACATTAGCACTCTGGATTTTTCCATTAGGCCCACTGATTTCCTGCCCGTGCCTCACTTTCTCTGCCCATGTTTCTGTTATTTTTTCAGGAACCTCTTTTTATATAGTCATTCATTTTTTCTTCTAATTTTTCTTCAAGAGCTTCGAACTTCTTATCCATTTCCTCAAGAAGCCTAGTTAAAATACTTTCCTCTTTGTTGCCAATGTTGCCTTGATTCATTTGTTTTACACCGTCAAGGAAAATATCAGAAACCGTGTGGTCTTTGTAATGTTTGATATTGTTCCACTGGCATTTCAATACATTTTTCACAAAAATGCTAATTGCACTCTCCATCACACTCCACAATTTTATCATTTTCCCCATCATTCACTGTATCACACACGTTGCAAATCCAACTTTCATTGCTTGATTCATCCTGATTTGCACTCGCACTCGCAGTTACACTGCCACTGGGTTTTGAACTATTTGCTTTGGCACTCTGGTCTGGATATAGGCCTAAAGCAGGGGTGTGTGCTGTCCCCAATTTTGTTCGCTTTGTATGTTAAGGAGTTGGGGGACAAGTTGATGGAGTGTGATAAGGGCATAAGGCCAAATGGCAGAGTCCCAGAAAGAACTGCAAGAGATGCTGAACATAGCTGGGGAATACGGGAATAAATGGAGGTTAGAATTTAGTTAGGATAAGAGTAAAGTGATGACCCTTGGGAAGAAGCCAGATGGAAATAAAAAATGGAGAATTGGGCAGTTCCAAATTCTAGAAGGTAGGGAACAGTTAATTGAAATTGGGGAGGTTGATGAGTATGAATACCTAGGTGTTAAGATTAAAGCAACGGGTAAAGGCATGTTCAGGTATCAGGTGGAGAAGATTATACTGAAAGTGAATCGCACAAAAGGAATGATTAAAGCTACTGCACTGAACAGTTTCAACAGAGCATACACAGCAAGAGTATTATGGGATAGAGTTGCAATACCAGGAATGATACATGGCTTAGATGTGATTTCAGTGAGTGAGGGAGATATCCAGGGAATGGAGAAAGCACAGAATGAGATGGGGAAATGGATACTAGGAGCACCACCATACACAGCAACAGAAGCAGTTCTAGGAGAGTTAGGATGGAAAAAAATCACAGATAGAATTGCCAAAGCTAAGTTAAAGTACTGGGGTTATTTACAAGGAATAAGTGAAGACAGGTGGTGCAGGAAAGTTTACAATCAGGTAGCCAAGGAAAAAACAAGATGGGTCAAAGACATAGACGGGTTAGCAGAGAAATATGAACTAAAAGGATATGATAAGGTGGATGATTGGAAAGTATATATAGGTTAGACTGTTACAGAGGGTTGGAAAGAAGACTGGAAAAGAGGAGTCAGGGAAAAAAGTACATTGAAGGCATACAAGGTATTAGAAAAGCCACAGAAAAGTGTGTGTTGGGATGGAGGGAAGGGATCCAAACTTCTGTTTCAAAGTAGGGCAGGAGTAATCAATCTCGAAAAGAGAAATCAAAAGTGGACAACAGGGAGTAATGGAAAGTGTAAGTCGTGTAGACAAGAGGCAGATGAGACAGTGGACCATTGGCTGTTGTGGTGTGATGCATATAGAGAGATAAGGGAAGATTTTTTTCAGAAAGTTGCACAGAGAAGATTACAATTACAAGGGTTTAGAAGAGGTTTAGAGGAAGAGGAACGTATAGCATGGATTTTAGGTATAAAAGGTGGCTTTCTGGGAAGCAGGAAAGGTAATAAAAATGTACAGGACTACCTGGTAGGATGCTGGGAGAAAAGGAATGAAATAATAGAGTTAGAAGGCAACAGGTTAAATTAGAATCCCAGAGTACAGGGAGGGGAAGGAATGGGAATGGTGGTAGCCCTTATGAGGGCTCCCATGGGGGCTCCGCGATCGGTCGATTGTGCTGGTCCATCGATGGAGCGTAACAGCGTCAAAAGGAAATGGGACCAAAGCAAAGTGCCCGCTTATGGAGGGTTTACTGTGAGGCAATTTCCTTGGCACCGTGACGGCATTGAATGTTTGGCTTTTCAACGTCTCAAATTGATGTATATAAATTCACTCTACCCACCCTTTCATTTTCGTTGCTTCGTGGTGTTTTGTGTGTGTGTGTGTGGGGGGGGGTTTATTTTATCTTATTTATTATGCCCCCCTTCGAAGAAGGTGGGGCATATAGCGTTGCACATGTCGGTCGGTCTGTCGGTCGGTCGGTCTGTCGGTCGGTCGACTGTGGTTTCCGCACAATAACTCAAGAAGTTTTTAAGCTAAGACTTTGATACTGTATAAGTGTATTATTCTAGTCAAAAACTAGGCGAAGTTCGAAGATGGGTGACCTTGACCTAATTTCCAAGGTCACAGTGATACCTGAGTTAACTTTGGTTTCCGCACAATAACTGAAAAGGTTTTTAAGCTAGGACTTTTATATTGCACATGATTATAGTCCATATTTGGGGCTAGACAAAGTTTGAAGATGAATGACCTTGACCTCATTTTAAAGGCCACAGAGCCACTTTACTGAATATGGTTTCATGCTTTCTGCATGATAACTTATACCTTGGAGCTAGAACTTTTATATTGCACTGCTTTATGGTTCTCTGTAAGGGCTAGGTTGATTTTGTAGATGGGTGACCTTGACCCAGTTTTCAGGGTCACAGAGAGATTGTAGTTAGACTGTGGCTTCCGCACAATAACTCAAAAAGTTTTTAAGCTAAGACTTTGATACTGTACAGGTGTATTATTCTAATTAAAAGCTAGGCGAAGTTTGAAGATGGGTGACCTTGATTTAATTTCCAAGGTCACAGTGGTACCTGAGTTAACTTTGGTTTCTGCACAATAACTGAAGAGGTTTTTAAGCTAGGACTTTTATATTCCACAGGATAATAGTCCATATTTGGGGCTAGGCGAAGTTTGAAGATGAGTGACCTTGACTTGTTTTTAAAGGTCACAGAGCCACTTTACTGAATATGGTTTCATGCTTTCTGCATGATAACTTATACCTAGGAGCTAGAACTTTTATATTGCACAGCTTTATGGTTCTCTGTAAGGGCTAGGTTGATTTTGAAGATGGGTGACCTTGACCCAGTTTTCAGGGTCACAGACAGATTGTAGTTAAACTATGGTTTTCGCACAGAGAAGTTTTTAAGCTAGGACTTTGATACTGTACAGATGTAACATTCTTATCAAAAGCTAGGCGAAGTTCGAAGATGGGTGACCTTGATTTAATTTCCAAGGTCACAGTGGTACATGAGTTAACTTTGGTTTCTGCACAACAACTGAAGAGGTTTTTAAGCTAGGACTTTTATATTCCACAGGATGATAGTCCATATTTGGGGCTAGGCGAAGTTTGAAGATGGATGACCTTGACTTCTTTTTAAAGGTCACAGAGCCACTTTACTGAATATGGTTTCATGCTTTCTTCATGATTACTTATACCTAGGAGCTGGAACTTTTATATTGCACAGCTTTATGGTTCTCTGTAAGGGCTAGGTTGATTTTGAAGATGGGTGACCTTGACCCAGTTTTCAGGGTCACAGACAGATTGTAGTTAAACTATGGTTTTCGCACAGAGAAGTTTTTGAGCTAGGACTTTGATACTGTACAGGTGTAACATTCTTATCAAAAGCTAGGCGAAGTTCGAAGATGGGTGACCTTGACCTAATTTCCAAGGTCACAGTGGTACCTGAGTTAACTTTGGTTTCCGCACAATAACTGAAGAGGTTTTTAAGCTAGGACTTCTATATTGCACAGGATTATAGTCCATATTTGGGGCTAGGCCAAGTTTGAAGATTGATGACCTTGACCTCATTTTAAAGGTTAAAGTATAAAGATATGTGACATTGATGTATGATTAACCTTCACTAATTTTGTAAGGTCACGAGTGCCCCTTGTACCACTATCAATAGGATAGCGAGGGCAAGGGTAGCGAGGGCAAGGGTAATGAGGGAGGGGGGCATCTATGTTTTACAAACATATCTTGTTTTTTTTGTGTTTTTTTCCGGGGGTGCTTTTTCAATTTTTTAATTTTGTTTTTTGTTTTTGTTCTTTTTCTTCGTTTTTAAAATTTTTTTTGTGGTTTTTTGTTTGTATTTTGTTTTCTTTCTTTGTTTTTGTTTTTTTATGCGATCCTTAACTAAGTCTTAGAGAGATACATCAATATTACCCTTAAGTTCCGTTACTACCATCTGTGACAATATTGAAATAGTTCCTACTTTGTCTTGTCACTTAAATTTTTGCCTTTTCACATAAAAAATACAGAGCGTTGGTTCTATAAAAGCTGTTAGATAATAAAAGCTGAAATAACACCTCAACCGATCTCATTATAAACCATGTTCAAACTGGGAAGTTTAGGCCTTTTAATTATTTCAGCAAATGTTGGTTCCAACTTCCAATTCTCTTTGTGTGCAATATCATGACACAATGCTTTTTCAAAATATTCTTCCCTGGTTGACTTCTCTACTATTGCCACACGGTAAAAATAGAGCAGCCCCTACTCTCACCGTACAACGAATATAGACCAAACTCTATCATCACCGTATGGTGAAAATAGACAAAACACTATTCTGACTGTACGGTGAAAATGGACAAAACGCTATTCTCACCGTACGGTGAAAATAGTCACTCCGTTCATATTATTGCTTTCACATTCACGGGTCACAGTGAGAAGGGTAGGCTTTAGGCTTATTTCACAATTTTGGAGATACAATCTTTTTACACAGGTTGATTTATAATATTAAAATGTCATTTTACAGTTCATTATTTATTGAAATGCTGAATCACGTGTCAAGAGAAAGCCCATTGCCACAGCACAGGCCTAACAGTTATAGTCCTTAGTTTTACGGTCCACAAAAACTATTTTAGAATTAATTTCACATTCACGAAATTAATGCTAAATAGCCCTTTCATTGTGCTTGTACTTCAGAACACGTAAATGACAATGAATTAGCCTACTTCTAATAACCCAAACTCAAATCTGTGAGCCCAAGTGCAGTTTGAACACTATCAAGTCCAATATATTCTAATTAGTGAAAGAAACAAATATTAATAAAATTTGAAAATTAAGAAGAAAGTTTAACTTTAAGGCGCCGACATGACATAACCACAACTCAACGACGCTGAGTAACTGAGCAAAACCTCGAAAATTATAGTAATTTGAGGTAGGACATGCCATGGCATGGGTAATCGTCCTCGCCAGACGTAACGTGATTTTACTGACTCCGGGCCTGGCTGTAGTATAAACTATACTACAGTTACGGCCTTATTGAACTTTAGGGGACCCGAGCCTCTATAGGTAAAATCCCCTAACGATGTCCATGTTCCTACCTAAAGCGAAGATTATTGCGCCGCAGGCACTATGGTAACGTTCCTATATGTTTTTCTAGTAGAATAGATGTTTGCGCCGCAGGCATAGTGTAATTAAAATACCAAAAAACTCGAATTTATTCCGTGAAATCATCGATGGAATCGATTATCGTGCCGCCATTTGCATATGCACCGAACGACTTTTGACTCGAATATTACCCACAATGCAACACCGGAGCAAGATTTTAACCAATCGCGTTACGTCTACTAAATGAGCTGTGGCTGCGTGTTGACATTCGCGTGCCAGGTGCACGTGGTGGCCTGGGAAAAACCTGGGGAGGGTCTCAGCGTTCATTCTTTCTTCCAAATTCTTTTTGGCGCACTGTTTAGGCTCTTTTTTCTTCCAAATTTGATCAATATTTTTCGTTTATAACTAATTTTTTTATTCACGAAATGAATTTCTTTGATTTAGCCGAAATTGTTAGGGATGAGGAGAGCACTATTAGATTTTTGAGGCGTGAAAAATTATTGAAACCGCACAAAATTTGTTTTGACTGCAATAACTGGTGCTCTCAGGTAAAGGATAGATCTAAAGTGGATGGATATATTTGGCGTTGTAATTTATGCAGGAAAAAGTTCAGTGTTCGACAGGATTCATTTTTTTCAAAATCTCACTTGTCTTTAAAAGTTTTATTGTCCATAATTTATTTTTTCTGTTTGGATTTACCTTTAGATACAATTTCTCTATTATTGAATTCTTGTGTTAGCAAGCATACTCTAGTTGATTGGCTCAATTTTTGTAGGGATGTTTGTTCAAGATATTTATTAGAAAATGTTGAAAAGTTAGGAGGTGTTGGGGACATTGTTGAAATAGACGAATCAAAATTTGGGAGGAAAAGAAAATATGGGAGGGGAACAATTAGAAATGAGGGTGGGCCATGGGTGTTTGGGTGTTTTGAAAGGAGGAGAAAGAAAATTTGTGTTTTTAGCGTAGATGATCGATCAAGGGATACATTATTACCATTAATTTTAGCTCATATAGAAATTGGAAGTACAATAATTTCTGATCAATTTGCAAGTTATAATAATTTACATCAAAACGGATATCATCACGACACAGTTAATCATTCAGTTGAATTTGTTACAGATGAGGGGATTCACACTAATGGAATAGAGGGTTGTTGGGGAAATATGAAGCAGAAATTTAAACAAATGAGGGGATGTAATAAACAACAAATAAATGCTCATCTTGATGAAATTAATTACAGATTTAATCGTTGCCAAAAAGAAGAATTATTTAACTTTTTTATCAGTGACATTTCAAAAATATATAAAGTTGTTGAAACACCAGTCAGACCTATGTTGATGCCGAGGGAGCCAACATATTAAAGGTAAGTACTATTTTTAATATAAATATCAAATTTATATTTATGATACGGTCCCCAATAGCACCTGCGGCAGCCATATTGGATCATCGGCAGAAACGCTGATGCTTAATTTACATGTTAGGACCGGTCGGAAGTCGTCTCAGATAAGTGATCCGTGTTGCTAATGATTATTTACAACACTTCCGGAACTTTCGTGAACTTTGAACCATTATTAGTCCTATAGGGGCTTGGGTCCCCTAAAGTTCAATAAGGCCACAGTTACAGCAAGCAACGCCCGCCAAACGTGAACTGCACGATTATCCGCTTTGGAGCATGCCTGATGCTACAACTTTACAAGGTCATGGGTGAGCCATCCAGGAAAAGTGGTAAAAACAATTTGTTGCAGTAAAGTCAGTAAATACTTACTTTATACATGTAGCAAATGTAGATAAAGTCAAGACACTGGTAACATCATCCACAATAATAAAGCAAAGATGTGGGGCAAGCCATACACTTTGAAGCCCATTTTCGGTGCCGTCTTGATGCAGCTTGCAACCTTACATCGTAAGAACCAGCAAAGACTACCAAGACATGACCAGCCTTGACAACCAACGTTGTCACGTGTCAAACGTCACCTGATAATGATTGACGTTTCGCATATGACACAACGTTGTAATTGAACATCATACTCTTGCTTGGAAAACATGCAGCCATGGGTGCATTGATTTGGTTGAGTATCTATCATATAGTTCAGGCTTATGGGTTATGTAATCTTATCGGTCGGTATTCAAAATCCATCCCGGGTGTTTTATAACTTACCTGCAGTAGTTAAATATCTACAAATCAGTTCTTACCAGCCTAGTAATCTACGAAGCTGGAATAAATTTAATGGAATGCAAATTGTGAGAGACAAGGGGTTTTGTTTGGAAGGGGATCATGGTCAATATTCAATATTGCATTGTGCAATGTTCAACATTGCATTATCCAATATTCAACATTGCATTATACAACAGTAAGATTGCAACTTGAAATTTTAGATTGCATTTTGCAATTTTAAGATATCATTATGCAATTTCGACATTTCACTGTGTAATTGCAATAATGCAATTTGCAATTGCAAAAATGCTTGATGCAATTTCAACATTTCATTTTGCAATCATCATATCTTCTGGTAAATGATTTTTTTGTTTTTTTTTGTTTTTGTTTTGTTTGTTTGTTTGTTTTGCTTTTGTTTTTTAATTGTTTCTTGCATGAGAAATGTTCCAAATGCAATTTCAACAATACTTGATGCAATTAATAAAATTTTGCATGTAATTACTATATTTCTTTATGCCACAGACAATTAGTTCAATTATCCTATTGGCAATTGCAATGACAAGAAGAAAATTGTTTAATTTCACTGTTTAATTAAGCTATCATGACAATGAGCAATTTACAAAATTACATTACTAATACTCACGTGTACATAATAAGATTCAATAGCACGTTCAGCAGTTACCATAAGTACATGTGTATCCCACTACCTGTTGATTTACAAATTTTATATTCAAGTTTGAAATTTCTAAACACGGTCTAAAATCTACTACACCCGACGTTTCATTTCTATAATCCCGTGTGTAATGCAATATATGCAAGCTAAAATATGCTTTTTACAGCATCATATTTGTATAATGTAGGCCCAGTTTTCATTTGTCAAAACGCAATATTCTGATACAAATTACAAGTATTCCTGACTGCGAAAATGTGGTTCACCTTTTGCAGAACACAGTCACAGTTTTCAGGACGCAGTTTGCAGAGCGCATCTTGCCGTACGCAAGTTGCATTATGTCTTTTTCATTATGGTGAGTGCAAAATGTCAATAAATGGGATCACCATTTTCTTTATTTGATATTTGCATTGTCACTATTCATTTTTTTTATTCATTTTATTATAATTCTAACTTGTCATGTCCAAAATATAAACTTGTAAAATGAAAAATTGTAATTTCAATATTGTGTGACCTTTTCATATTCTGCTATGCTGTGCGTAATTTGAGATGTGGACAACAAACCAAATAATGCTCCCTGTTCTCCGCACATTTGGAGAAAATGTACGCGCGGGAAAATAGCATCCCTACCGACTGAAGCATGTGATCGGTGCCCAAACAGTGCTGCCAAAAGTAGTCTACCACGCTCAGGCGGTGCGGATTTTTTTCTCCCAGGTCAACATTTTATTTATTTAGCAGGAAAACTACTTCAATTAGGCACGAAAACAGTGTTGAATGGACAGTGGATTGATGCTCCCGCTGCTAATGCATTTTGCATTACGTAAATTTTTGAAATTCATGCACGTACTGATACTGCATTTCTCAGTAGAAAAATAAAGTGGCGCTGTAAGAAATAGTCCATGAACCCGCTTTCTCTTTGACAAATACATTTCTTTTGCAGAACATTAGAAATCAACATAAATACGGCCCCGGACCATTAAAGACACTCAGAAAAACAAAAACATATTAAACGCTTGCACAGAAAGAGCCAGTCTCAATATTATTGTTGAAGCTACAATTTACAGTTACAAGAAATGTGGATGCGCAGGCCATAAATCGACTCATTAGCGTCCAGAATATGCTGATTTTGTTTGCATTTTTTTCCATCACAATGATGCAGTTGGTAAACACCAACTTATATTTACACTTACTGATCCAGAGGGCAAAAATTGTTTTGGGAAGGGGAGTCAATATATTCCCTTGTTAGGCCTATTGTATTTGTGTCTTTTTGCCCAGAACCACTTCCTAGTAGTCCATATCCTATTCTGCAGTCCGAACTCTTTACTCTCCATAAGCTAACCTGTCCCTGTCTAACCTATATACATATTGCACACGTTCCTCTGTAAAATTTTGACATCGGCTGTATCAGACCAAATAAATTAAAGGGTCTTCAGCTGGTAACTACTCAACATGTTTCGGAGCCTTTTACCCGTACGTGTCTCTCAGAGTAGCGGCTCCTTGTCTACGCTAAATATTCAGCAAAGACAACCCACATAATAAAGAATAAATATGAACGAGGCAAATGATGAATTAGCTAAATACGTAAAGTTTTGCTTATAAATGCAGAGCTTCTGTATGAAAGAAATATACCTGTAAAACAAACCATAATTACTAAATTTGTATAGTACAGGTTCAGATAAGAACAATTTGACTTACCCCTGAACCAATATGTACCCTTTCCAGCTGGACAGCTTATCCTAGTTAAACCACCCGCCAGTGTATAACTGAAGCGGAAACAAGCTGGGGCCTTATATTCAGTCCTAGTGATAGTAAAATAAACAGTTGCAACTAGACCACCTGTACAAACCAAGGGAAATCCCAACAAGGACTGCAACAATGGACATCCTGCACCAGAAATGTAAAACAAACTCTGTGATGACACCTACCCTCAAACAATTAAGCTGTAATTTTAACTGCCAACCCTGAGTCCATGTATCAACTTAATGTGTCAGGTTTGTGATATTTGAGGAAATACTGTCAATTTTGAGTAAATGTGCATTTAGGCATGTCAGAAAAGAATGAAAGTCATTAGCATTTATGTCAAAAACATGTTATCAAAACAAATTTTCTCAACAGAATTTTGAGTACAATTAGGCAAGCTTGTAACTGTCGTCAGTAGCTGCTTGCTACCTATAGCCCCTGGGGGTTTGACCTAACAGAAAACAAGCTAGCCTAAATTGTCTGAAAGGTGAACATTAAAACAGAATGATGCCAAAAGATAAAGTTAAGTAGCAAAACAGACAAGTCTAAAAACTGTAAATTATTGTAGCCAAACTTTCTAATAATCTTTGGATATTAACAGCTAAATTATAGGGCAAGTCAGAAAAGAATGAAAGTCATTTGCATTTAGGTCAAGAGAATGCAATGAAAATATAATATTTCTTAACCAGATATCAAGCAAAATTAGGCAAGCTTGTATATAACTAGGCCTAGGCATCAAATTTATTAACTAATTAACGTCTGCACACAACACGAAAAGTCATTACTACTCATTATGAAGACTCCATCATCCATGGCATGAACGTTGTCGTTGATGTGAATCAACGTTAACACATTATCGTCCAAGAGCCATATGTTAAAGTTGCTTACACTGTTCTTGCGGATGGTAATAAATTTGGGCGAACAGTTAGTCCTATAGGCCTAGGCCTTTTTCACATATTCGAATTCTCTATTTTTCTTGTGATAGGACATTTTTCAATTGAGACGAGTGAAATGTGCTGTTGTAGGCCTACTAATGTTAATGGCATGGGCAGAAGTGTTAGGAACTTGAAAGCTGGCATTAACATAACAAAGCTGCCAACAAAGGCAACATGTTGTTGGCTGTGACCATGATGTGAGCAGTGTTTGTGCTGTAGTAGTCTGGTTTTGGATGACATCACTACAACCACTGAATAATCCCTGGGTATTAGTTGCTGTTGATGTGAAACTTGGGATGGTGATGCCGCTGAAAGTTGATACCTGAGCCTTGACCTATCTGAGGTGCTGGCAACATTCTTGGCGATGTTGGGTGGAGTGGGCGTGGCCCTTGCTGGTCAACATCGGTTGCCTCAGAACCGGCAAGAATTCTTGAGGCTAATTTTTGCTGATGCAGAGGTATTTCCGATCCGAGTAATCATTGCCCGATTGTATATTTTTGTGGCCTGATATCGGCATTATATTAATACTTTTTTATAATAGGTGGTATGCTTGCAATTGTTAAATGCTGCATCAGATACTTCCTGGCACTATGGTCATGGAGTATGGTTTGTGAGATTACGGTCTGTTGAAATCGGGGAAGCGGCAAGCATTGTTGACATGAGCTTAGGCAATTTATTGTGCCCAACTCGTTGATTTCTGAAAGTTTCAGAATGAATAGAGCTTTTATTCTTAGTGTTCACACCAAGATAAAATGGTGATTCATCAAAATTTGCTGTTCGGGAGCGTTTCAGTGCATATTGTTTGTTACAAGCCACTGGACACCTTTCTGACCGGCTTGGTGAGGCCCACATTTCAGGCTTAATTGGTCTAATGTCTCTCAAATTGTCTCCTGTGCGCGTTTTTTGGGTGCACGGTTGGCGGAGCTGCAACACGCTCGCCCTCCAGGCTCCACCTCTGCGACCCGGGTTCGATTCACGACCGGGGAAGCATGTGGAAAGAGATCCTACCAGTGCCACTCTGACTGCGCACAGTGGTTTTTTAGTCCTTCGGTTTCCTCCACCAAACATGTTGGTAGGAAAGTATACGCCACCATCTGTGCCATGGAGAGTGATTAATGTAGGCTTGTCTTGCTTCGCAATCCATGTAAAAGATATTGGTCTATACTTATTTTTTTGTTTGCTTATCTGTATATCGTAGATACTCCATACCTTCATCATTTTTTTCAACCCAACATCTGGGAAATAGATACATATAAATATGTGTCCTCATGTGTCTAGGTCTTTTGTGTTGACATATTTATTCAATAAGCACAATATATCGTAATATGTGCACCAA
Source organism: Hermodice carunculata (assembly GCA_964020975.1). Classification (NCBI taxonomy): domain Eukaryota; kingdom Metazoa; phylum Annelida; class Polychaeta; order Eunicida; family Amphinomidae; genus Hermodice; species Hermodice carunculata. The sequence goes on along the minus strand of OZ026617.1, from coordinate 23,265,560 downwards.
TTAATAGAGCTAGACTAAGTCTATGCAACCTCAACACTGTATACTTTCATCAAGCTACACCAAAATTGAAAAGCAGCAAAATAGTACATGTACATATTTGTATCTCGATACGTTAAGATACTTAGGAACTCGAATTTTGACTTTCAGAAGTCTAACTGGTAGTATATACAGTACCAATAAAATTATTAGATCTTTGTGGTTTCTTTCTGGTTTGGTTGTATTGCCTGTACCAGGTTTGGCTTTCAATACATAATTTAGGCCTAATGCTAGAGGCAGTACAAGGAATCAAAGGGAGACAATAATTTTTTTTTTTCAGTCTCATAGATGATATGTGTATTTAGTGGCATCTCAACTCAAGTTTAAGAACACGAGCTCCCCAAATGTAGACTTACCCTGTACAGATTTGAATGTTGTAAATGCAAAAGAAAAGTGTGATGAATTAACTAAAGCGAAATAGCTGCAGTCAGTATGTTGTCACAGTCACATTAAATGTGCTCACCGGAATAAATGAGGGCAGATTACGGCCAACAGGCCTACAAATTTTGAAGCACTGGCCCTGCCATCCTGTCAAAAAGTTTGGGACTTGTCTAACCCTGTATGCCACACTCTTATAGAATCTCCAATGCCATGAAACGCGTCTGAGCGTATCAACTATCGGTTTAAAAAACTTTCCTGGGGAGGCCCGGATCACCCGCTCTCAGATTCGTGCCTTTAGCACTAGTAATTCGATCCTCCCCGCCCCCCCCCCCCAGTAGAAAGTCTAGATCTGCTCCTTTTCTAAATAGCTTCATGTAAAACTGTTCCTAAATTTCTACATTAATTAATTCCGTAAACATACAAACATTTCATAAATAAAATAAAAAATACATAAAAGAGAAATATTAAAAATATTTTCATAGACCCTGTTTAGTTTGCTACCAGACTGAAATCACGAAGCTCTATTTGGTCCGTTTCCACATCCTGATAGGTCAAAGGAGTACGTTTGACAATTGTACTTTCCCCATATGCATTGTTTTCTTTATATATTGAGTACTTGAACTCATTCATTATCTAATTTAAAGGTGAAAACAGAGTTTACTCATTCATTATCTAATTTAAAGGTAAAAACAGAGTTTACACTCTAATTACACTTTATATCTTTTGCCAAAGTATAGCAAACCCCTTGCCTCCATAAACAGGCCCAACTGCCCTGCTGAAACTGATTTCAGCATCCGCATATCAAAATTATTGTTGTCATAAGAGGAGACTCGGGACTCAGGATAACTTTATTTGATCAACATACATGATTACATTATTTTCAATGGACATGACATAATTGTGTACAATTGTACGAATCTGATTGATCAGGGAGACCTTCATTAAGACAGTATTAATTGTGTACAATTGTATGAATCTGATTGATCAGGGAGACCTTCATTAAGACAGTATTTTGCGCTATCATGAAGGCCACCCTAATTTGATACTTGAACAAAACTGAAATGATGGCAAAATAGTAATAGTTTGAGAACTTGTTACAAATCATATAATAGTTACTATAGAGGATAAACCTACGAGAAAAATAAAGTAAGCATTTAAGAAGAAATAAACAAAGACGATGCGGTGATGCATAATATCACTAGTTTCCACATATATAACAATTTGGGATGTGACATATTTCTTGGTAGCTTTGAAGATAATAAGTTTTAGCATAAAGAACTATAATCCTTGAAGGCTGTGGGTATAAAAACTTATCCCCAATAATAGTTTTAGCGAGCGTTAGCGAGCTCTTATCATAAACACATGTTAATATAAGATATAACAGAATGGTAAATTATCCAATCACAAGAGTACTCAGGATCTATCCAATGAAGTTGATTTTCTTCATCTCTCACTGCGCATGCGCACATTGGCCCATCCATTGCGTTTTTAGGCATCCCGGATAATTTTCGCACCTTGATTTACACCAACGTCTTAAACTTACCGGCCTTTATGGAAATCATGTCAATCATTCATAACTGGGCTTCAGAAAACGTTGTTGGCAGAGTGTAATGAATGATAACGATTCGCCGACTTGCATAGTTAATACCTCGATGGAACGTGGACCTGACAAACACGCTTCTGGGGCTGAAAGTGGGTTTCTGTGGAGTAGAAAAACTTGACAGGTGTGAGGGCAACCTAAAGGCTAAATAAATATCCCAAAGTATGTAGTATTCGTTGCGCATCTTGCGTGTCACGTTACTATTACTAATATCTGCACACTGTGCAGTCACCAGGTCGCTTCTGGGGGCCTTCCAGATCGCAACTTCCAGTCACACTTATCCCCCCAGGGGCCCACAAACGCCATGTTGCCAAAGCCTGCTCCGATTTTGGTGTTGTCGTGCAACAATCCAACTATCACTCTCCGTACGCACAACGCCTCTGCCACAGGATACGGCACTAGTTCAATGGCGATATAAAAATCTTGGGAATAATACTTAAATTTGTGGAACAGTGTCCAACAAAAAAAGGGCTATACGGCAAATAATTTCGTTCATTGGTTCAAGGTAGTACGGCCTTGCCCCTCTAGACAGGTTTAGTAAATGGCCGCTAGATGGACCTAACAACCAAGTGCTATGTACTGCCTGATCCACCGACGTTATTGCCGATACTTCGTAATGCTGACGCTTGCATCTGAGGCTATGCCTACAACATATTAATAGACTATTTCTAGTTCTCCTGTTAGTCACCATCAGGTGTCATGCTCTAAACCCATGGATCCACTGCTTCTCCTGTTTCGAAGCCTATGCACCCGGTCCAGACCTCGCGTGCGGCCAGTCCAGACCTCTTGAACGATGCAAGCGTGACGTGATGTGTCTCAGCAACTTTTGGCAAATCACAGTCCCGGATAAAATACACTGTTGGATAGCGCCCAGCTTGATTTACTTTGAACATGGCAGACGAGCTCTTTTGGATAATTTGGTAAGAATCAGTCTGCTGTGTTAATCTTGAATCTTTTACACTAATACTTGCACAGATGCTTATGACAAAACAGTTATAGTCTTTCAATTCGGCGCACACATGGGTCTATCAACCTGTCCATACCAATATACACCTTAGCCTTCAGCCCCGGTGTATAGGCCTATTTGTGAGGACTGATCTATAGACCCATGTATAGTCCTCATCCAAAGACTATTATTATTATTATCATCATCATCATCATTATCATCATGGGAAAATCAGGCGCCATGAAAAAATAGACATCAGAATGTCTAGTAGAAAATATGTTAACCTTAGCAAAATGTATAATAAATAGTGTCCAAAGGCAATGCTACCTTGTTCAAAATTCAAATGATCCCTTTCAAACGAAATTCATTGAAAATTCGGGGACGATGAGCTGCCCTGGTCAGTTGGTAGTGACACTGTAAACTTGTTGTCGGCATCACACACGGCCTGTCAAAATTGAAGTCAAACTTAAAGACAAAGATGGACGAGTGTACCTGTATTGCACTAATTGATAAAGATAACTGAATTTTGTAGGAACACTCTAGGTTTTGTTGCTCATTAAACCAAGGGTTTTGTAGCAAAACCGTGATTTTTGTCAGACGCGTGAAAGTTTGCTTACCCAAGGATCAGGAAATATTTTTCGTCTAAAAAAGATAAATTTTGTTCTCTTGTATATCACCTTGAAAAATGACCACGCTTAACGTCCGTAGCCTGTATGGTTGGCCACACATCAAAACATGTCATAACTTACTATGTTTGCATGCATTAAATCATTTCATGTGCACAATAAATTCTGTTTTGGATGCGGGAAATCATCGGTATTTTTTGCATTCAATAAACCAATTTATGTGCATTAGATACAATTTTATGCATGGAAGAGCTCGATGTATGTATACAAGGGATCAGTTTATGCATGCAGGAATTCAAGCAACCAGAAAGCTCATTTAATGTGTGTATAAAGTCAACTTCTCAAACAATTTAATATGTTGGACAAATCCAAAATTGTCGTATTTGCGACGAACGAAATTTGACACTTTACAAGTGCGTATTTCTTCACAAGCACCCCTATATAATGAAAATAAAATATATTTTTTTTCATTATTCTTTAATCATAAAAAAAATCAGAATTGCAGGTGTTGAGATGCAAGGTGCATATAAGGTTGGAAAACTCCGATGCAATGGATGGAATGAGGTAGTGGTATCGCGGTCTAAGTTTATAATATCAGAAAACTCTGTGAACATTTAATTAAAACTGTAAAAAATCTTTCGCGTTTTTAAAGTTAATATATATATATATATATATATATATATATATATATATATATATATATATATGTATATATATATATATATGTTCTACCTGGCCAAGTCGATCTTGCTTAGGTGCTGTCAGTACGGCGTCAGGATCCAATGTCGGCACATTTCGGTTTGCCTAAATGTCAAGGCGGACCTGCTCTCGCGCAGATCGGAAGTGATTCAGACTGAGTGGTGTCTGAATCCCAGGGTGGTGGAAGCGATATGGGCCTTTTGGGGCCGACCGCACATCGATCTCTTTGCCACAAGAGACAATCGCAAGATCGACACCTTTGTATCCCCATTCCCCGATGAATTGGCGTGGGCCAGTGTGCCTTTCCTCCAACCCCACTCTTGCCAAAAGTGTTGCGCAAGATTCGGGAGGCGCAGTGCGAAGTCCTTCTTGTGGGCCCTTGGTGGCCCAAGAGGGAATGGTCCTTGGACCTTCTGGAGTTGAACTTGGAGCCCGTGGGGGCTCTTCCTCTTCTTCCTCGTCTGCTCCATCAACCAGGCTCAAACAAGTTCCAACACAACCCGCAGTTTCAGGCTTCACGTCTGGAAACTGTCGCCTCTGGCGTTGCTTCAGCAGGCTTCTCAAAGGGAGTGGCTGAATGGGTTGCCCGCGCGAAACTTCGTAAGTCTTCTTTGAAGATCTATGATTTTCCTTGGAACAAGTTTGCTGTCTGGTGCTCTGCTAAAGGACTATCGCCCTGGGAGATGACGGTCCAGCAGGTCGCAGATTTCTTGTTAAGTCTGTTTGAGGAAGGGCACTTGAAGGTTTTTTTTCTGGTCTGTGGCTCTCTAGTGCGGAGTTTTTTTGGGCTAGATACTTTAGGAGGTACCTCCCTCCTCCAGTCTGATTTTATATCAGCTTAAGTGACCTATGGTGTTGTAATGTGTCCTTAATATGAAGTTTTTCAACATAAAACTATTATTAACAAACATTACTCACCATAGGTCACTAATATTCCCACCCAACCATCCCCGCTTTTGGTCCCTCCTACACAGTGTAGGAAACTGATTGCGCTAGTACGCATTACTGACACTAGGGGTGATGTGACACGCCACAGGGCATCTAGGACAGTCATTGCAGCAGCATGGTACGGCACTGGACCCACAGAAATTTTTCGGGAGCTCTGGCAAAGCACCTAAAGTGCGTGGAGACCAGCTTAAGTGACCTATCGTGTTGTAATGTGTCCTTAATATGATTGTAAAGCAGATAAGGCAGGATTTAAGGAGGGCCAAATGGTTTGGCTATATAATCCTGTTTGGAAAGTGGGGAGGTACCCTGATCTAACTTCTGTGCTGAATGGCTATATATATTGTGGTTCAGAGGATTGATGACCTCTTGTAATCCGGCGAAGTCCATGGTCCAGGCCGAGAGTTGTACACTTGGACCGGCTGTATCCATATGAGGGTCTTAAGAAACCCAAGTGGGGGAGGAGTCCGCCCGAAACTCAGGAGCCAGTGTAGGGCAATATTAAGGCTAGGGCCTGACTCCTAGGGGTTTGGGAATGGCCAACCTAGATTTCCGAAGAGAGGGAGAGTGGCCTTTTTGCCGGTTAACCTGAGAAATGCTATGGGTTAGGAGATGAGACCAAATGGGGAAGATAACAGTCCAGAGCTGGATAAGGAGATCCAGGTTGATGGACACATCAACTGGAGTTGATGTATGCTGCCTATGGATGGGAACATCCAAAGCAGGGCACTATTGATTGGAAAGGACAATGATAGTCAGATGGGACTTCTGGCAGTAACCATTGTTCCTGGAAGTGAATAGGGAAATCTTTATGGTTTGTTGTTACTTTGAGTTTGGATTACTCAAAGGGTTCACAGGATCTTCAGGTAATATGCTGGAAATGGTACCAACTAGTGTAGGGGATTCTGGGTAAATGATGCGCACATCTTTTCGTGGTCCTGGCGATGGATCATGGTTCATGATCACAGATATGATCATGGTTTGCATGAACTCGGGGTATTATGAGGAGCGAAAGATGACCAAACCCCTTTGACTGCATGGATGAAAGTATGGAAGGATTTTTTTTTTTCAGTCAAATTAATATCGACGAATACTTTTTAATGTTGTTCCTCTTTGTTCTCTGTATTTTAGGTTCCTGTTGAGGATGGCTGAGAAAGATATCCTTCAATTGGCTGTCGATTCAGCTGGAATCAAAACAGATGCCTCTCCAAATAGAGAACCTCCACTCAAGAAGGGGAAGATGGAACAGATGACCTCATGTAGCCAGTGTTCATGGATGTACAATGGTGAGGATGGAAGGAATCACCTACGCAACCACCTAATAGTGCAACATGGTGCACTAAAGGTCTTCTGTCCCTGGTGTAGAGAGGTTACCTTCTTCTCCTGCCCCAGCAATCTTAGGAAGCATGTGAAGATAAAACATCCGGAGGTAGATCTGCAGCTGCTGGGCACTTCAGTGGTGGGCTTATTTGCTGCTGATGAAGAAAACTGGGCTGGACCGAGGAGTAAGGAGGCATGTGAGTCATATCCTGAAGCTTTCTTCCTTAGCTGAGGGTTGGCACATTAGACGGGCTGTTGAAGAGAGGAAGCGGAAATAGAAAGGGACAGTAACAGAAGAGGTGGTCATCTCAGACAATGAAATAGCTGGAGCAACAGCACAGTCATTCCATTTCTGTGAAGACAGTGCTTCTTCCACTAAGACCACGAAAAGGAAAAAAATGGAAGACAGAAAAGCAAGAGATTGAGACGAAGGAGGAAAGCAAAGCTGAGGAGACAGAAAGACATCCAGAGCCTTCAGAGAATGCAAAGAGTGGAAGGCAAGAGATTGAGAAGAGGGCAGAAAGCAGGGCAGAGGAAGGAAAACATCAAGAGTCTTCAGGGAATGAAAAGTCTGCAAAACAAGAGATTGGGAGGAAGGAGGAAGAGAAGAAAGAGGAGATAGAGGATGGGGAAGTCTCAAGTGGTGATGAGGAACATCAGGAGGAAGGACAGACAGGAACTTCTCAGGTAGTGGAGAAGGAAGAGATGGTGAAGGAAACAACGAATATGGAAAGTGGACTGGAAAGGCAGCAGGAGATAGAAGGAAAGAAGGACTGACAAGAGATAAGGAAGGAGGTTCTGCAGGATGAAAGGCCCAAGATGACAGCAGAGAAGAAGGAGCATCACAAGATTGCAAAAGAGGGAAAACGGTCTGAGGAGTCGGAAGATACTCTTCCAACTGCAACTGTCTTGGATGTGATGGTATGGAACGATGACCTAGATTGTGACCTCAAGAATGAATCGAAGACAGTGGAGAGTGGAAAGAACAAAGGAAAGCCTAACCAATGGAATGTCCAGTCTGTGGTGAATGTTGTCAAGGAGACGGAGAAAGACGAGAGGGGGGATTTTATATCGAAGAAGAGGGAGAGAGAAGAGGAGGTTCATGGGAGAGCACAGTACCTGCGTCAGAACAGTAGATGGGAGAACATCCTCCACCAGAATGGAAGAGAATGGACTCTGCTCTGGAAGGTCCAGGACTCCCACCAGTACTACTGGTTACGGGCCAAAGCAGAGGTTAATCAGGAATATGTATATCCGGAAAGATGTGAAACTTCCCACTTATATTCAGTGGGAGCGACTCACACTGGACAATTTTGAGCTGGAGAGGGCATCTCTGGCCTCTGCCTTCCATGTGTACCCCAGCACTTCCCTAAAAGAAATTGAAAAAGGACTCAGACATGGCAGTCACAAGGAAGATATATTGCTCGACTTGAAGACCAAGGTGGCACCAACCCTCCATGCCCCACTGTCACCGTTGAGGAAGACTCCTTTACCGCTCTTCTCTGGTGGTGAGGCTTCTAGCACCAGCAGCATCATTCCAGAGGCAGCTGTTGCCCCCACCATGGCTGAAGGAGGATTGCCTGAGAGCACCAGTGCCATGTTAGAAAGGAAAGTTGAGACACCAGTGAATGGAATTTCAGAGCCAGCCATCATGGACAGCATCACCATGGAGGACACCAGAAGGGTCATAAAGACACACCTGGACAGGAAGAGGGGTCCAGAGGAAGAACCAGTGGTGAGGGTGAAGCGGGGAAAAATGTAGGAGCTAAAGACTCGCCCAATCAAACTGTGCCAGGATTCACAAAAGATAATGCAGGATGGAGCTTGGCCTGAGGTGCCCCCAGGATGCCGTGATTGGCACAGCCCTCAAAGATCAAAATGCCTAGCCTGGGAATTGTCTGGCCACCAAAAAATTGGGAGCAGCTCACACCTGAGAATCGTCTCTGGGCCTTGGAGGTGGCAAGTGGAATATGCCTGATGGCTGTACACCCTGAGGGCACTTCCCAGAGGCAAAGCGGAGGCAGTGTCTTGATAGGTATAACTTTCTGGCGTTACCCGGGACATACGACTGAGCTGCTTCGACAGCTGCGTAGGAAGTAGCTGCTGAAGCCAGGAAGTACAACTACCTCTCAGCTTTGCAGAGGGCAGAAGACCTTTCACCCCAGTCTACTATTCCCCTCTGACTAAACGTTGGAGTGCCCTACCGAGAGTGGAGTGCTGGAGAGATATAGATCCGGCCCTTGCTTCCCAGGTTCATGATGTTCCACTGGACATACAGGCAATCAGTCCCAGGAAGGAGGGTCCAAGAGTGAGTGCATCACAACCAACCCCTGCGAGGGAAATGCCAGTGCAGAACTGAAGCAAGCAAAGGATTGGGACCATCTGTTCAGTTCCTATCAGTAAACCAGCAGCACCCACAATGCCCTGGTTAATATTCATGTAATTTGATGGATTAGTACACAATCTATTTAACATTGTATTGGCGACAGAAAAGTTGCCATGTCATTTGTAATGTTCCTTGTATGGACTAGAATGTAACATTGTATTGGCTCCTGGAAAGTGGCCATTAGTATTACTATCATTTTTTTTGTTCCCTGTGAGGAGCAGCAATGTAGTCTCGTCTTGGTTCTAGTATAAGAGCCATGAAAATGTCTGGCATTTGTAACTGTAGCATTGTTTTGGCTCCTGAAAAGTTGCCATGTCATTTGTATGGAATAGAATGTAGCATTCCTGAAACATTGCCATGTTATTTGTACGGAATAGAATGTTGCATTCCTGAAAAGTTGCCATGTCATTTGTATGGAATAGAATGTAGCATTGTATTGGCTTCTGAAAAGTTGCCATGTCATTTTTAATGTTCCTTGCAGGAAATAGAATGTAGCATTTAATTGGGTCCAGTATGGGAGCCAAGAGTTTTAACCATCTTAACTATTTTTGTTGTACTGTGTAAGATAAATGCGACTGTATCAGCTCCAGCATAGGACCTTAGCTTAGGCTCCAGTACAGGAGCAATGAGTAGTAATATAATACAGCAGCTTTGGTTCCAGTACCGGAGCAATGAGTAGTAATATGATACAGCAGCTTTGGCAGTACAGGAGCAATGAGGAGTGCATGATATGATCTAGTAGCTTTAGGTATAAATGGAAGAATTTTAAATAGTAGCTCCAGTATAGGGGCACTCTGTAACAGCTTTTTCAAGGTTGATGGTGTTGATATCTGTTGTGTTATTGTTGATCTGTTTGAAAAAGGAATGCCTTGGCTCATCTATATGCCATCTAAAGGTATTGTATATAAAAGAACAGTATTCCAGAGAATTGTATCTAAATAATTAATTTAGACTCCAAAGTGCCAAGCATTATATATGTAAATTTTAACTTACACTTTGAAGCTGCTGTGAAAAGATGTAAGGAGAGAAATACTTAAATGCAGGAGTATTTTAAATTTAAGTGTGTGTGTGTGGGGGGGGGGGGGTAATGTAACACAACCATGGTGTCACAGGAGCCCTATTGTACATGTTATTGACATCCATGATGTCAATGTTGTGCCAAAGCAAAGTGTTTAATATTTATTATAACATTGATGCGTTGTAATTCAAATGCCGAGTCTTGCTGGGTAGGCCTATCTTTGGTTGAGCCTGCTATGTTTAGGACTTCAACCTGTAAAAGTAATTGAATAAGCCCCATAGTCTCATTAGTTTATCAGAGTAACACCTGGAATCTATTTATTTACAACTAGATTTACTCACTTACTTGAACCTTTTCACATGTAAACTTGGATAAACATCTCGATTTTCCATGTTTTCCACAAGTTCTCGGCTACTATGGCAGCCATGTTGTTTGTTTGCCGGCGGTGCATATTTCCCATCAGAGTGAGGCTCATTCAGACTTGTCGTCTTTTTAAGGCTGATATGCATTAATTGTATCAATAATGTCATGGAAAGTTATCGAGATTGAACAACTTGGAATCATCATTATGCATGTAACTTTTGGTTTAGAAAGATACAGTAGTTTTGTAGAAAATTGGGGTTCAAGTTTTGTTGGAACGTTGGAACGGTAAATTCAGTGCCGCGGCAGTCTATAAAAGGCAGCACGCACGGCGATTTGGTCATTCAGACTCTGACAGGTCAAGTGTAAGTTACTTACACCTGTCTCTTGAGCCCCTTGTTAGCCTTCAAACTTCTTCCTTCTTGGAATAGCAATACGTTTGTAACAAAACCAACAATTTCAATAAGATTTGATGAATTTATTCAGAAAGTATGATCTTGGAACGTTGAGTTGGAACAATAACTCTTTGGAACAATAATCTGTTGGAACGATGGAACAACGCTTTGATTTAGAACATCTTAGAAGCTTGGAATGATAGTCATATCATGATAGAAATACTTCGGGTTGACTATATCATAGTAGTGTTCTTTTGTGATAGTATAATGGTAGTTCATTTCTTTGCTTGACTCGGCATCTGTCATCATTCTGTAAATCATATACTGGTTTCATCAATCCAGAATAAATGAAGTGATCGGCTATGGTGCTTCGGATTGGGAAATGCCGACTTGGTTTTAAATAACGTAGAATAAGGATAGGATACTTTACTTCAATCTTACCTGTAAAAAGTCCACACTACTACACTACCACTTCTATCACATTGTATGTTTGATCGATCAGAGTAAGATTGGGGCATGACTGGGTATGGAGCATTCCTAGTTTGAATGCTATTGCTAGGTTGAATCCGTGTCTGTTTGAAAAGTGAACTTCAGAAGTGTCGAGTGATTGAATCCCTGGCTTATTTCCCATTTTATATATCCGTGGAATCTTAGATATTGAGGTGCTGGTTACAGTATGTATGCTTGCATGTATGTATGTACGTACGTACGTATGTATGTTTGTGTGCATGCATGCATGTATATATGTGTATATGTATATATATGTATGTATATGTGTATGTATATGTGAATATATGTTTATATATATTGTAACTACCACTTCTTTTCCGTAATTCGAGCGGATCACTTACTTGTGTGCATGCATGCATGTATATATATACATGTATATGTGTGTATATGTATAAATATATGTATATATATGTATGTATGTATATGTGTATGTTTATATATATTTATATATATTTTAACTACCACTTCTTTTCCGTAATTCGAGCGGATTACTTCATGAAAATTCCACGGATATTATACGATGAGGGCCAGGAAAACTCAATCATTCCACGCTCAGGACAGGTCGGTCATAGTACATTCACATAGCAACGCGAACATTCTGTTCCATATGATTCATTCACCTTCCTTTCTTTGTTCAACTTGCAATAAACTTCTAGAAATGGTGTGGACTTATTATCTCAAAACGGTGAATCAATGATGTCTCAACTTCTTCCGGTAAATCTTGATGTAGATGAACTACTAGCCTATGCTATGGTTATGCAATGACAACTGAATCAACATTCTCAATCTGAAGCTCCATAGCCGAACACCCCATTTATTACAAGTTGCAATGATGATTATTCACAAATTATGGTTGCCAAGTCATACAAATAAAAGATTGTTGTCATTCCAAAAGTATTTAATCGAGGAATGAAGAAGTTGGAATGAAGAAAGGGGTTAAAGAGACAAGCGTAAGCAACTTACACTTGACCCGTCAGAGTCAGAATGACCAAAACACATTGCGCACGGCCTTTTATAGGCTTCGGCAGCGCTGATTTTTATCTTTGCATCGAAACTTGAACCCCAGATTTCTTTAAAACTATGTAATATTTCCCCACCAAAAGTTGCATGAGTAATTATGATTCCAAGTTCTTCAATCCAAACAACTTTACAAGTGAGACATAATACCAATTATGCTAATAATGACCTCAAAAAGACGACAAGGGTTTGATGTGAGCCTCACTTTGATGAAGTTGCATCACAGCTGGTTTATAAACAAACAAGATGGCTGCCTAGCAACCAGAAAATTTACAGAGAACAGCGAGAATTAAGTTTCTAACCATCAGTTTACACCACAAAGGTACTAATCATGCAGTCAGTCTATCTGTAAGCTGATTTTAAAGTGTTAATTTGATGAAAGGTTAAGTTTTACCAAGACAGTCGAATAATTAATAGGTGTAGTCCTGAACAGAGCAGGTTCCACCAGCGATAGGCCTAACTGGCATGACTTGGCATTGTAAAGGTTGCAACAGATGGCTGTAAAAACCAAACTTATATACAATTCCGACAACTGAGAAGTCATTAGATTTAAAATACAGTCTCAGTAACAGTACGGCTGTTACATTATCCCCCCCCCCCAAAAAATAAATGCTCCTGCATTTAAGTGCATTGTCTTACAATTTCAACATTAGCTACATGGCAGTCCTCCTTTTGGTAATTACACAATGACTTTACAAGTCGTACACTCACATTAATGCCACAATTCTTCAACGCACAAAGTTTTGCTCTGAGAGTTGCACAAGACATGCGATATAAGTATCCGCTTAATAAGGTTATCTGGCGCATAAAGACATCATCACAATCGTAGCTATTCATCTTACAATGACCATTTCAAGGTTTGGACATTTAATAGGAAATATGAACTACTGCAACTAACATCCAGGCAGATATATAACAAGTAGCCACTTGTAAAAATGAGATTCAACAGCTGAATTTACAAGTATATTATTGTTAACCTACAGCAATGCAATTATTAGTATTGGTCTACTTCAGTCATATGAATCAATCACACAAATTATAGAAAGAACTGCCATGAACACTGTTCATATACTTGAACAAGTATCATTTATCAACCGGTACACCCCCATACTCAACCAATTATATTGCTACATTAGATCCATGACTGCTCTTCATGTACTTGAACAGATATCATTTACCAACTATATATGCTGGTCCATCTAAATCTTCCACTCCACAAATTTCCACAACTATGACTTCAGACTACAAGAAATGTTCATGTGCTTGAACAGTTGTTATTGAACAACTATATATGATCCATCTCTCTTTCACTTCAAGTGTTACAATAATGACATTTATTACTACTGGAACAAGTACTGTTCAACAACTATATGTGCTGATCCATCACAGCCTTCAACTCAATGAAGTGTTACAGTAATAACTTCCAAGACTACTGTCCATATACTTGAACAGGTATTGTTTAGCAACTATTACCAAAAATGCAAATTTTCCATACACAAAACCAGGCTATAACCACTAAAGAAGCCAGGGCATGCGGTGCTGCTGGCTGTAACCACTGAAGAAGCCAGGGCATGAGGTACTGCTGGCTGTAACCACTGAAGAAGCCAGGGCATGCGGTGCTGCTGGCTGCAACTACTGAAGAAGCAAGGGTGTGCGAGGCTGCTGGCTGTAACTACTAAAGAAACCAGGGCATGCAGTGCTGCTGGCTGTAACTACTGAAGAAGACGCCGACTGGATCATGCAAGTGTGTGGAACTCCCCAAATGGCTTCAATTCATGATGACCCCTTGGTATGAATTCACAATTTGGCACCAATCTTCAGTCCCTACTGGCTCCTGACCCATACTCTCTGTTTGAGGTGTTGTTTGAAGGGGTGCCTTCTTGGTATCCTGCCTCTTCTGTGGGCTGAGTCACTGCAGATCCAGGGGTACACCCCGTAACTGTGAAACAATCTTAGGGTTCACATCCTTCCAACATTCCTCCGCAGGCATCAAGCTCCACCTCCTGCTCAACATTGGGATTGTGGAGTGCGGCGACATCTTCTCCGGTGGTTGTAAGGCAGAAAAGTGATTGTGCTTCCTTGCCTCCGCGGCTACTTCTTCTGCTGCTGTTGCTGCTGCTTGGTCATAAGTTCCCGGTAAGGCAAGGAAGTTGAAAAGGTCAAGATATTGTCTCCTGTCTCCCTCTGGAAAGTGTCCATCTGGATGTGAATTCATGAGTAACATGCCAGCCGCTACCTCCCATGCTCAGAGAAGGTTGTCTGGTGACAACTGTTTCCAGTTCTTTGGTGGCCATGAAAAGTCTGTTGCAGGGATTGTCATGCCTGGTACCCTACTCCAAACTCGCCTACCAGGTGGCACTTCTGGCCAGGCTCCATCTGTTAGGATCTTCTCAGCGGGAAGGGCAAAGATGAGTGGGCTGTGCCTTCAGCCTCCATTGGGATCCATCCCTGACTCGGACATCTGGCTCCTCTTCTGGACGTTTAGTAGGTTCCCTGCTACTCCCCGTAATGATGACCTTTCTGGTGTCGATCCTCATTTGAGTCAGTGGGGGGATGGAAGAAACAGTCTGACTCCCCTGATGACCTGTGGATTCCAAGGTGGCAAAGTCGGCTGCAGGTTGAATATGTGGGGAGATCTTGGCCCTGTTGGTAGGGCTGTCATCATGGTATGGCTCCAAAGAAACAGTAGGTGCTACCGCAGCTTCTAGAATGGCAGGACTACATGCCTCATCACTGATGGTGAGGGTTTCTGTGGGAGTCATATGTAATGGTGGCAACATTTCAGCTGGGCTTACAAAGATGGACCTTTTGGCTCTCTCTAATTCCTTCCATGGGTGTCCTTCTCTTGACTTCTCCCTTTGATTACCTTTTCTAGCTCCTTGATTGCTGTACTGGGGTACACATGGAAGGCGGAAGACAATGAAGCTCTTTCAATTTCAAAGCCATCCAAAGTGAGCCTCTCCCACTGAAGATTTGATGGCATCTTTCTGTCCCTCCTCAGGCGTCCCTGCTGACGACTCAGATGTCTTCGCACATACTCCTGTTTGACCTCAGCCCTGGCCCTCATCCAGTAAAACTGGCTGGAGTCCTGTACCTTCCATGTGAGGGTCCACTCCGCCGCACTCTTATGCTGAATGTTCTCCCATCTCGCATGTTGGCGCAAGTACTGTGCCCTTGAGTGCACCTCCTCCTCCCTTTCTCTTTTCTTTACTTTGTAGTCCTCTCTTCTAGCTTCCTTGTCATTCTCACACTCTCTACCCACAACCAATACCACTGACTTCCTGAAACTGGGTGGGGTTGGTGAAGAACTTGCCGTTTCCTCCGCCTCAGCCTGTAAATCTGAATCCAGGTCATCACTGTCTATCATTACATCAAGAACTCTTCCTGGTGACTGTGCAGTGTCTGAAGTGATCGGTAGCTCTTCCTGCTGATTCTTTGGCCCTCTAGCTAGTGGCAACTCCTTCTCTGGTATGTTGTTCTCAATCAGCTCTCCTTCCATGTTCCCTTTCTCTTCTGTGCTTTCCAGTGGTAAATAGACCAGTTCATATGACTCGGGTTTATTCGTGTCACTTCGGCCCGAGTTCGGCAGGCGCACTCTGCTTTGTTTACATTTTGTGTTCAACCACGCTGGCCAGATTTAAGTTGGAAGGATCAGAAAGTAAAACACAGGATGTGCTTGGGTTTAAAGAAGAATCAAACCGTCAGCAAACTAAACATGCACATTTCACCACTGATGTGACATTTTGGGTGAACGATTTGCACTGTTCAGCACAATCCATGCTGTAATCACTAATGTTAGCCGTGGCATCCCTTGCGAACATATGAAAGCGTGGGCCCGACTCGGGCCACTTGCTGATTGGACAGTCAGGCCAACAATGGAATGCATAATTAATTAGGGTCCGCAAAAGTTCGGTACAAGTCGGTATGAACAGGTCTATTCTCCTTGTCTTGTGCAATTAGCGTTTCTTCCATATCCATCTTTCCTGCTGCTGCTCCTGGATCCTTCTCCTGCCCAAATGAATCCTGAGGCTGGTTGCAGGGTCCAGCCTCATTATGGAGTGGTTTCCAACTTGGTCAACCTCATTCCTTTTCATGGTTGCCTCTATTTCTCCGTCTTTGTTCTCAGCTACCTCTTTCTGAACCACTGTGTTTGCCTTACTTGTTTCCTCCTTCTCTTCAGTTTTGTGATGCTCTTTACCACTGTTGTCTATCTTTCCTTCATCTTTCTGCTTCTTCCTATCTACTGCTTCCTTCTCTTTCCTCTCCACATCCTTTCCTATAGCTACTTTGCTCTGGCTGTTCACCTTCTTCTTTTCTGTTCTGGCTGTTACAAATGTACAGTCTTCATCCTCTGATACCAGTATCTCCATCTCTACTTCTTCCTCATCACTCAGCAGCACAACTTTCTCTACTACTATTACTTCGTCCCTCGTCCCCTCTTTCTCTTTAGATTTTTGATGATCCTTGCCTTTCCCGGTTGACTTTCCTTCCTTTCTCTCCTTTTCATATTTCCGCTTCTTTGCTGTTTTTTCTACTTTCATTTCAGGTTCCCTTCTTGTTTCTCCTTTGATCTGCAGCTCCCCCATCTTCACCTTCTTTGTCACTATGTGTTCAGCATGCCCTCCATCAGATAGATAAACTCGCTGCTTCTTCTGTGGCCTCCTCTTCAATGTGTACTTTGCACGCCATTCCTCAGCAAGGAGAAAAGCTTCAGCGAAGTAATCATCATCTGCCTTACTCCTTGGTCCTTCTCAACTTTCTTCATCTGCTGCATAGAGTGCCATGATTCCAGTGGAGAGCAACCCCAGTTCCACTTCTGGATGGGCAGTCTTCACATGCTTTCTGAGGTTGCTGGGACATGAAAAGAAATTGTCTTCCTCACACCAAGCACAAAACACCCTGATGGCATGGTGCTGCGTCACTCTGTGCTGCCGGAGATGGGCTCTGGCCCCTTCTTCCTTGAAAGTGGCTCCTCAGCTGTTACATGACAGTTCTTCCTCCTTTGCCTTCCTCTTTGTCCTACAGACCTTCCCTCTATGAGTGGTTCCAGAAACTATGCCAGCCTCAACTGCAGCATCCTTCACTGGGCCGGCTTCTGCCATTTCTGGTCAGCTTCTACAATAGAATAACAATTTTTAAGTATAGTTTTTTTTTTTTTTTTTAAAGGATTTATAATGCTTCCATACATTCATTCATTCATGCTGTGACAAGGGAGTCGATCATCTTTTGCTCCAACTTGTAGTACCTCGAGTTCATGCAACGCATGATCATATCCCCATGACCATGAACCATGCTCCAATGCTCCAATCATGAAAAGATGCGCGGTTTATCTTCCAAGAATCCCCATCCTGGCTGGTACCATTCCAGAATATTTCCTGAAGATCCTGTAACCCTTTGAGTTTCCCAAACTCAAAGTAAACAAGCCTTAAAGGTTTCCCTATTGGCCTTAAATATCCGATAGTAGCATGCGAAAGAACCACTTTCACTCTGCCAAGGACATCCCCATCCATTGACAGAAAACATCAAGATACCCCTTGATGTGTCCATGAACCTGAATATCTCCATCCAGTTCCGACCTATCCCTAAATGTCTCTTTATATGTACCCGCAATATAACCCAGGTTCGGCCTGCAGCAATGGTGTTCTTTCCCTCTACAGAGTCAGGGAGGGCCCCTTCCCCAACCCCTTGAGTAAAGAACTGCGCCCAAATTACTGCACCTCTAAGGCTCCTGAGTTTCCAGTGGTTTAATCTCCCACCCTTTGGGTTTCTTGAGACCCTCATATGGAAACAGCCGGTTCAAGTGTACTACTTTGGGCCTAGATTGTGGACTTCGCTGGATTCGGTACAGAAGATCATCTATCCTCTGTACTACCATGTAAGGTCCTTTCCTTGCAGAAGTTAGTCCTGGGTACTTCCCCACTTTTCTTACTGGATCATACAGCCAGACCATCTGACCTTCCTCAAATCCTACTTTGCCTGCCCTGTGGTTGTACTGCTGAGATTGGTATTCAGCACTCTTCCTTAGATGTTGTCTTGCCTTACAATGTACATCTTCCAGTTTCCATTTTAGAGAATGGATCCAGTCATCTGCATCACCTTCATGGCTCCCGTTCTCCATGCCTATCGCAGCAACAGCATGAATGGGAAGCATAACCTGTCTTCCAAACAACATTTCATTGGGAGTATGACCAGTGCTGTCATGTGGTGAGGCCCGGTACGCCATCATGACGGATGGGAGATGCTCCTCCCAGGTGCGCTGGTCCTGCTCCGCATACATAGTTAGCATTGTCTTCAAAGTTCTCATATATCTTTCGACCATTCCATCACTTTCAGGGTGTAATCCTGTGGTCCTAGTCTTCTCAATTCCAAGAAGCCTACACATTTCTTTGAAAAGGAAAGACTCAAAAGTCCTCCCTTGAACAGAATGTAATATTCTAGGAGTGCCTAGTCTGCAGACAATTTCCTCTACAAAGGCACGGGCAACTGTTTTTGCTGTCTGGTCCGGCAATGCTATGGCCTCGGTGTATTTGGTGAAATAATCACTCACAACCATTACATATCTGTTACCACGATATGTAAATGGCAATGGACCAAGGATGTCCACTGCCATCCTCTCCATGGGCTCCCCTACTAGGTATTATCTCATGGGAGCCTTCTTATTTTTTAAGAGTGGCTTCCTGGTTGCGCACAGATCACAATGCTTGCAGTACATCTTGACATCATCTCTCCATCCTGGCCAACAGTAATGTCTGCATACCCTATACATTGTTCTTGCTATGCCCAGGTGTGTTGCTGTCCTGGCATCATGACAATGCCACAGTAGTTCCTTTTGTTTAGCTTCAGGTACTATTATTTGGGAGTGTTAACTTCCATCTTCATTGTACCAAGATCGGTGTAGCATTCCACCTTTAATATGGAGACGTTTCCATTGGTTCCAAAGATCTTTTGATTTCCCTGATAGGTGTGAAATGTCTTGCCATCCTGGTCGGGACTGACCACCTTCCTTGACAATAAAGATTGGCCCTATGTGTTTATCACCAAGTTGGGCTATCTGGATTTCATCTGGTTGCCAACCTGGAAGCCATCCCTGGTTTTCTCTAAGATCACTCCTATCCCTTGACTTGTTTTGACGGGTTACAACTCTTACATTGCCAACACCATAATCAGGTAGACTACATTCTGTCTCCTCCTCCCTTCCACACTGCTTGCATGGAATTCTAGATAGGGCATCAGCATTGCCATGCTTCTTTCCTGATCTGCGGACTATTTGAAGGTCATATTGGCCCAGTATTTGAGGCCATCTGGCCATTTGACCCTCTGGATCTTTCAACTTATAAATCCAACTTACAGCTGAATTATCTGTGCGAACTGACACTGGTCTTCCATATATATAGTGCCTATAATGTTTCACTGCTTTGACCACTGCCAGGAGTTCCTTTCTGGTAACGCAGTAGTTTCTTTCCTTTTGCTTAAGGCCTTGCTCATGTATGCTATGACCTTCTCCTGCCCCTCCTGCTGTTGTGACAGAACAGCTCCGCATGCTGAATCACTTGAGTCAGTGTCCAGGATGTATTGCCCATCTGGTCTGGGATAGGACAACACAGGTGTTTTTATCAAGGCTTCCTTGAGTGCAGTGAGTGATTCCTGATGGTAATCCAACCATTTAAAATGGGATTCCTTTTCTGTTAATT
The DNA here is from genome assembly GCA_964020975.1 of Hermodice carunculata. Taxonomy (NCBI): domain Eukaryota; kingdom Metazoa; phylum Annelida; class Polychaeta; order Eunicida; family Amphinomidae; genus Hermodice; species Hermodice carunculata. Next base: position 23,245,630 of record OZ026617.1, on the reverse strand, counting down.
GATGGAGGGGTCTTGCAATGTCAGCAAAGCCTTTTACAAAGTGCCTGTAATATGAGCAAAGTCCAAGGAAGCTGCAAACCTGCTTTTTCGATTCTGGTTGGGGCCAGTCCCTTCCAGCTTCAATCTTAGAAGGATCTGTTTTTACTCCTTCACCAGAAACTATATGCCCCAGAAAAAGAACCTCTTTTTGGAAGAACGAACATTTCTGACATTTCAATTTCAGTCCAGCAATATTTAATCGCTGGAGAACATTCTGAAGCCTTTCTAGACAAACACCAATTGATGGCCCATATATGATTATATCATCAAGGTACACCAAACACTCTTCCCATTGCAAACCAGTCAGAACTCGGTCCATCAATCTTTCAAAGGTGGCAGGTGCATTTGACAAGCCAAATGGCATCAGCTTAAAATGGAACAAGCCAGTCCAGGTACTGAAAGCAGTCTTTTTCTTATCTTGGGGATCCATCTCCACTTGGTAGTAACCGCTACATAAATCCATGACACAGTACCAATTTGAACCTGCCAAGGTATCAAGACATTCATCAATCCTTGGAAGGGGATATGCATCTTTTATGGTAACTGCGTTGAGCTTGCGATAATCAATGCAGAACCTGATTGTTCCATCCTTTTTGGTTGCAAGCACAGGAAGGGAAGACCAAGCACTATCGAAAGGCTCGATAATTCCTTTCCTTAGAAGTTTTTGCACTTCTTCTTTTTCTATTTGTCTTTTATGAATAGGTTGGCGCCTTGGAGGTTGTCTAATAGGTGTTGTGTCTCCAGTGTTGATCTTATGTTGCACAAGATTGGTTTTACCTAGGTCATCATTATTCCTTGCAAATACATCCTGATATTCAACAAAAAGCTTAGCCAGTTGTTCCTTTTCTTGTGCATCCAATTCTTGTGAGCTCCTATTCCAGAGATCCTCTAGATGTTCTGGTATGCCATTCAAGTCTGTAGCTTCTGATCCAGTGCTGATGGTTTCATCAGAGTCTACAACTTTTCTTTCAGTGCCAATGGTTCTCACTTTCTGGACTTGCTCCACTGAATCTGAGATTTGCGATGTTGTTAAGGAAGTACATTGTCCAAGTGTGGTGCCTTTCACCAAAGACACATCACCCTCTGTACAATTTAAGACTTTCACCCTCAAATTTTCATGGACTTTTACTATGCCAGCAGCCATCAAAAGCTCATGTTTCTGAAGTATGTCTGGGTGGGACTCCACCAAACTTAATTTTGTCAGATGTCCACTATTCTGGATATTCACCGGAATAAGGGCTTCATGTCCAGCTGGTATTTGAGTGGATTTGGCCAATTCTACTCTACAACACATTGCTTCACTGCCACCAATCCAGCACCGAATTTTTTCTTCCCCAATCTTCAAAGTCAATCTTCCCATGCTTAATTGACACTTGTACTTCAGAAAGAAATCTGATCCCAAAATTCCATCATATCTCATTTTGGCTATCACAACTTTCTGCTCATATGCTCTTCCTCCCATTATTAAATCCGCGGACACAGTTTATACCCATACTATATCCATCCACATTGCACACCCTCATGTCAGAAGGCTGAAGCTCTGGCCTATGTTCTATAGGAATACTATTATATATAGACTTGGACAGTAATGTAACAGTAGACCCTGTGTCCAGAAGAAATTGTACAGACTTATTGCCAATTTTACCTAAGAGATAAATCCCATTATCACACTCCCCATTTTCATCCTCTACTCTACCACTCACAGTCGAAGATGGGGTTTGTAAATGACCAAAAGGAAGTTTTGTTGCATCAGCAGTGTTGAGTTGTTCACTGTTGCTAGAATTCTGGTCAATAAGTCTCCACAAGCATTGAATCTGGAATTTCTGTGAGCTCCGGGCCTAATGAGCTGACAGATTTCCATTTTTTGACCTTGACTGTTGTTTGTTTCTTGAAGGACGACTCTGCTCCTCATTCAGTGGGCAGTTTCTTTTGATATGTCCTTCCTGATTGCAGAGATAACAAATTATTACCTTGCCACTTGATCCTGGTGCTTTATCAGGGTTTGCCTGCAGTCCCTGTCTATGGGGAAGGGTGGGATTCCGACTCTGACAGGTCATGTTACTAACAGCTGAGGTTAATTCTTTAATAGCTTTCTCCATAACCACCCAACCCTCACCAGATGCTGCATCCCTAGGTGTTTCAATGGCTCTCACCAGACACTTCTTCTCCTTCTCAGCACTAAACAAAGATTCATAGTATTCCACAGTGTGCACAGCTTCCTCTATTGTCTTGCAACCTTTGTCAATACATCTAACCTTCATGTTCAGCGGCAAAGCATTCTTGAAGGCATCCAAAGCTAATTGTTCCTGCATACACAAATCAAAGTCGGGATATGCTCTCGAAGTCAATCGCCAAATTTCATCTCCAAGTGTTGAAGCTGACTCGCCTGTCTTCCTCTTGTACATAGAAAGGTTTGCTTTAAATTGGTCCTTCTGTCTGTGCAAAAATCTATTTGCGAATGCAGTTTCAAGTTTAGCATAACTCTGCCTGTCTGCCACTGGTAGCCCAGCATAAAACCTTCCAGCTATGTTCTGCAAACTTACAGCTAGCATGTGGGCTTTTGTTGCATCATTCCACTTTCCCAATTGTGCACATGTCAGGAAGTGAACTTGATATTCTTCCCAGTCTGTTGTTCCATCAAATTTGTCAGGTCTAATGGTCAAACAGCCATTAGTCATGGAAGACACTCCTTCTCCAAGGGGCACCTGTAAGTCTGGAATATTTGCTTGTTGGGTCGGCATGTCAGCTGTCAACCCAGCATTTCTTTGTGTTCCAGTTTCTGTCAAGTCATTGGCATTTGAAATATTTTGATCTGGTGTGGCTGCTTGTTCTGACATATTACTTCCTTGATTGAGATTATTTCCTGCTGATGGGATCCTAAAAATAATCTGCTCATCCACCTGCTGTTCCATTTCTATCCCTAACTGTATCAATTATAGAGGAATTGTTTATGATGTAAGACCTCTGTTGGTATCAATTTAATTGACACCTTCTCAGAATGATGGAACACTCTTACTTTTTAAATCACTTTTGTTCCACTGTGGAATGATGGAACAATCCACGTTCCTTCCTGGAAAAATGGAACACTGTTAAATGATGAAGCAATCTCCTTTCCTCTCTGGAATAGTGGGACACTGCAACAGAATGATCTAATGATCTATCTCTTTTTCTAACAGTGGAACACTAGGGAACAATGAAATAATCCCTGTTCCTTTCTGAAACTATTGAACACTGAATGCTAGAATGATGCTTTATCCTCGGTGGAACAATGGAAAACTGAAATAGAATGATGCAATGATCTGTTCTTCCCTGGAACAGTGTAACACTGGAATGATCCCTGTTCCTCCCTGGAACAATGGAACACTTGAATGTTGAAACAATCCCTGATCCTCACAGATAGAATAATTGCTCTATTCAAGATAATTATTCCTATTCCATTGTAAAACACTCCTTTTCTAGCAACAGTGTAGTTATTTTAAAATAGTTCATGCAGTACTTTTTTTTCTAAGTCCCTGTGGCTGATTCAAGTTGACCATAGAACCTGTGCCAGTTCCTTTTATCTGATTTATGGAGGTTTCAACTATGTCAGTAAACAAAATACTCTCTTTGTAGTATGATTTGTGGAAATCTCCAAAGAGTGAATGCAAACATTTCCTAATGGATCTATAAAACACAGATTGAACACTTCCTAACTTTTTCAATGCTGATTTATGGAAGTTTCACCGGTTGCTTTCATCCAAACATTTTGTAGTGCTGATTTATGGATTTTCACCAGTTGCATTTATCCAAACACTTTCTAATGCTGATTTATGGAAGTTTCCTAAGTTGTATTCATCCAAACTTTTTCTAATGCTGATTTATGGAAGTTTCACCAGTTACATTCATCCAAACTTTGTCTAATGCTGATTTATGGAAGTTTCCCAAGTTGCATTCATCCAAACTTTTTCTAATGCTGATTTATGGAAGTTTCACAAGTTACCGATCCACATGGTTGGAACGCTTCCAACTTACAGATGGATGATCATTCTGTGAAGCAAGGATTGTTCCAGGAAATTACAAAAGAACAACAACAAGAAAAGTGGATTGTGCAGTTCAGATAGATCATTTTATTTCATACTCTCTGCAAGATGATTGCTCATTTGCTATCTGAGCTGAATACCCGGGAATGATTGTTGACTTGGAGCCGCCTCAGCGGAACGCTCTCTTGCCGATTATAGCCTCTAGGCCTACGGTGTGCAGAACGATAGGGGGGTCGCCTGAATATGAATAAAAGCTATCAGAACCACTGCCACCAATGTAACTACCACTTCTTTTCCGTAATTCGAGCGGATTACTTAATGAAAATTCCACGGATATTATAAGATGAGGGCCAGGGAAACTCAATCATTCCACGCTCAGGACAGGTCGGTCATAGTACATTCACAAAGCAACACGAACATTCTGTTCCATATCATTCATTCACCTTCCTTTCTTTGTTCAACTTGCAATAATCTTCTAGAAATGGTAGTGTTGATAGTGTGGACTTATTATCTCAAAACGGTGAATCAATGATGTCTCAACTTGTTCCCGTAAATCTCGATGTAGATGAACTACTAGCCTATGCTATGGTTATGCAATGACGACTGAATCAACATTCTCAATCTGAAGCTCCATAGCGGAACACCCCATTTATTACAAGTTGCAATAATTATTATTCACAAATTATGGAAGGCCAAGTCATACCAATAAAATGCTATGGTTATCAGATCTCTATCTAAAACTGTTCCAAGTCAAGATAACGTTCCAGAGACTACAGAGTACAATGCCGTTCCAAGCTAATCCATAGTTCCAAGAAAATCGTTCCAGCTCAAGTTATCCTTCCGTGTATGCTGCCTATGCTAATTTCAACAATTTATCAAATTAAAACTTATCAAAAGATTGTTGTCATTCCAAAAGTATTTAATCAAGAGGAACGAAGAAGTTGGAATGAAGAAAGGGGTTCAAGACACAAGCGTAAGCAACTTACACTTGACCCGTCAGAGTCAGAATGACCAAAACACATTGCGCACGGCCTTTTATAGGCTTCGGCAGTGCTGATTTTTATCGTGCCATCGAAACTTGAACCCCAGATTTCTTTAAAACTATGTAATATTTCCCCACCAAAAGTTGCATGAGTAATTATGATTCCAAGTTCTTCAATCCAAACAACTTTACAAGTGAGACATAATACCAATTATGCTAATAATGACCTCAAAAAGACGACAAGGGTTTGATGTGAGCCTCACTTTGATGAAGTTGCATCACAGCTGGTTTATAAACAAACAAGATGGCTGCCTAGCAACCAGAAAATTTACAGAGAACAGCGAGAATTAAGTTTCTAACCATCAGTTTACACCACAAAGGTACTAATCATGCAGTCAGTCTATCTGTAAGCTGATTTTTAAGTGTTAATTTGATGAAAGGTTAAGTTTTACCAAGACAGTGGAATAATTAATAGGTGTAGTCTTGAACACAGCAGGTTCCACCAGCGATAGGCCTAACTGGCATGACTTGGCATTGTAAAGGTTGCAACAGATGGCTGTAAAAACCAAACTTGTATACAATTCTGACAACTGAGAAGTCATTAGATTTAAAATACAGTCTCAGTAACAGTACGGCTGTTACAATATATATATATTTGCTCGGGTCCCCTTAAGTTCAATAAGGCTGGATTCTATGGCTTTGCTTTAAAATTAAGGCTCAGTGATTATTCTGTTATATTGAATACAAACTCATGGCTTAAATGTGACATTTATTATTTTTAATTTTATCTTCACTACCCATCAGAATTTGTCCTTATTGATCCGAGCCCGTGTAGTTCAGATCCCACTATGATATAGGCCTATATTCCTACTTTTGGTCCAGATCTTTGTGCCCCAGGCTTTGTGGTAATATTCCAATTTGATTTTTCATTGGAATAAGTGGATTAAATTCCATTTTAGAAATACAACTTCTGGCACCTTATATGCTCCAAACATGGGTGCAAAAATTTACGTCAACATGGCCAAGATGTCCGCATCCAATGAGAAAGAAGAATGCATATATAAACAACCATCACAACCAAAGACGAATTTAGGCTTCTTTCCTATTAAATTTCACGTGGCATACTCTTGAGGATGCAGCGTGTAGAAGACTAAAAAGCCTCCCCCGCCCCCCCCCCCAAAAAAACATTTTTTTATTTTTTTGTAGAATGGGCCTAAGGCTACCCATGGGATATGGTAAGCGATTACACATGTGTCATATGCCATGGATTTTCAATGCAAAGTGGTACAAAGACAAAACACTAGTAATACACTGTTGCATCAATAGAATAGACAGGCGAGTCTGTTACGTTTGCATTTTTACTAAATGAATGTTGACGTCACATATTACGCAATAATAGTATGATGGTTCTACCCAATCAGGACGCGTAGCCACGTTTAATACATGTTTACGTTGACGACCCAGAACAACATATCACCTGGGGATGATACTCGGAAAGTCTCTGCCTAATACATTATTAACTATAATTCTCTTCAAACTTTGTTATATTTGGGAAGCATTTAAGCAATAAGGGAAAGTAACTTATAACCACGCGGTGCTCTGGTGGATGAGGAATTGTGTCTGCTTTTCTATTGCAGCTGTTCTATATCCATAAACATAATATAAACGCTGCAGGCATCATCATTACAGTTTATTTACATCAACAAGAATTTCGTTCTGATGTGACGGTGCTAATTTCTGCTGTCCCCGTGCATTGTGTATATTTCATGAACAGGCAGACCTACTTTAATCACTTTCTAGAGAGCTCAGATGTACTTTAATTTCTTTCTGGAGAGCGTAGGTGTATTTGTTTATAAATAATTCTCAAACAAAGATCAAGAAGAGCAAATTCAAACTTTGAACGGTTGCTATCGTTACCTGGGGTGCATGTAGTTACTCCCACGTCTCCAAGCAGGCTTGTAAATGAAGTAACTCCAAGCAAAATGTCAAGAACTGTCTGCTCAGTCCAAGGGTGACCACAATAATAATAATAATAACCATCATCATCATCATCATCATTATTATTAGTTATGGGAGTTTGTATTGTGTGAGCCTATGTAAAATAAAGAAAAATTTAACAAACCCAAATCTGTAAGCCCAAGTACCGATTGAACACTATCAAGTCAGAAATTCTGTGAATTGTTCTGTGATATTTGTGAAAGAAGCAACTCATAGTGATAAAATTTGAAATTTAGAAGAAAGTTTAAGGCACCACAACTCAAAGACGCTGAAGAACTGTTTGCAAAACTTCGAAAACAATTGAAATTTGAAGTAGGACATGCTACGGGTAATCGTCTTCACCAGACGTAACGTGATTTCACTGGCACTGGGCCTGGCTGTGGTATAGTTATACAAAAGCAAGCAACGTCTGGCAAACGTAAACTGGAAGATTACCCTTGGAGCATGCCTCATTGCACAAGGTCATGGACGAGACATTCAGTAAAAGGTATAAAAATAATTTGTTGCAGTAAGTACCTACTTAATATACGTAGCAAATGTGGCTAAAGACACTGGTAACACCATTCCCAATACTAAACCAAAGATATGGGCCAAGCCACACACTTTGATTCCCATTTTCGGTGCTGTCTTGATGCTTACAACCTTACATCGTAAGAACCAGCAAAGACTACCAAAACCTGCCCATCCTTGACAACCAACGTTGTCACGTGACAAACATCATTTCTTAATAATTGACGTTTCTCATGTTACACAACGTTGTAATTGCACGTCATATTCCTGCATAGAAAACGTGGGTCCGTTGAGTTGGTTGAGTTGTTATCATATAATTCAGGCATAGAACAAAACAGAGAAGTAAAATCAAGCGAAATTCGAGTAGAGAATATAATCATTCACAGAGTAAAGGAAAGCAGTGATGAAAGTTCTGCACAAAGAAAACAATATGACGTGGAGTTTTTCCAGACCTTGTGCACAAAGGTGTTTGAACTTTCAAATATTGAAACTAAAGGAGTTATCAGACTCTGCAAAACGAAAGACGAGGGTCAAACATGGCCCTTAAAAATATCACTGAAGGACTGCAGCGATAAACAGAAAATAATGTAAAATTTGTGGAAACTAAGGAAGGCAAAAGACAAATACAAGTCGATTAGTGTAATGAACGACTTGACTCACGAAGAGTGGTGGTTAGAGCCAAGGTGACTGAAGCTAAAGCAGAAACTGAAGCTGAGGATGGAAACTGGATTTACCAAGTGCGGGGCCCTCCATGGGCATTGAAAATAAGTCAGACTGAAGAGAAGGGAAGAAAACTCTCGACAACATTATATAAACACAAAATATTATACTGAAGTAAATCATGAGAAACAGTCACTTAGAACATTGTACATTAATATTGATTGTATAACAAACAAAAAGCCCGAGTATTTTGCTGTAATAAGCAACTGTAACCCCCAAAAAATAGTCACAACAGAAAGAAATAAAAAAACTCAAGGTTTAGTATGCAGGACTGATCTACATATGCCAGGATATACACTGTTTAAAAATGCCTAACAAGAAGGTGTTCGGGGTGTCTCTGTTCATATAAAAGAAACTTTACAACCTGTGGAACTAGATATATCAAAATTAACTCAATTTTGTGAGGTTGTACCTATTGAAATTAAGGTACATGGACTTGACAAACGTTTGATTATGGGTATTTACAGAAGCCCAAACTCAAGCATAGATAACAACGGAATGTTAAATAAGCTGATCCAAAAATGTACAAAAAATGTACAACGCTTGGGTATTCTCATTTGCTGATACTAGGAGACTTTAATCACCCAGATATAAAATGGAATGACAAGGGTGGTTCCGCTGCAACATTGAGTAATGAAGCAGGAAAATTCTTAGAGGCAATACAGGACTCGTACTTATACCAACACGTGACTTTCAACACAAGGCATCAAATTAACCAAGAATCTACCATATTAAATTTGACACTGACAAATGAAGATAATATGATAAGTAAACTGGAAGTTAAAGCACACATTGGAAAGAGTGACCACCTTGTGATCACTTTTGACTACAAATGTTAGACAAAGGGAAATTACATTATTTGTAAGGGCTAAAGATGTTGAAGAATGCTGGAAAGTTTTCTCTACAATTCTCAAGAATGCACAAGATAAGAACATTCCTCTGAAAAACATTATAAATGGACGGAAAAATAAAGTAAATTGGATAACCAAAAGGCAAAATGCAAACTACACAAGAATTACAAAATGTGGAAAAAGTACTGCGAAACAGGGTCTTACCAAAACTATGTAAAATACACAAAAGCTCGAAACCAAGCAAGGTGGGCTACTAGACAGGCCATGAAAGCATATGAAAAGCAAATAGCTGAGAACATAAAGACAAACCAAAAACTTTTCTGGAAATATGTCAAGTCTAAGTCCAAAACAAGAGACAGTATTCCTGATCTAGTATGTGAAAAGAATATTGTGGTAAATAACCAGGAAAAAGCTGAAGTCTTAAATGATTTTTTTGTCAGTACATTTATTGAAGAAAACCTGAGAACCATCCCAGAACCTATGCCAGCAGAAATCGCACACTTATTGGAGAACTTAGATGTCAACCCTGATGATATTTTAAAAAGACTAAACAATCTAAATGTGAACAAATCTGGCGGACCAGATAAAATGCACCGAAGAATATTAAAGGAAACGGCTCAATCAATAGTCTTGCCACTACATATCATGTTCAACAAGTCATTACAATTAGAGACTATCCCAAGTGACTGGAAACAGAGCCGTATAACAGCCATACACAAAAAGGATTAAAAAAAGCTACCTCAAAATTATAGACCAGTCAGTCTTACCTCGGTTGTGTGCAAAATGTTTGAGGGAATCATCAGAGATCACATTGTGGACCATTTTACATGGGATGATCTATTTACTACGAATCAGCATGTTTTTTGACACGGCAGATATACTGTCACACAACTGTTAGAATCACTGGAAAAGTGGACTTCATGGCTTGAGGAAGGAAAACATATTGATGTCATCTATCTTGACTTCCAAAAGACCTTTGACTCAGTGCCAATACAACATCTACTGGTAAAAATAAAAAGTTACAGCATCACCAGAAACATATTGAAATGGAGTGAATCATTTTTAACAAGCAGGCAACAACGAGTAAATATAAATGGCAGTATGTCACAATGGGAAGATGTACGTAGGGGTGTTCCACAAGGTAGTGTCCCGGGACCTACCTTGTTTCTCATATTTATTAATGACATGCATGAAGTGGTTTAAACATGCATTAAATTGTTTGCTGATGATGCTAAATTATTTAAGCCGGTGTAAACTTTTCAGGATTGTGAAGCAATGCAAGTAGATGTCCAACAACTTGAAAACTGGGCAGATATTTGGCAGATGAAGTTTCATCCTATAGCAAATGTACTGTGCTACGAATTATAAAAAATCATCCAGACTTCCAATACAAAATGTCAGACTCTGGTCAAGATGTACCTCGGGATATAAAAACCTGCGAAAAAGGCTTAGGAATCTGGATAGACAAAATTTAAACTTTGAATTTCATATAACAAAGATGGTTAAAAAAACTTATAAGATCACTGGTCTTATGTGGAGAACATTTGAGTATGTAGACACAGAAGTATTCAAACTGTTGTACACATCAATGATCAGAACACATCTGGAATATGGGGCTCCCGTATGGTCACCTCATGTGTGGAAGTTGGCCGACCTAATTGAATCAGTCCAAAGGAGAGCTACAAAAGGATCCCGAAATTTAGAAATTTAACTTACGTTGAAAGACTGCAAAGACTCAAAATCCCAACACTGTTGTACAGAAGACTTAGAGGAGACCTAATTAATACATACAAGTATATGCACGACCTTTACAAAACAACCAAATGTTTACCCCAATCAATGAGGATATCATATTGAGAGGACACAACCTAAGATTTACAAAATTAAGAACAAAAACAAATTTCGAATGTACTTTTTTAGCAATAGAATTGTAGACTGGTGGAACTCGCCACCTAGGGAGGTAGTAAATGCACCATCAGCAAATTCATTTTAAAAATCAAGGCTAGATATTTATTTCAAGAACCACCCGTTGGTCTATGATCACAGGGCATTGGACAATCCCAAGAGGACTCAGATGTCTGTGTGTCAATTATGAGCAGCTTACTATGGAAATAGATTTTTCCTACATAGCTGACAAAACCTGTTATCTGTTATCATAACGATTATGTAATCTTATCTTTACCTGGTCCTCAGACTTCTCCCACTGTGCGCCATGGTTTAGGGGCTGAAAATCATGATAAGCTCAAAATATAATGCAAATTTGGGACACAATGGGTTGGGGTTGGGGCTGGTGCTGCGGTAGGGGTGGGAACAAATCACAGAAAATATTATTAATATTGCTTTCACATTCATGGGTCACGGTGAAAAAGGTAGGCTTTACTCTATTACGTAATTCTGGATATCAATTATTTTTTTGTAGAGTTTGATTAATAATAATTGTCAATTTACAGTTCATTATTTAATAAAATGCTGAATCACGTGTCAAGAGAAGGCCTACTTGCTACAGCACAGGCCTTAAGCTACAGTTAGTCCTTAGTTTTACGTTTCACAAAAATCATTTTACAATTAGTTTAACATTCACGAAATTAACGCTAAATAGTCCTCGTTACTGCCTGCACTTAACAGTACGTAAATTGCAATGAATAGGCCTACTTCTGCTAACCCAAACTCTAATCTGTGAGCCTGCGTGCTATTTGAACACTGTCAAGTCTGATATCCTAATTTGTGAAAGAAAGAAATCTTATTAATAAAATTTGAAATTTAGAGGAAATTTTACCTTAGGGCACCAAACTGACATAACCACAACTCAAAGACGCTGAAGAACTTGTCGCCAAACCTCGAAAATAATAGAAATTTGAGGTAGGCCATGCCACGGGTAATCGTCTTCGCCAGACGTAACATGCTTTCACTGACACTGGGCCTGGCTGTAGTTTAGTTACAGCAAGCAGCGTCCGGCAAACGTGAACTGGAGGATTACCCTTGGAGCATGCCTGATGCTACAAGCACAAGGTCATGGGCGAGCCATCCAGGAAAAGTTATAGGCCTAAAAACAATTTGTTGCAGTAAATACTTACCTAATATATGTAGCAAATGTTGCTACAGACACTGGTAACATCATCCACAAAAATAAAGCAAAGATATGGGCCAAGCCTTACACTGTGTAGCCCATTTTCGGTGCCGTCTTCATGCAGCTTACAACCTTGCATCGTAAGATTCTAAGAACCAGCAAAGACTACCAGGTCCATAGTATCAAGACCTGACCATCCTTGACAACCAACGTTGTCGCGTGACAAACGTCAGCTGATAATAATTGACGTTTCTCATGTGGCACAACGTTGTATTATAATTGCACGTCATGACTCCTATTCCTGCATGGAAAACGTGCAGCCATGGGTGCATTGATTTGGTTGAGTATGGCTATATATCATGTAATTCACGCTTGGAAAACACAGAATGTGCTTGGATTTAACGAAAAATCAAACCGTCAACAATCTATAAATGCACGTTTCACCACAGATGTGACATTTTATGTGAAAGATTTGCACTGTTTAACACAATTCATGCTGTAATCACTGGCGTTAGCCATGGGCATGGCATCCGTTGTAAACATAATACATATGATGGCATGGGCCCAACTCGGCTACTTGCTGATTGGACAATCAGGCCAACAATGGAATGTATAATTAATTACGGTCCGGAAAGTTCGATGCAACTCGGTGTGAACAGGTCTACTGCATGTCATTTTCTTGCAACTGCATGGAAAACGTGCAGCCATGGGTGCATTGACCCCTAACTTAAGTATAAAATACAACGAATCAATTAAGACAGGATGTCTACCTCAAAAATGGAAATTGAGCCACATTACAGCAAATTTCAAGGAGACAAAAGTAAGCCCGGAAACTATAGGCCAGTCAGCTTGACTAGTGTTCCTTGTAAAATCTGAAATCAATTATGAGAGATCACATTATGGACTACATGAAGGAAAGCGATTTATTTAGTACACAACAGTTTGGACTCCTTCAGGGCAGATCAACCACGCTACAATTGTTGAAAGTCATAGATAAATGGATAGAGATTATACTTTATAGATGGTGGGGATTCCTTGGCTGTTATATATTTTGACTTTCAAAAGGAGTTTGACACAGTACCACACAATCTTCTTTTGAAGAAAATTGAGGCATACGGTATATCAGATAAAATACGAAACTGGACCAGAGCTTTTCTAAGCGGTTGTAAACTAAAAGTGGTGGTAAATGATTCCATATCAGAAGAAAGGTAGGTCTGTAGCGGAATACCACATGCAGGGAGGTGTACTGGGACCACACCTGTTTGTAGTATACATAAATGACCTACCTAATGTAATCAACCATGATTCTAAAATATATCTGTTTGCTGACGATACGAAAATATACCGCAGAGTGAAAACAGAAGATGATATCAGAATTCTGCAACAGGATCTAAGATCTTTACAAAAGTGGAGTGACAAGTGGCTTCTGAGATTTCATCCAGACAAATGTGTAGTTATGAGAGTTGGTAGATCTAATATCCCTAAGGCCTATTACAAGATGGGTGCAGACGATAATTTTACACTGAAGGAAACATTAGCAGAGAAAGATTTGGGGGTTTACTTTGACAGCGAGCTGAATTTTAAAAAACACATGCAAGAAAAAATGAACAAAGCAAATAAAATGATGGGAATCATAAGGAAGTCTTTCGAATACTTAGACAAAGAATCATTTTTATTGCTGTTCAGATCATTGGTGCGATCACATGTGGGGAACGTATACAAATTAGAGACCCAACGAGCTAAGCGTGATATTAGGAAATATAGTTTTGCTTTCCGGGTTGCTAGACCGTGGAACAGTCTGCCGGATGACGTGGTGTTATCACCGAGTCAACACATTTAAACATAGACTAGATAGACACTGGAAAGATCAACTCATAAAATTTGACTGTAGAGAACAACTACAAGTAAACAGTAACCTGAAGTCTTCATACCCATTTCAATCAATTTGACATTTATCTCAGCAAAAACAAATTTTATATTATGAAAGTGTATTTCCTCTTTCATAATTTAAGTATTATCTATCAGGAGCTGCACACAGAGGTCTCCTGACCTAAGTGCAGTATTATCACTTATGAACTTACCAACTTATTGAGTAGGCTTATCTATCATATAATTCACGCTTTGCGGTAATGTAATCTTATCTTTTACCTGGTCCCCAGACATCTCCCTCTGTGCGACATGGTATTGGGGCTGCTGTTCATAAGCTCAAAATATAATGCAAATTATTCGAGACGAGTGGTTGGGTTTGGGGTGCGAATGAAGCACCGAGAATCATAATTGCTTTCACAATCATGGTTCTCAGTGGGAAAAAAAGGTAGGCTATTATGGAAAGGAATCAGGGTCAATATTCGATATTGCATTATGCAATGCTCAATATTGCATTGTGCAACAGTAAGATTGCAAATATGAAATTTTAGATTGCATTATGCCATTTTGATCTTTCATTATGTAATTGCAATAATACAATTTGCAATTGAAAAAATGCTTAATGCAATTTCAACATTTCATTATGCAATCACCATATCTTGTAAATAATGTTTTTTTTTGTTTTTTTTTTCTGTCTTTTTATTGTTTCTCACATGGGAAATGTTCCAAATGCAATTTCAACAATACTCAGTGCAATTAATGAAATTTTGCATGTAATTAATATATTTCTTTGTGCTAGAGACTATAGTTCAATTACCCTATAGGCAATTGCAATGAGAAGAAGAAAATTTCATTGTTAAATTACGCTTTTATGACTAGAGGCAATTTGCATTACTAATACTCAATTTTACATAAATAAGATTCAATAACGCACTCAGCAATTACCATAATTACATGTTCAGCTTACTGCCTTTTGATTTACAAATTTCACATTCAAGTTTGAAATTTCTTAACATAATAAAAAAATCTGCTACCCCTGACGTTTTATTTCTATAATGCTGTGTGTAATGCAATATATGCAAGCTGAAGTATGGTTTTTACAGCATCATATTTGTATAATATAGGCCTAGTTTTAATGTTTCACTTTTGCAATATTCTAATACAAGTATGCCTGACTACGAAAATACGGTTCACCTTTTGCAGAACACAGTTTTCAGGACGCAGTCTGCAGAGCTCATCTTGCAGTACGCAAGTTGCATTATGCCTTTTTCGTTTTGGTGTATGCAAAATGCAAATACATGGGATCACCATTTTCTTTATTTGATATTTGCATTGTCAATATTCATTTATTTATCCATTTTATTATATTTTCAACTTGTCATGTCCAAAATTTAAACTTGTAAAATGAAAACTTATAATTTTGCTCTTTTCTATTCAATATGGTGTGACCTTTTCATATTCTGCTATGCTGTGCGTATTCGCAGATGTGGGTAACAAACCAATGCTCCCTGTTCTTGGAAAAATAGAATCTGCACAGACTGAAGTGTGATAGACATTTGGCAGCACTGTTTGGGCACCGTTCACAGCGAGGCTCGGGGGTGAACGGTGCCCAAACTGTGCAGTATGCTGCCAAAAGTCGTCTGTCACACTTCAGGCGGTGTGGATTTTTTTCTCCCAGGTGAACATAATATTTATTTATTTAGGAGGAAACCAGCTCAATTAAGCAAGAAAACAGTGCTGAATGGACAGTGGCTAGATGCTCCCGCTGCTAATCCATTTTCCATTTTTTTAAATGTTTGAAATTCATGCACGTGCTGATCGTGCATTTCTCAGCAGAAAAAATAAAGGGGCAATGTAAGAAATAGTCCATTAACCCGCTTTTTTATCTTTGAAAAAGATATTTCTTTTGTAGAACATTAAAAGTCAACATACATGTGGCCCATGACCATTAAAGACACTCAGAAAAAAACAAAAACACACTAGAATGGACAGATTTGCAAGCAAGTCTGTCTGGGTGCCAATTGGAGCTTGTTTTGAAGCCCCCTCTAATACTGTTTTATATTTACATTAGGAGTTTTTGTTAGCATTGAAAGAATAGGGACAGATTTTGTTTTCATCAGTCGGTGGTAACATGATGTACAGCACGGCACGTGCCAGTGTCTACGTAACAAGCGGCTGGCCACACCCATAGCTCCTCCCACTGATAAACAAAAGGTCCTTCACAGTGGCTATCAAAACTTTTACGCACAAATATTCATGACAAATTTAATTCTAGTATTAATATTAATATGAATATAAATATAAATATAAAAAATGAAGTCTGTCTCTGTTGTTGTCATTGGCATGTAACAGTGCGGTTGCTGCTAGGCATTTTTTTTTCATGACGTCGCGACGTCATGAAAAATGCTTACCAACAACCGCGCTGTTACATTCCAATGACAACAACAGAGACAGACTTAATTTTTATAGTGACATCATCAATCATGGGTCATCAGGTACGATCTGTAGGATATTCATACGCCAAGATGGCAAGAGGCTGAGTGATCGGTCGGATTCGTTTACGTGAAAAAAAGCTGGGAAAAAGTGGAAATGACTCATGAAAAACGCTATCAACATTTAGAGGTACTTCCAAGGAATGTGAGGATATACAATTGAGTACACTTTTTGGTTCCTTATTCAAGTTGAAATAGTTTTTTTCGTCAAGGCAGATTCACGCCACCTTGGAAACAAAGGTAAATAAACCCACGTTGGTAATTGAACTTCAATATGGATAGGCCTAATTGCGGCGACAACATATTCGGCAGTGTTCCTGAGTCGGACACATCAGTTTATTCTGCTACGTCGGGGGTGCAGGGATTAGATAATAAAAGCAGTCATGTTTTATTTGATAGTGATGCGTCAGAAAAAGTTGAAGCTGGATTATCAAATCAGATATCGCAAGCGGTAGTCATTGTACTGTCTAATCCGACCTGTATTCAAGCTATCCATGATGCGATCTTCCCGCAGATAAAGGATCTATCAAAAATTACTGTGACGAAAGAATGAGGGCACTTAATCTACGAATCTCAGTTCTTGAAAAAACTGTCAGCCATATGGATTGTCTACTTCAAAAGTCGGAAAACGAAAGGATAAAAGCAAGTAATTACCAAGAGATAATCTCTACTGGTAAACAAAATAATCTGATTATTTCTGGCCTGGAAGAAAAGGATGTTTACAAACGAAAACGAGAATGAAGTTGTCGCTGATTTGACAAGAAAAATAAATGCAAGCTTAAACAATGATTGCTTCCAGGCAAAACGTGTGGGACAAAAGAAAAACAATGCTTACGATAAACTCAAACGAGCCATAGGCCTACTTGTTAGTTTCAACAACTGCTGGGATCGTAAGAAACTATATATGGCTCGAACGAAACTTCGGTCTGCTGGTTTGAACAATGTTTTCATTAACGAGGATCTGACAAAAAATCAGTCAGAATTGTTTTTCCATGCTCGAAAAGCAAATAAACGTGTACATAACACTTGGACAAGCAACGGTTCAGTTTTTATCAGACTAAAGAAGGACACAGAAGAGATGATTCTCAAATCCGTCGAAGACCTGGCCAAAGTATCCGGTCATGTCCCTAAGCAGTAGGCTACATGCAGGCCCTAGATGCCTGAATGATTGATTCTCATATGTTTTAATATTTGACTTTTTCTAGGTTTATCCTATCATGGACATACTAACTTAAAATAGGCAATTATTTTATAGTCTGTCTTTTCAATATGAATGACTTCATAAAGTGTGCAAGTGAAACAATAGGCCTAACCTCCTTACATCATTTTGCACGTTCTAATCCGCAGGGAGAGAAAGAAGAAAAATAGTTCGCTACATAGGTTTGTGTGACGTCATAATACATATAGGCCTATTTAGTATGATGTTTCGCTATTATTGACACGTAGCGCTGTAGGCCTACACCGATGTAAAGCCTTATTCATCACAATCAGGCTATTTAAACTTAACCCATTTCCTTTCTCTCTTTCTCATAAACACTCTTTATTTATTTTTATTGTAAAATTTAAGTTTTTCATAATATTAATGATGTTTAATATAAACATTTTCCCTATCAAACTTTTTCTTCCACTTGATCGAATACCGAATGATTTTTCTCCTTGCTAATCAGGTTGGTGTCATTCATTATAGCTATGTTTACTCGGGTAAATATAGCTAGGCCTAGGCCTATAGGCCTAATATTAGACTCAAATCTCTTCTCATTTTGTTCAAAGACACAAATGATTACTATCCTAATCAAATGTCAGAAACTTTTGAAATTTCACGATGGCTAGTAGCAATAATGATGAATCTTTCTTTCAAAACATAACGGGTGGGTTAAATGAAAATTCGCTGATCAACACCTTACAGCTCCATCTAGACGAAGTGGAAGATGATGTTAAAATTTGAACTCTTTAATATAGTCAAACATTCTGCATATGTCGATGATGTTACTGGTATCTCTTCCAAGAAGGACTGGTTTAATGTCAAGTTCTAATATTGATTCTGTCCATGCAAAATTTGACGAAATAACAATTATGGTTAATGAGTTTCAAAACACGATTTTGAATTCAGTGCAATTTGTTTGCAAGAATGTTACACATCCTCAGACTGTGATTTATCTCTTTTGCAACTGGAAGGGTATAATTGTATCATGCAAGGAAAGTGTTGTGGTAACAAAGGCGGATTGATTATCTACCTCAATGATAAATATAAGTATAAAATAACAGATTATATTTACAAGAAATCAAATATGTGGGAAGCGCAATTTATTGAAATATTAGGTTCAGAATCAACATAAAATATCCTACTTGGCAATATATACAGACCACCTAGGAATTCAAATGAAAACTTAACAGTATTTATTGATAAGAAATGCTCGATTATTTCAATACATTGAATCATGAAATAATGCTGGTGGGAGACTTTCATATAAATTTACTAAAATTGCACGAGAAACCTATGTTCAATGATTTTTTTGAAAGCATGGTGTCCCACAGTTTCTTTCCATAAATTACACTACCAATTAGATTTTCTGATAAAAATGGTATGCTAAAAGTAACATATTTTGCAAAATTAGCGAAACCACACTTAAGACTATGTCAGGTATTTTTACAAAAAAACTATCGAATCATCAGCCTTATTTTACCTGCTTAGATATTAAAAAATCTCAAAAAGCAAACCCTAAATATGTAAAAACTTATATTAATAACTCAGATGCGGTGAATAAAACAATCTTTCACCTTCAAAATGAGAACATAAAAGAAAAAAATTGATTCAAATCATGATGGTAACCCAAATACAAACTATATGATTCTAAGTGAGGCTGTTGAGAACGCTATAAGTAAAAACATGCCATGTAAAACAGTGAAGTTTAATAGATATAAACACAAGAAAAATCCTTGGATCACTAAGGGTATCCTGACCTCTATAAAAAACAGAGGCAATCTTTATAAGCAACTTAGGAAAACAAATCCTGATATTCTAGAATATGCTAATTTAAAACGAAACCTGGCTACTTACAATGGAATCCTAAAGAAAAATACCAGAATTGCTAAACAACGACACTATGATTTCATTTTTAATAGATGCAAAGGTAACATGAAAAAAAAAACTTGGTCTACACTTAATGATATACTAAACAGAAATTAAACAAAGAAATCCTTTCCAGAATTTTTCACAATTGATGATAAGAATGTTAAAAATAAAAGTTTGATTGCAAATAAATTTTATGATTTTTTCACAAACATTGGTTCCAATCTTGCTAAAGATATCAATAATCCTAACGATTTGAATTTCGATAAATATTTAGATAAAAAGTATGATCACAATTTTGAATTTAAAGAAGCTACAATGAGAGACGTAGAGTTAATCATAAATAATTTACGTTCTACAGTTTTGGATATGATCATATTTCCACAAAATTGCTGAAACAAATAAGCAAGGTCTTGGTTGAACCAATCACTATAATTGTTAATCAGACCTTAAGATCCGGTATTTTTCCTGAACAGCTGAAAATTGCAAGAGTAATTCCTCTATACAAAAAAGACGATGATACTCAATTTACAAACTATCGTCCAATTTCTTTATTACCTGCTGTGTCTTAAATTTTTGAAAAATTGATCTTCAATCAGCTTTATGGATACTAAATATGACTTGTTTTATAAGGGTCAGTCTGGCTTCAGGAAAGGTCACTCTACTGAATTTGCTGCTGTAGAGCTGATAAATAATTTGGTACAACAAATGGACAAAGGTGATATTCCTCTATGCATATACTTAGATTTGTCCAAAGCATTTGATACACTGAATCACAACAGTCTTTTAAGAAAACTTAACTGTTATGGAGTTACAGGTACTTCTTTAAGTCTGTTTGAGAGCTATCTGAAAAACAGAAAACAGTATGTAGAATTGGAAGGTACTAGCTCGGATTTGTTAGAAATCAAAAATGGAGTGCCTCAAGGTTCTATCCTTGGGCCACTACTGTTCATTATTTATGTAAATGATATATCCAATTCCAGTAATTTATTCAAGTTTATTCTATATGCTGACGACACTACTTTAACTACCACTTTAAATTTGGATATTGACAATTTTGATGAATTAATTAACAGAGAACTTTATAAAATTAGTGACTGGCTCAAGGTGAATGAGTTATCTCTGAATGTAGACAAATCAAAATTTATGATTTTTCACCATGCAAACAAAAGGTTTATTAAACCTAAACTAAAAACTGATAATGTCTCCGTCAGTCAAGTAAATAGTTTTAATTTTCTTGATCTTACACTTGATGAAAATTTGTTATGGAATGAGCACATAACAAAGATTTCATCCAAAATATTTAGAACAATAGGCATAATTAACAAACTGAAACATTTACTACCTTTAAATATTAAAATCACGATGTATAATTCACTTATACTTCCATATATTAATTTTGGAATATTATTATGGGTTTTAAATGTTCAAATATTGAAAAATTACAAAGGAAAGCAATAAGTTGTATTATATGTAGTAGATACAATGCCCATATGGAACCACTGTTTAAAGACCTCAAATTGTTAAAAAATTCATATATATTGTAACACCCATGGTGTCACAGAAGCCCTATTGTACATATTATTGACATCCATGATGTCAATGTTGTGCCAAAGCAAAGTGTTTAATATTTATTATAACATTGATGCGTTGTAATTCAAATGCCGAGTCTTGCTGGGTAGGCCTATCTTTGGTTGAGCCTGCTATGTTTAAGACTTCAACCTGAAAAAGTAATTGAATAAGTCCCATAGTCTCATTAGTTTATCAGAGTAACACCTGGAATCTATTTACAACTAGATTTACTCACTTACTTGAACCTTTTCACATGTAAACTTGGATTAACATCTCGATTTTCCATGTTTTTCGTAAGTTCTCGGTTACTATGGCAGCCATGTTGTTCGTTTGCCGGCAGTGCATATTTCCCATCAGAGCGAGGCTCATTCAGACTTGTCGTCTTTTTAAGGTTAACATGCATTATTTGTATCAATAATGTCCTGGAAAGTTATCGAGATTGAACAACTTGGAATCATCATTATGCATATAACTTTTGGTTTAGAAAGATGCAGTAGTTTTGTAGAAAATTTCGGTTCAAGTTTTGTTGGAACGATGGAACGGTAAATTCAGTGCCGCGGCAGTCTATAAAAGGCTGCATGCATGGCGATTTGGTCATTCAGACTCTGACGGGTCAAGTGTAAGTTACTTACACCTGTCTCTTGAGCCCCTTGTTAGCCTTCCAACTTC
The DNA here is from genome assembly GCA_964020975.1 of Hermodice carunculata. NCBI lineage: Eukaryota > Metazoa > Annelida > Polychaeta > Eunicida > Amphinomidae > Hermodice > Hermodice carunculata. Next base: position 23,223,775 of record OZ026617.1, on the reverse strand, counting down.
TTCCTTCTTGGAGTAGGAATACTTTTGGAGCAAAAACAACAATTTCGATAAGCTTTTATGAATTTATTCAGAAGGTATAATCTTGGAACGTTGAGTTGGAACGATAACTCTTTGGGACAATAATGTGTTGGAACGATGGAACAACGCTTTGATTTAGAACATCTTAGAAGCTTGGAATGATAGTCATATCATGATAGAAATACTTCGGATTGACTATATCATAGTCAGTCTTCTTTTGTGATAGTATAATGGTAATTCATTTCTCTGCTTGACTCGGCACATGTCATCATTCTGTAAATCATATACTGGTTTTATCAATCCGGAATAAATGAAGTGATCGGCTATGGTGCTTCGGATTGGAAAATGCCGACTTGGTTTTAAATAACGTAGAATAAGGATAGGATACTTTACTTCAATCTTACCTGTAAAAAGTCCACACTACTACACTACCACTTCTATCACATTGTATGTTTGATCGATCAGAGTAAGATTGGGGCATGACTGGGAATGGAACATTCCTTGTGTGATTGCTATTGTTAGATTGAATCCATGTGCGTTTGAAAAGTGAACTTGAGAAGTGTCGAGAGATTGAATCCCTGGCTTATTTCCCATTTTATATATCCGTGGAATCTTAGATATCGAGGTGGTGGTTACATTGGTGGCAGTGGTTTGGATGTTAAAATAATTATCATCCTGACGAACCCCCTCCTGCTCGGCATTTTGAAGGATTTCACGGTCGATTTGACAACGTGGTTCAGCATTCTGGCACATCAATCACTCATTCGGATCACCGTGACATTTGACGGATCAAATTTTCTTGTTTCTGCTGCAGGAAATTGACAACAGGTCCAACAGTGATCTTCTAGGTATCTTGAAATAAATATACCCAAGTGGACTTGATATTTTACTGCATTTTGTTGTTTTTAATGTGTTAACATCTTGGAAATTTGCTTCTCCAAGTCCTCTGAACGCTCGTATTTGAAAGCATGCCAAATCATTGCAGAGCGACGCAACTTTCTTGAAGTTTGATGCATCCATAAATCAGCACTGTAAAAGTTTGGATGTAATTGTGAAACTTCCATAAATCAGCAACACAAAAGTTTTGGATTAGCTGCAGGGATTTTATAAGAAAACTTCAATGAATCAGCTTGAGAAATGTTTAGATCAACATGGAATATTCCTGAAACTTCTACCAATCAGCACCTTTTGAGTTGGATATTCATGAATTCATTAAAAAGTTACTACAGAACAATTCTAAAAGAGGAATGTGTGACAACAAATGTTTTGTTCCAATATTCTTCACTGTGGATGAGTAATTGTTGAATTAATTTTCCGGAGTGGAACATTAGATCTCTCATCATTTCAGTGTTCCAAAGTGGAACATTGATCTACATCATTAGACCTTCCACCAACTTAGCGTTCCAGAGTGGAACACTGAACCTAGCATCAATTATAAGTGTTCCATAGTGGAACATTGAGCCTTCCATAATTTAAGTGTTCCACAGAGGAACATTGAGTCTTCAATCATTTTAGTCGTCTAGAGTGGAACATTAGACCGTCAATCATTTAAGCGTTCCAGAGTGGAATATTGAACCTTCCATAAGTGTTCTGGAGTGGAACATTAAATGTTTAATCCTTTTGGTGTTCTGGAGTGGAACAAACTTTCCATTATTTTAGTGTTCCGGAGTGGAACATTAGAACATCAATCATTTAAGCATTCCTGAGTGGAATATTGAACCTTCCGTAAGTGTTCAGGAATGGAACATTAGACATTCAATCATTTTGGTGTTCTGGAGAGGGACAAACCTTCCACAGTTTTAGTGTTTCGGATTGGAACATTAAACCGTCCATCATTTAATCATTCCGGAGTGGAGTATTGAACCTTCCATAAGTGTTCCAAAGTGGAACATTGATCTACATCATTAGACCTTCCACCAACTTAGCGTTCCAGAGTGGAACACTGAACCTAGCATCAATTATAAGTGTTCCATAGTGGAACATTGAGCCTTCCATAATTTAAGTGTTCCACAGAGGAACATTGAGTCTTCAATCATTTTAGCAGTCTAGAGTGGAACATTAGACCGTCAATCATTTAAGCGTTCCGGAGTGGAATATTGAACCTTCCGTAAGTGTTCAGGAGTGGAACATTAGACATTTAATCCTTTTGGTGTTCTGCAGTGGAACAAACCTTCCATAGTTTTAGTGTTTCGGATTGGAACATTAAACCGTCCATCATTTGATCATTCCGAAGTGGAGTGTTGAACCTTCCATAAGTGTTCCAAAGTGGAATATTAGACGTTCAATCATTTTAGTGTTCCAGAGTGGAGAATTAGACTTTCAGTCATTTAAGCATTCCATAGTGGAACATTGAACCTTCCATCAGTGTTCCAGACTGGAACAAAGCATTTTGGAGTGGAACGTTAGAGTGTTCCAAAGTGGAACAAATTTTTCATCGGTGTAGCATTTGGGAGTGGAACAATAGGGCATAAGTCATTAAGAATTCTATAATGGAACAACAAGTTGATGAAGAGATAACTTTCAGGATCAACCCAGAGGAAAATAATCCTCTTCAGCACAGTGGTATGTCAGAACAAGCTGCTACTGCAGAGGGCGCTATTGCAGCTTCTAATGCAACTGAGCAACAGAATGCGGGTCTTGTTGTGACTACGGATGTCGGATCACAAAGACGCACACCTATGGCAGCTGATTTGCCATCCCAGCAGGCAGTTGTTCCAAATGTGCAGATTCCTCTAGGGGAAGGAGTGTCCCATATGACTAATGGCCGCTTGACCATTAGACCAGATCATTTTGACGGAACAACAGATTGGGAGGAATATAAAGTTCACTTCTTAACTTGTGCACAGTTAGGGAAGTGGAACGATGCAACGAAGGCCTACATGCTCGCTGTTAGTCTAAAGGGAATAGCAAGAAGGTTTTATGCTGGCTTGCCTGTCGCTGACAGGGAAAGTTATGTGAAAATAGAAACAGCATTTGCTAACAGATTTGGATTGCATAGGCAGAGAGAACAATTCAAGGCCAAACTTTCAATGTACAAGAGGAAAATTGGGGAATCCCCTTCAACTCTTGGCGATGAAATCTGGCGATTGACTTTGAGAGCATACCCTGATTTTGATCTGCAGATGCAGGAACAATTGGCCTTAGATGCATTTAAAAATGCACTATCCTTGGATATGAAAGTGAGGTGCATTGATAAAGGCTGTACTACCATTGAGGAAGCAGTTCATGCAGTAGAATATTATGAATCTTTGTTTAGTGCAGAAAAGGAAAGAAAACATCCCGTATGAACTATAGAGATGCCCAGAAGCAGGAATTCTGGTGAGGGATGGGTGGTAGTGGAAAAAGCTATCAAGGAATTGACTTCCGCATTTAACAACTTGGCAAACCGTCAGAGTCAGAATCCCACCCATCCCCATCAGTATGGACCAAGGACTGGACCTGCTGAAACTGGGGAATCAGGCAATAAGGATGTTATTTGTTTTCTTTGCAACCAGGTAGGCCATATTAGGAGGAATTGCCCTAGAAGTGAAGGGCAAGGCCGTCCTTTCAGAGATAGGCAGTATCATAAATCAAAAAAAGGGAATCTGTCAGCTCAATAGGCCCGGAGCTGACAGAGGATTCAGAATCTATTCCAGTAGAAACTCTATATGAGGGAAATTTTTGTGATATTGGACAATCACATGTTACTGAAGGATCAGAATGTTCTGTCAACTATGTACAGACTCAGACCCCATCTCTTGCTATGAGTGGTAATGTGAGAGATAAGGATTGTGACTGTGATAATGGAATTTATGTTTTGGGAGAAATCAGCAAGAAGCCATTACAATTTCTACTGGATACAGGGTCTACAGTTACCCTCATATCTACTTTGGCCTATTATAATATTCCCAAGGAAAATAGAACACCCCTTGAAACAACTGACCTAAGAGTGTGTAATGTCGATGGCTATGACATGGGTGTGAAAGGTACTTTTTCAGCAAACCTAGCAATTGGAGGAAGAATCTATGCCCAAACTGTAGTGGTTGCTAAAATGAAATATGAAGGAATCTTAGGAGCAGATTTCTTTTCTGAAGAATAAATGTCAGTTAAATATGGGTAGACTGACTTTGAAAATTGGAAATGAGGAAATTCCTTGTAGGATTAGTGGGAGGAAAACAATGTGCTGCAGAATAGAATTAGTCCAATCTACAGAAATACCTTCTGGACATGAAGCCTTCGTACCAGCAACAATTCAAAATTGTGGACACTTAACAGGATTAGGGTTGGCTGAACCCCATCCTCAGTTGTTACAGAAGCATGAGGTTCTGATGGCTGCTGGTATAGTGAGAGTACAAGATGACCACTTGTTTGTAAAAGTTCTAAATTGTGCAGAGGACCCTATCTCATTAACAAAAGGAACTACACTTGGACAATGGACTTCTCTAGAGGCATCTCAAATTTCAGACACAATACAGCAAGTCCATCGAGTAAGAGCCATTGGCAGAGATAAAGACGTCAATGACTCTGATAAAATACCAAAACATCTTACAGATCTCTGGAACAGAAGTTCACAGAAGTTGGATGCACAAGAAAAGGAACATCTGACAAGACTCTTGGTGGAATACCAGGATGTCTTTGCAAAGAATAAGGATGATCTGGGAAAAACCAATCTGGTCCAACATAAGATTAATACTGGAAATGCAACACCTATACGACAACCTCCAAGACGCCAACCTATCCACAAAAGACAAACTGAAAAAGAGGAAGTGCAGAAACTCCTCAGGAAAGGAGTAATTGAGCCATCTGATAGTGCATGGTCTTCATCCCCTGTCCTTGTGACAAAGAAAGATGGTTCAGTTAGATTTTGTGTTGACTATCGTAAGCTTAATGAAGTAACCATCAAAGACACTTATCCTCTTCCAAGAATTGATGAGTGTCTAGATACTCTGGCAGGTTCAAAGTGGTACTGTGTGATGGATCTGTGCAGTGGCTATCATCAAGTGGAAATGGATCCAAATGACAAAAAGAAGACTGCTTTTAGTACTAGGAGTGGTCTATTCCATTTCAAACTTATGCCATTTGGCCCGTCAAATGCCCCGGCCACTTTTGAAAGATTGATGGACCGAGTAATGGCTGGCTTGCAGTGGGAGGAGTGTCTAGTATACCTGGATGACATAATTATCTTTGGACCCACTGTCAACATCTGTTTACAAAGACTTCAGAGTGTCCTCCAGTGGCTAAGAACTGCTGGACTGAAATTGAAGTGTGAAAAATGTTCCTTCTTCCAAAAGGAAGTTCTTTTTCTGGGACACATAGTCTCTAGTGAAGGAGTAAAAACTGACAGTTCCAAAATTGAAGCAGTAAGAGACTGGCCAAGACCATCTTCTAAAAAGCAGGTCCGCAGCTTCCTTGGACTTTGCTCATACTACCGGCGCTTTGTGAAGGGTTTTGCCCAAATTGCAAGACCACTTCACCAGCTTACAGAGAAGGATTCTCAATTTAAATGGCAAAATGACCATGAAGATGCATTTAATGCATTGAAAGAGGCCTTAATAACAACACCTGTACTGTCTTATCCTAGATCAGAGGGACAGTTCCTCCTGGACACTGACTCCAGTGATTCGGCCCTTGGATCAGTGCTTTCCCAGCTCCAGGAAGGACAAGAGAAAGTAATAGCATTTATGAGTAAGGCCCTCACCAAGGAGGAAAGACACTATTGTATTACAAGAAAGGAACTTCTTGCAGTGGTTAAATCAGTAAAGCACTTCAGGCATTATATATATGGAAGACCGGTCTTGGTCCGCACTGATAATTCTGCTGTCAGCTGGATCTATAAATTGAAGGACCCGGAAGGTCAGATGGCCCGATGGCTCCAGATACTTGGCCAATACGACCTTCAGATAGTACATAGAGCAGGCAAGAAACATGGAAATGCGGATGCAATGTCCAGAATTCCTTGCAAGCAATGTGGCAGGGAGGAAGAAAAAGAATATAGTGTGGCTCCGAAAGACGTTAATGAAGTGAGGGTTGTCACTAGGCAAAATAAATCGAGTGAAGCTGGTGATCTTAAGGAAAATCAAGGATGGCTCCCTGGTTGGAAGCTCGAGGAAATCAGACTAGCCAAACTTTCTGATGAACATATAGGGCCAATTCTCATTGCAATGGATGGAAGTAATGCCCGGCCAGAATGGAAAGATATTTCACACTTGTCAAAGAAATCCAAGAATCTGTGGCGGCAGTGGAATCGTCTGCACATTAAGGGTGGAATGCTGCACAGATCTTGGCATCAGGAAGATGGCGGTCAACATCTTCAGTTGATAGTGCCTAGGACTAGGCAAAAAGAACTCCTTTGGCACTGCCATGATGCAAGAACAGCTGCCCACCTAGGCATAATGAGAACAATGGATAAGGTTCAACAACACTATTATTGGCCAGAGTGGAAAGATGATGTTCAAATCTACTGTAAGCAGTGTGATTTGTGTGCAGCAAGAAAACCACTCTTGAAAAACCAGAGAGCCCCTCTGAGGCAATACCTTGTTGGTGAACCAATGGAGAGGATGGCCGTGGATATCTTGGGTCCATTGCCTTTAACATACCGTGGTAATAGGTATATTGTGGTGGTGTGTGATTACTTCACCAAATATACAGAAGCCATAGCCGTGCCAGATCAGACTGCAGAGACTGTTGCACGCGCTTTTGTGGAAGAGATAGTTTGTAGATTGGGCACCCCTAGAATCTTACATTCTGATCAAGGAAGGAACTTTGAATCTCAATTGTTCCAAGAAATGTGTAAGCTTCTTGGAATAGAAAAAACTCGAACCACGAGTCTACACCCAGAAAGTGAAAGGATGGTGGAGAGATACATGAGAACATTAAAAACAATGCTAACTGCGGAGCAGGACCAACGCACTTGGGATGAACATCTACCCTATGTCATGATGGCATACCGGGCGTCGCCACATGACAGCACTGGTCATACTCCTAATGAGATGCTTTTTGGAAGGCAAGTCATGCTGCCTATCCATGTAGTCACAAGGAATAGTAAGGATGTCGGAAACCACAAGGGAGATGCAGAAGACTGGGTACATTCTTTAAAAACAAAACTGGAACATGTGCATTCTAAGGCAAGACAACATCTGAAAAGGAGTGCTGAATACCAGCGTCAGCAATATGATTGTAAAGCAGATAAGGCAGGATTTAAGGAGGGCCAAATGGTTTGGCTATATAATCCTGTTAGGAAACTGGGGAGGTACCCTGGTCTAACTTCTGCGCGGAATGGCCCATATATTGTGGTTCAGAGGATTGACGACCTCTTGTATAGAATCCGGCTAAGTCCATGGTCTAGGCCCAGAAGGTAGTACACTTGAACCGGCTGTATCCATATGAGGGTCTTAAGAAACCCAAGTGGGGGGGGGGGGGAGTCCGCCCGAAACTCAGGAGCCAGTGTAGGGCAATATTGAGGCTAGGGCCCGACTCCTAGGGGTTTGGGAATGGCCAACCTAAATTTCCGAAGAGAGGGAGAGCGGCCTTTTTGCCGGATAACCTGAGAAATGCTATGGGTTAGGAGATGAGACCAAATGGGGAAGATAACAGTCCGGAGCTGGATAAGGAGATCCAGGTTCATGGACACATCAACTGGAGTTGATGTATGCTGCCTATGGATGGGAACATCCTAAGCAGGGCACTATTGATTGGAAAGGACAATGATAGTCAGATGGGACTTCTGGCAGTAACCATTGTTCCTGGGAGTCAATAGGGAAATCTTTATGGTTTGTTGTTACTTTGAGTTTGGGTTACTCAAAGGGTTCACAGAATCTTCAGGTGATATGCTGGAAATGGTACCAACCAATGTAGGGGATTCTGGGTAAATGATGCGCGCATCTTTTCATGGTCCTGGCGCTGGATCATGGTTCATGATCACGGATATGATCATGGTTTGCGTGAACTTTCTTCTCCTGCCCTAGCAATCTTAGGAAGCATGTAAAGATAAAACATCTGGAGGTAGATCTGCAGCTAATGAGCACTTCAGTGGTTGGCTTATATGCTGCTGATGAAGAAAACTGGGCTGGACCGAGGAGCAAGGAGGCATGTGAGTCATATCCTGAAGCTTTCTTCCTCGCTGAGGGTTGGCACGTTAGACGGGCTGTTGAAGGGAGGAAGCAGAAAAAAAAAGGGACAGTAACAGAAGAGGTGGTCATCTCAGATGATGAAATAGCTGGAGCAAAGACTACAGCACAGTCATTCCATTTCAATGAAGACAGTGCTTCTTCCACTAAGACCAAGAGGAGGAAAAAATGGAAGACAGAAAAGCAAGAGATTGAGACGAAGGAGGAAAGCAAAGCTGAGGAGACAGAAAGACATCCAGAGCCTTCAAAGAATGCAAAGAGTGGAAGGCAAGAGATTGTGAGGAGGGCAGAAAGCAGAGCAGAGGAAGGAAAACATGAAGAGTCTTCGGGGAATGAAAAGTCTGCAAAACAAGAGATTGGGAGGAAGGAGGAAGAGAAGAAAGAGGAGATAGAGGATGGGGAAGTCTCAAGTGGTGATGAGGAACATCAGGAGGAAGGACAGACAGGAACTTCTCAGGTAGTGGAGAATGAAGAGACGGGGAAGGAAACAAAAAATATGGAAAGTGGACTGGAAAGGCAACAGGAGATAGAAGGAAAGAAGGATGGACAAGAGATAAGAAAGGAAGTTCTGCAGAATGAAAGACCCAAGATGACAGCAGAGAAGAAGGAGCATCACAAGATTGCAAAAGAGGGCAAATGTTCTGAGGAGTCGGAAGATACTCTTCCAACTGCAACTGTCTTGGATGTGATGGTACGGAAAGATGACCTGGATTGTGACCTCAAGAATGAATCGAAGACAGAGGAGAGTGGAAAGAACAAAGGAAAGCCTAACCAATCAAATGTCCAGTCTGTGGTGAGTGTTCTCAAGGAGACGAAGAAAGACAAGAGGGGGGACTTTATATCAAAGAAGAGGGAGAGAGAAGAGGAAGTACATGGGAGAGCACAGTACCTGCGTCAGAACAGTAGATGGGAGAACATCATCCACCAGAATGGAAGAGAATGGACTCTGCTCTGGAAGGTCCAGGACTCCCACCAGTATTACTGGTTACGGGCCAGAGCAGAGGTTAATCAGGAATATGTATCCAGACACTCAATGCATCAAAAGGGGAATATCCGGAAAGATGTGAAACTACCCTCTAATCTTCAGTGGGAGCGACTCACGCTGGACAATTTTGAGCTGGAAAGGGCATCTCTGGCCTCTGCCTTCCATGTGTACCCCAGCACTTCCCTAAAAGAAAATGAAAAAGGAGTCAGACATGGCAGTCACAAGGAAGATATATTGCTCGACTTGAAGACCAAGGTGGCACCGTTGAGGAAGACTCCTTCACCGCTCTTCTCTGCTGGTGAGGCTTCTAGCACCAGCAGCATCATTCCAGAGGCAGCTGTTGCCCCCACCATGGCTGAAGGAGGATTGCCTGAGAGCACCATTGCCATGTTAGAAAGGAGAGTTGAGACGCCAGTGAATGGAATGCCAGAGCCAGCCATCATGGACAGCATCACCATGGACACCAGAAGGGTCATAAAGAAACGCCAAGACAGGAAGAGGGGTCCAGAGGAAGAACCAGTGGTGAGGGTGAAGCGGGGAAAAATGTGGGAGCTAAAGACTCGCCCAGTGAAACTGTGCCAGATTCACAAAAGATAATGGAGGATGGAGCTTGGCCTGAGGTGCCCCCTGGACGCCGTGATTGGCACAGGGCCTCAGAGATCAAACTGCCTAGCCTAGGAATTGTCTGGCCACCAAAAAATTGGGAGCAGCTCACACCTGAGAATCGTCTCTGGGCCTGGGAGGTGGCTAGTGGAATATGCCTGATGGCTGCACACCCTGAGGGTCACTTCCCAGAGGCAGACCGGAGGCAGTGTCTTGATAGGTATAACTTTCTGGCGTTACCCGGGACATACGACCGAGCTGCCTCCACAGCTGCGGAGGAGGTAGCTGCTGAAGCCAGGAAGCACAACTACCTCTCAGCGTTGCAGAGGGCGGAAGACCTTTCACCCCAGTCTACTATCCCCCTGCTGACTAAACGTTGGAGTGCCCTACCGAGAGAGGAGTGCTGGAAAGACATAGATCCGGCCCTTGCTTCCCAGGTTCATGATGTTCCACCAGACATACAGGCATTCAGTCCCAGAAAGGAGGGTCCAAGAGTGAGTGCATCACAACCAGCCTCTGCGAGGGAAAATGCCGGTGCAGAACCGATGCAAGCAAAGGATTGGGACCATCTGTTCAGTTCCTATCAGTAAACTAGCAGCACCCGCAATGCCCTGGTTAATATTCATGTAATTTGATGGAGTAGTACTCAATCTATTTAACATTGTATTGGCTCCTGAAAAGTTGCCATTTCATTTTTAATGTTCTGGTATGGAATAGAATGTAATATTGTATTGGCTCCTTGAAAGTGGCCATTAGTATTACTATCATTTTTCTTTTTTATGTTCCCTGTGAGGAGCAGCAATGTAGTCTCGTCTTGGTTCTAGTATAAGAGCCATGAAAATGTCTGGCATTTGTAACTGTAGCATTGTTTGGCTCCTGAAAAGTTGCCATGTCATTTGTACGAAATAGAATGTAGCATTTAATTGGGTCCAGTATGGGAGCCAAGAGTTTTAACCATCTTAACTATTTTTGTTGTACTGTGAAAGATAAATGCTACTGTATCAGCTCCAGCATAGGAGCTAAGTGCCACAATATCTTGAATCATTTCGATTAAGAACATTACTGTAGTAAATGTAGCTTTGGCTCCAGTACAGGAGCAATGAGTAGTAATACGATACAGCAGCTTTGGCTCCAGTACAGGAGCAATGAGTAGTGAATGATATGATCTAGTAGCTTTAGGTATAAATGGAAGAATTTTAAATAGTAGCTCCAGTATAGGGGCGCCCTGTAATAGCTTTTTCAAGGTTGATGGTGTTGATATCTGTTGTGTTTTGTTGATCTGTTTGAAAAAGGAATGCCTTGGCTCATCTATATGCCATCTAAAGGTATTGTATATAAAAGAACAGTATTCCAGAGAATTGTATCTAAACAATTAATTTAGATTCCAAAGTGCCGAGCATTATATATGTAAATTTTAACTTACACTCTGAAGCTGCTGTAAAAAAATGTAAGAAGGAGAAATGCTTAAATGCAGGAGCATTTTAAATTTAAGTGGGGGGTAATGTAACACCCATGGTGTCACAGAAGCCCTATTGTACATATTATTGACATCCATGATGTCAATGTTGTGCCAAAGCAAAGTGTTTAATATTTATTATAACATTGATGCGTTGTAATTCAAATGCCGAGTCTTGCTGGGTAGGCCTATCTTTGGTTGAGCCTGCTATGTTTAGGACTTCAACCTGTAAAAGTAATTGAATAAGTCCCATAGTCTCATTAGTTTATCAGAGTAACACCTAGAATCTATTTACAACTAGATTTACTCACTTACTTGAACCTTTTCACATGTAAACTTGGATTAAAATCTCGATTTTCCATGTTTTTCGTAAGTTCTCGGTTACTATGGCAGCCATGTTGTTCGTTTGCCGGCAGTGCATATTTCCCATCAGAGCGAGGCTCATTCAGACTTGTCGTCTTTTTAAGGTTAATATGCATTATTTGTATCAATAATGTCCTGGAAAGTTATCGAGATTGAACAACTTGGAATCATCATTATGCATTTAACTTTTGGTTTAGAAAGATGCAGTAGTTTTGTAGAAAATTTGGGTTCAAGTTTTGTTGGAACGATGGAACGGTAAATTCAGTGCCGCGGCAGTCTATAAAAGGCTGCATGCATGGCGATTTGGTCATTCAGACTCTGACGGGTCAAGTGTAAGTTACTTACACCTGTCTCTTGAGCCCCTTGTTAGCCTTCCAACTTCTTCCTTCTTGGAGTAGGAATACTTTTGGAGCAAAAACAACAATTTCGATAAGCTTTTATGAATTTATTCAGAAGGTATAATCTTGGAACGTTGAGTTGGAACGATAACTCTTTGGGACAATAATGTGTTGGAACGATGGAACAACGCTTTGATTTAGAACATCTTAGAAGCTTGGAATGATAGTCATATCATGATAGAAATACTTCGGATTGACTATATCATAGTCAGTCTTCTTTTGTGATAGTATAATGGTAATTCATTTCTCTGCTTGACTCGGCACATGTCATCATTCTGTAAATCATATACTGGTTTTATCAATCCGGAATAAATGAAGTGATCGGCTATGGTGCTTCGGATTGGAAAACGCCGACTTGGTTTTAAATAACGTAGAATAAGGATAGGATACTTTACTTCAATCTTACCTGTAAAAAGTCCACACTACTACACTACCACTTCTATCACATTGTATGTTTGATCGATCAGAGTAAGATTGGGGCATGACTGGGTATGGAACATTCCTAGTGTGATTGCTATTGTTAGGTTGAATCCGTGTGCGTTTGAAAAGTGAACTTGAGAAGTGTCGAGAGATTGAATCCCTGGCTTATTTCCCATTTTATATATCCGTGGAATCTTAGATATCGAGGTGGTGGTTACAATTTTTACCCTGGCTAAATTAAAATTTTATTATAAATATGTTAATGCAAACTTACCAGTCAGACTGTTATCTTTCTCTTTTATTCCTTTGAATGTGATTTATAACCTCAGTGCAAGGAATTGCAATAAATTATTCATGAATCGTGTTAAATCAGTATTTGGAAAACAAAGTTTAACCTATGACATTCCCACTGTCATCAATGAAACAGATGCAAATATAATACAGAAAATTTATACTCATAGTTTTCATGGTTATTCATTGTGTATTAAAAACAGATTTTTATCGAAATATCAATATGTTTGTAATCGATTGAACTGTTATATTTGTCAAAGTGGTAATGTTTAGTATCACTTATTGGTATCATTATTTTTCTTGTGTCTACCACCCAAAAGCAGAAAAATTAATGATAAGTTATATATGTATACTTATAAGACATTTGTATAGGCTGTAAATGCCATCTGGAAATTCTGTAGAATAGTGTTATACTCTTCTGGGTGGCTCCCAGATTAGCGGCTTAAAGCCTTCATGGGAGTCTCCCAACCAAAGACAATATGATTATTGGTATTATACATGTAATATTACAATTCTATGTACTGTATTGTTTTCCGATGTTAATAAAAGAACCTTGAGTCTTGAGTCTGCTGAACAGTAGTAGTGGAGTAGCCAGGCAACAGGTGTAAGGTCAATCCATGCAATGTGATTGGGTCATTCAGTTACCATTGTTTTTTCAGCCAATAGCTGAATAGGCTTTTTTTAATTTTTACCCATAACTTTGATAATTTATAACATATCAATAAATCCACACCAGGTGCGCAATTTCAGCTATGGGTCTCATAGTGTGCGAAATTTCAATGTTGTAAATTGTATAATGGCTGAGAAAACTGCGTCACAAAATGTGGCGGAAAGGTATTAATAAATAAAGAAAAAACTAGAATGGATAGATTTGCAAGCAAATCTGGCTGGGTACCAATTGGAGCTTGTTTTGAAACCCCCTCACACACTGCTTCTAACATCATCAATCATGGGTCTTCAGGTACAATCTGCTGAACAGTAGTAGTAGAGTAACCAAGCAACAGGTGTATTGTCATTCCATGCAATGTGATTAGCTAATACAACTACTATTGTTTTTTCAGCCAATACCTGAATAGGTTTTTTTATCTTATTTTTTTACCCATAACTTTAATTATTTATAACATATCAATATATCCACCCCAGGTGTGCAATTGCAGCTATTGGACTCATAGTTTGTGTAATTTCAATGTCGTAATTTGTATAATGGCTGAGAAAACTGCATCACAAAATGTGGCGCAAAGGTATTAATGAATAAAGAAAAAACTAGAATGGATAGATTTGCAAGCAAACATGTCTGGGTGCCATTTGGAGTCCTAAGTTTGAATGTTTTGTCCTGTTTCTATGGTGTAATGACATATATCTTTCAACTACACTGCTCTGTGGTTTGATAAAAACTGAATACTGCATTGTGTCTGGCCATTTTATAGGGCTGAGTAACGTTGAAAAACAGCATGTCTGGGTTGGCACCCAGAAATAATTAAAGAACTACAAAAACTATATTTCTGGGTTGACACCCAGACTTAATGAAACGCTTGTACAGAACAAGCAAGTCTTAATATTATTGTTGGAGCCACAATAAATGTGGATGCGCAGGCCATGAATTGACACGTAAGCGTCCAGAATATGCTGATTTTGCTTGCATTTTTTTGTATCTTTTTTTCCGTCACAATGATGCAGTTGGTAAACAGCAACTCATATTTGTACTA